>CM025970.1:16957229-17359729 GCA_014839755.1 Sylvia borin | reverse complement strand
TGGACGGGAGATTCTGCTCAGGCTGTACCAGTGTTGCCAGTGATCTGCTGCTGGCTGTCACCTCTGCCACCACCCCTCTGCCACCCACCCTTCTCCAGTGCCACCAGGGTGTCCAGGGAAGAGCTGGGTTTGATGGCACCATTCTAAGCCAGTCCAATTTTTAATGACACAAACTGCTCATATTGGAATAAAGCTCCTTAAAAGCCATTAATTTGAAGTTTATAGGTTGGCCTGATAACAGAAGCCAACTAACGTGCAATCCATCTTTAATTTTATTTTTTTTTTCAGGCACTGCCTAAATTTCAGTCTTCTCCTTTTTGGCTCTAGTTTCAAACTCTCTTCCCAGGAAAATGTTTGTAAAAATAATTTGCTATAATTAGAAAAACGTTTCACTGGAAATTCATTACTGGAAGCCTGTCCTGCCAATGGGAGCAAGGCAGGCTCCAGGACACCTCTTCTGGTGACATGTTCCTGCTGAACTGACAACCCAAGGAACGCCCATGTTTGTGTTACAAGAGCTGGCCTTTGAGTTCCAGCTCCCAGAATCAGAGGATTATGTGTGGTTTGCTACACCTCTTTAAAAGATCTGTTGATCCCAGTCCCTGTGCCTGGTGAGAAGCCCTGACTCCCAACGAGAATGGGAATAACCAGAGCAGGGTATCTGTTCTTTTAAGGGTATTTCATGCAATACCTGCACAGGTGTGGCAGTGCCACAGATCTGAGGCTGTGGCTGTTTCTAGAACTCAGTATTTGGCCTCAGAAACACAGACACAGCCTCTGCATCCTGCCCTGGCTAACCTGGGAGCTCTCAGGAGAAGGGGCAACATCATGGCAAGGACAAAGTGAATTTGGAAAACGTCACTAAGCCCAGTCAGTGCCTGAGTTTTAGGTGTGCCAGTGCTCTGGGTGAGGAGCTCTGTCACCTCTGCTCCCCCTGGGCTCAGCACAAAGGCTTCCCATGAGTGGAAACAGGAACTCCAGCCAGGGATGAGCATTCCCTTGGCCATCCCTCTCTCCACCCCTTTGCTCCATTGCTGAGCCCTTTGCATCCAGCATCCCACCCACGCTGCTGCAGCACAAATCCCTCTGCTCTCCCCATCCCAGAGCTGCACTCCCAGCATGGAAAAGCACAGCCTGCTGCTGTTGGTTATAAAGGGAGATGGCACAAAAAGGCAACCCCTGATCACAGCCCTCTGATCTGGGACTCTGAGCTTTGAATATCCCTTCAGGTCTGGGACTTTCCAAACACAGAGAGGAGGCTGGGGGCTGAGGGATGGCAACTCTCTGACCAATTACAAAGTAATTAAAAGACCCACCAAGAAAGCTCTGCAGAAGGACTTTAATTATTACACCACAGTCCTGCCAGAAAAACACAAAAGAGGATCTTGGGCAGCTCGGAGGATGTATATGGCTTGTGTAGGTGGAGAGACCTAAGAGACTGTTACTTTGGGTAGGAAGTGGATTTTCCCTCTCCTATAATCTTGTTAAATTACCCTGGTTTTAAATCAATGATTTATATCTCCCTCTTCAAATCCAGAGGGAGGAGAAAAAAAACCCCAAACCCTCTCTAAACAGCCAGTGTGCGACAAGCAATACATTTTCACTTTCATTTACCCTCACACTGCAAAGTTCACTCAGCGAACCAGAAGTGTTAAAGGAAAATACTGGGAAGGACTGGTTAAAAAGAAAGCCTTGGCTGAAGTGAGATGGAAAACAGATTTCCCCGGTTAGGTAAGTATCAGAAAATAATACATAATGTTAGACATCCGAAAAGGGAAGTAGGAAAATATTTAGGAATGTGCATAACCATTTGCAGCCTAGGAAAAGCACAGAAGCCCAGTTTCATTAGGAAAGGGCACTGCAAACAGTGCCAGGAGGAGCCAGGCTCTGGGATCTTCCTGGGAAATGGCCATATCCTGTGCCCAGCACTGGTTTTCTGGGAGTGCCTGTGTGTAGCTGGCTGAGGTTTCCCAAAGAGATTCTCATTTGCTCTTTGGGTTTCAGGGAGCCTCCTTCCCTCCTCAACCAGTTTGCATCTGGGTAGGTCCTGCAGCTTCCAGGGGGAATCATCTCTTAGCAACACTCACAAAAATAAAATAAAGTGAGACCCAGCACAAAGCTGGAACTGAGGCCACACTGCAGCCCACCTGCAATGGGGAATGCTCCAACCCTATCCAGTCAACATCTCCTCCACCTTCCAGCTTTGTGAAAGCCCCACTGTGCTCTCATGGGGCACCAGCCTTGGTTGTTTGACAGCCAGCACTAAAAGAAGGGTGGGCACACATGAAAGGAGGTGATTCCTCCCTCTGCTCCTCTCTAGTGAGGCCCCTGTGGAGCACTGTGTCCATCTCTGGGGTCCCCAGCACAAGAAGGACCTGGACCTGCTGCACTGAGTCCAGGGGAGGTCACAGAGATGCTCCAATGCTCCAAGAACAAACAGGTCTGTCCTACAGCCCAAAGGCCACGTGTGAGGCGCCAGCAGCAGTGACAGTGGCAGGAACTGCGTGTCCCAGAGCCAGGAGGAAGCACTGACATCACCCATGGATGCCTTCAGCCCTGCTGAGTCACTGCTCTTCCCCCCAGCAGCAACAACACCCCAGCCCCAGGAGCATTCCCAGCCCAGCCCCTGCAAGAGGGGAACTCAAAAAACAAACAAACAAAAAAAAAAAAATCCCTTTTCTATTTCTGTGAGGTGGATGGAAATCAGCAGGCTCCCATGGGAAGCCATCAATAACCTCCTGGACACTGCCACATCCTTTACCAAGGGCGCTGTTATGGGATGCTGAGCAAGCAGCCGTGGGGCTGGGGAGCCCCTGGTGCTCCTTCCCCACCAGGCAGTGCCAGCCCCAGCCCTGGCAGAGCACAGGAGGGGACTCCCTGTGCCTGTCCCCACCGCCTGTTTGCAGAGGAAATCCCCCCACGTGGCCACGAGCACCGGCAGGGGAATAAAGCCATCTGTTCATTGAGGCAGGCCAGCTTCAAACCAACTCATGGGAAGTATTAAAGGGTCTCTCCTCGATGCAAATCCCCTCTTGTAAACAAACCTTACAGGGCCCAGCCCCAGTCTCCAAGGCAAGTTCCAATCTGATTAGTTACTCCACATGCCTTAAATTCCCCCCTTACAGCTAGCAGTGAATAAAACTATCTTTTTGCTGAGGTATATTAAACATGTACCGAATTTCACCTTGAGGTGTCCTTTGCAGTGATAATTAGTGAAACTGGGACCTCTCTGGGTGAAAAACAAGCAATTTAATTTGGTTTTTTGGCAGTGGTTGTCCTCCAGACCACCATCCACACAGCACAGCACCAGACCTCCACCACAGTCCAGCACACACTGAGTTTATCTCCCACATTTCCACCACTCCAGAGTATTTTTGGGTGCCTGCCTAAAGCAGAGCACAGAGTGCAAGGTGTGTAGTTCAGTATATTAAAAACAGGAGGCTGAATTAATGAGAAGGGAGTTCAGCAAGAGTTTTGTGCCATTCTCTGAGCAGCAGACCTGGAGGAAAGCACTTAGTGCAGGTGAGTTTTCTCACTGAATTCCTGCAGGAACACACCCGATGGATTCTGGAAAAGCAGTGGGATGAGGAAACAGTTCCCCTATGGAGGAAATGCATTTGTCAACTGATGGTTTAAACATGGGAGCACCAAACTGGAGCCACAGGCTGCTCCTGCACAGCTCAAGGAACCCCAAGGAAACTCCACAGCTCCTCTGAGCCTGAGCCTTCCCTCCCTTCACCAATACCCACTTTCTTTTCTCAGATAATTGATTTGTCTTCCCGGTCTTTCCATTTAAAGGCACAAGTCTGAAAGCTCCCCAGATTGTAACACAACCTGGGAAAAGCACAATGTGCATCCCATCCCTTTCCAGCTTCATCCCTGCCCCACTCTGCTCCCCGCAGCAGGGACGTGGATCCAGCTCACCTCAGTCCAGCATTATAAAGAGTTTGATCCTGAGCTGAAACCAGCCTGATCTCTTTCCTTTCCTTGCTTTGTACATTTATTTTTCTATTCTGTTTAAAAACAGACAGGAAACTGATAAAATTATGAGAGCTAACTGAACATGAAGCACTTTATACCTCACTGGTTTGTGGTTTTGCCTGTAAAGCAGAGTCTGTAGATATTACCTGCAATGTTCACACAGAGGCTTTGCTTCTCTTGTCCTGCTTCAAGTCAGATCCCACAGTGTTCACTCAGGAGAAGTCCCTTTCCTCCAGCAGTAATGGAAATTTCCCAAACATGGATAAAATGATGGTCCTGCAGTAGAAGACAGTAAGAGAAGAGTGAGATGCATTTCCTGAAAGCAAAAAAAGAAGATTTTCATTAAAGGTGAGCTCTGCTGTCAGCCCCAGGACCTCAGGCAGTTCAGAACAAACATCCCCCCCTTGGCCTGAAGGACCAGAATGGTACGTTTGGTCCTACAAAAAAAAATGAAGAGAAAAGTGAAATTGTGGGTGTCCTGTGTCTGTGTGTGGGGCTGAAGCCACCCAGAGCTGCTGAGCTGCCCTGAAACCAGTGCAGGTAAACAGGAAACCCGACGGCCAGGGAAGAGTCAGTGCTGGGAACACTTGTGATTTTGGCATTGAAAGTGTTACAGAAAACTCGCCATAAAGTTCCTCTGAGGCTTTAATTTCCCTCCCCCCAATCCTCCTTTGATTTTGATCCCCTCCTTTTCCTCGTGTCCTTTGAACTCTTAAAAAGGCACTTTGAAGAGATGTCATAAAGTGGGGGCTTTATTCAGGATCTCCCCTTTGATGCTCCTGCTCCGTGTGTGAAGGGCAGGATGTGGAGCCAGAGGAGCTGAAAGCTGAGACAGAGAGGAAAGGGCACGAAAGTAAAAGTGTGGATGTGGTGTTAGGGGACAGCTCATGGTCACAGGCACAGCCCCACGGTGGATTCTGGGCTGCAGGGGCCTGGTGTGGTCACACCCAACCTGCTCCTCCAAGAGGGAAGTGATGGGGATGAAGGGCTGGGAATCCTTCATCCCAAAACTCCCCTGATCTCACCACAGGGTTACAGCTGTCTGACAGCCCCCCACGCCTGTGTGACAGAGCTCTGCCTGTGTCACTTGGGGCACCTCTGGCACCCAAGCCCAGGGCTCAGCTCAGCCCAGCAGCCCCAGGAGTCAGTGCTGGCATCACCCTGCAGCCCTTCCCACCTCCAGCTGCCCCAGCCATGAAAGGTCCTGCTGGTCAAACGCACAAACCTGTATTAAATCATCAAAAATGTAAATAATCCTGTTAAATAACAACAAATTTAAATAACCCTGTGCACACCAACTGCCAAGAGCAAGCCTCCAGCTTCCAAGCCCATCCCATGGGAAGCTGGTGGCACTGCCCAGGTAGAGGGAAGCAGGTGCAGAGCTCCCCACCAGCACCACCTCCTCAGACCCAGAGAAAAGTGCACACTCCAAACACCCTTTCCACTCTGGAGTACCTAGAAAGCTCAGAATCACGGGATCATTAAGGCTAAAAAAGCTGTCTAAGGTCATCCAGCCCAACCTTGCTGCAGCCCAGGCTGAGGCTGGGTGACTTCTCCCCTCCTGAGCTCCTTTCTGAATTACGACGGGACATTTCCACAGTGAAGCTGTTTGTGCAGCACAGGCCCCGTGGCACGAGGCCACTGCTTGGAGCCTCTCAACTTTGTTTAACCTTTGCATAGGGAATTGCATTAACTCATCCAAGGGAACCTCTCAGCTAGGGAGAAACAGATGTTCAGGCATTAGATAAGCTACCAGCAAGACCACGGTGTTTATCAGCAGGGACGTGGGGTTGAGGTGGGGTTTGTTATTTTTAATGGGTGACCAGTGGTGGGAATCGTTCAGAAATAAGTGAAAATTATCCTGAAAACTGCTTGAAGGGCTTCTGAAAGGATTTTTTCCTCAGTTGCTCTTTCTTACCTGCAATATCAATTTATATATTTTTTTTTTAGAATTGCAGCCAAGTATCTGCTTCCAAGACTGAATGCAGATGCAGCTGGAACAGGAAATTTTAACTTGCTTCCAACCTGGGAATTTAGCACTTTAAGCTTGAGATAAGGAGGGAACTTGGTTTTAAAGACACATGTCCCCTAACAAAAGACAATTGTACTTCCAGAGGGGCCACCCCACAGCCCTCCTGAGAGACCAGTGCTGGGAAACATGGCAAAGTCTAAAGAGATAAGTAATCCTAGTGTACATTTATTAAATTATCCCTGTTAATACACTCCTAGAATCAGAGAAACACAGAAAAGTTTGGCTTGGGAGAGACCTTTAGGATCATCTATTGTACCCCATGCCATGGGCAGGGACACCTTCCACTGGCCCAGGTTATTCCAGCCTGGCCTTGGACACTGCCAGGGATGGGGCAGCCACAGCTTCTCTGGGCACCCTGTGCCACCCAGACAAAGCCACAGCTGCACTGGCAATGCCCAGAGGTTCTTACAGAGGACAAGGGACACCTGACAAAGCAACCATGGCTTTTCTTGGTGCAGCCAAGGAGCCTTGGGAAGAGCCACTGCAGCCTGGCTGCTCCTGCAGTGGCTCCCTTCACACAACCAGCCCTGAGGAAAGCCAGCAAAGAGGACAAAAAATGAGGCAATGAATGAAAAACGAGTATTTTGTGATGGGCATTTTGTGTTACTGACCTGTGGCAGATTTTTTTAAAGGCACAATCAGACATCTAAAACTGCAAATACAAAAGCTGGCACTAGGGAGAAACCCAGCACTAAGCTACCCAAACATCACCTAAACTCAGGGCCTGAAGTTTCCATCTCCTTAAGCCCCTGCTCTCCCACTCCCATGGGCATCTCCCCAAGGACCTTCCCCAGGAGGAGGGCAGGGAGCAGAGAGCTGCCCTCCCAGGGCCAAACCCACTCTGCAGCAAAGTAGGTCAAACTGAAACGCTGTGCTCTCAGCTGAAGGTCACCACTGTCTCCCCAGCCTGCTCTGGGCAAGTTAAGTGTATTTACATTGAGAAGATGTGGAGAGGTTTTGGAGCTGGAAGTGGTTAGAGGAAAAACAGGCTGTTAAAGAGAGCAGGAGCATGAGCCTGCATCCGAAATGGTGAACGCTGAGGGAGGAAAGAATGAAAAATCCCAAATAACAGACATTTCCCTCAAAGGGCAGGAGTGTTAGAACTGCCTTCCCCACTCCTGGGCAAGCACTGGGAGGTGTTCCTGTACAAACTACAGCACTGACGAGAGGCCTTGGGTAACATTTGCAGAGGGCTTTGACATGGAAAGTCCAAATTTCCCTTTACGGAGGCAAAGTCTGACAAAAGCAGAACGGAAAGAGGCTTCTGACAGACAAAAATTGACTCCCTGGCACACACACAAGCCCACGCAAACTTTCCAGCCTGCCCTCCAAGTGTGAGCACTGGTGTTTCCATTAAGTGCCTGAAAGCTCAGAAAGCTTCTGGAGAAAAAGTAAACTCATGATTAGACTGAGCACGGCTTTTTTCCTTGGGTTTCTGCAGAAATTTTACAAGTGGTTTTGCAACAGGAGCAGGGATTACCCGGGTACATTTGTGGGTGTCTCCTCTGGCTGCCCTGCAATAGGAGCACAAATTTAGCCGTTTTAGGGTATTTGAAGTCACTGTTGGGGACATCTGTCAGAGGAGACTTCATAGAGAAATAAAATCATGGAAGAAATCACAGAATTATTCAGGCTGGAAAAGGCCTCTAAGATCATCAACCATTCCCCTGCACTGCCAATGCCACCTCTCACCCGTGTCCCCAAGTGCCACATCCATACAGCTGTTAACTCCCTCTGGGAATGGGGACTCCACTCTTCCTCTAGAGAAGAAATTTTCCCCAATATCCAACCTAAACCTCCCCTGGCGCAGCTTGAGGCCTTTTCTTTCTGTCCTGTCACCTGCTCTTAGGAGAGGAGACTGACCCCCACCTGACTACCACCTCCTACACAAACCAGGCTGGAAACAGCCCTGGATCTGAAGCCACACTGAACTTTAGGAAAGCCCAAACCTAAACCAGGCTGCCTCCTCTGCCCTGGTCACCCCAGCATGATCCCACCAGCCATGGGGACTCCTGGGAGCCTCGGGCAGGGGACACGGTGACGTGGACGTTGCATCATGGCCATCATTCACACGATGTACAGACCATCTCCTCTGCCCCTGCGAAAGCCATAGCACTGCCTGCACAGGAGAGTTATGTTAGAGGACTAATTAATGTATTTTGGCTGTCTCCTAATGAAACTCAGCAGCTGGAAGCAGGCACGGCGCCAGCGCCACGTGACCGCTGCGCTCTGCCTTGGACTCGCTTCAGGAATCTCCTTGCTGGAGTATCCAGTCGTCCTGCACCACTCCTTTTCCCCCCCAAACTGAACTAATCAATGTCTGGCTGCGAGTTATCATGGAGGGAGAGGGAGAAACGTGCCTGGAAAAGCTGTTGTACATCACCCACCGTATCCCAGTCCTGCTCCCATGCAGCCAGGCACAGGATTCCACTCCTCCGTTTGTCTTTCTGTGAGCAGAAGGGCTGGAAGCGGATCAGTGCCTGCCATGGAGAGCAGTTTTGAGTGAGGTTATTGCATTCTTGACTTAAGCCCATTTTTCTGGTTTCCATGCAAACGTCAATGAATTTTAAAAGGGAGCATTCAACCTGGACCTTCTGATTCAGAGGAAATACAGTATCTCTCTATATGGGGATTATTCTCCTTCTTGGCAGAGGGGGAATCCATTGCATTTCTCCTCTCACCATCACAACCCCGACTGTCCCACACATCCCAGTTACCTCTGTTGGTTGCTGCACCATTCCCATGACTCCAGGCAGGAATACTCAGTCTAAAAGCACAGGAATATAAATGCTTGCACCCCATACATGAACACCCACGCTCGTACAGGTGTGTGCCGGCACCGAGGATGGCAGGAATGTAAATATGTTTTACTCCTAATTATGGAAAGTGCTTTGGCAGGAGGCAGCCGGGGACACAAAGAGCCACTATTGAGGTTCCTCAGGCTGCGGCCCCCATTCAGCACACAATTGACAATATTTAGACAGCATGGGCTGGTTCCTTCCTCTGCAAGGTAACTTCCTGGTCTGGCAGCCCCGGGCAGGCTGTAAATGACCTTGTGTTTGAGGACAGGGTCAAATCAAATAAGTGGTCAAAGGCAAGCGGCGCCTGCTCACTGCTCCTCCAGCACTATTCCCTGCTCCCTCCTCTCCACCCACAGCCCTGGGCTTGGAAGCTCTGGCAGGAGATGGTCCTGTGCTGCCCAGCAGGGAGGCAGCAGCCAGAGAGCACTGGGTGATCCCACTGCACAAAGCAAGGACAAAATACTGTGGCATGCAATAAAGACTTACTTATTAATCCCAAAAGAATCTCATCGGAGGTTTTGTCTCTCTCATCTCTCCTCTCCCATTTTCAGCCTGCCCCAGGCAAACTCTCCCCTTTAAGATGCTCAAAGGTTTGCTGGTCTCTCACTGGGCAGCTTGACTCCCAAACCTTCCTCGCTGTCCATGCCCTGTTCCAGTCTGGCTCCTGTAACACACAGGGCCAGACCACAAAGCACACTGACTTCTGCAAGTCTGGCTCTAAAACCAAATAAAAAGCTTTCATTGACACTCAAGTGTAGGTGCAGCAAGTGAAAAGCCTTATTTTCATGTTTTACAGGGCTCCCACCTGAATAAATTCATTTTAAGTGCCACTTTTCCATTTGTGGATTATGAAAGGTTGGGAGGTCTGGATGCCATCACCAGGGCCCAGAAGGCAATATATTACCCACTGCAGGAGCCTGTCAGTGCTGCTGTATCCCACAGCCATGGGCACTGCAGAGCCTTGCCAAGCACTGCCCCTGGTGACCCCAGGCATGACCAGACTCTGCCTCGGACACACGGACAGACACAGGGACAGAGGGACAGCAGCAGGTCTGCTCCTCACAGAGTGGGACAAACACGTGGCCATAAAGCAATGGTGGGACTTGAATGTGACATGGCTCAGTGGAAAAAAAAAAAAAAAATCCTTAATATAAAATATTTCCTAATCCACCCACCTTCCTGCTCCCGTTTGGAGCAGAACGGCTCCATTGTGCTCTGGGGTTTGCCCAAGGCAGAGCCTGCACAGGGAGAGGAGGGGCTGCACATCCCTCAGCATGAGCACACCACCAAACCCAACTGGGGCTCTTCAAACACCCAGCTTGGATCCAGGGGTAGCCCATTTCCAGCTATAATGCACAACATCACCTTCACTTACAAATCACAAGTACCTGTGGGTGTAAGTGCAAGTGCCTGAGGCAGATTTGGCACACCAACAGCTACGGGAAGAATCTGGAGAAATAAAGTGTCCTGGGATTGTTGGCTTTGCATATATTTAATTTTCCAGCCATTTTTAATCATATGGAAGCACAGCTTAGGGGTGTTGGAGCATCGCTGCTGCCAGCCCAGAGGACAGAGGTGCTCTGTCTGCCCAGACATCAGATTCAAAGCTCTGTCCACAGTGGCAACCTGCAGCATCCTACCAAACTCACAAAACATCAGCAAGCTCAGCATCTTCCAGGAAGAAGGATCACCAGGTTTAAAATCAGACCACAGCCAGGAGGAGCTCCCTGTTTTCTCCCACTCAGCACACAGAAGGTTTTCCACAGCCCTTGATGGCTCTCGAGCAAACCAGGGAAGGTTTGAGTTTATTCCACTCGTGCAAGGAAACTCCTCTGACAAACCAAACAGGCGTTTGGCCGAGGAGCTGCAGCACCATATGGCTCCACACTCCTCACACACACAGCCCTCCACAGTAATGCAGGGACAGAGGCACTAGGTGGCAAAAAAAGCCAACAGGTCCTTATTAGTTACAATCTGGAAATGAGCATTGATGTCTCTATAAAATTTCAGGGAGTTTAATACCAACCATGGTGAGTCTCAGCCCAGGACCAGAGTGTCTTGTTGTTCCCAGTGAAGGATGGAAGTGAGGGCTCACAATCGAAGAAAAGGGGGAGAAAGGGGTTAAACCCCAAATTGATACTGAATAAATAGTACCCAAGTAGAAAAAAAAAATCTTTCTGGATTTCCAAGCACCATTTCCTTCCTGGCAATGGCCGTGTAATAAAGCATCAAAATAAACAGTAATCAAAAAAATAAATGTCTGGAATTGGTCTGTATTCCAGATGAGAAACATCTGCAGTGGTAGATCAGCAGATCTTTTCTCTTTTTCCTGGGCAATTAGTTGGACAATTCTGTGCCCTTATAGGTAAAATTATTCTCCCAGCCTCTTCTATCACCTCATAAATTAAATCAGTATTTTTGCAAAGGAAGGTAAAAATCAATAAATACCTCCAGATAAATAAGAGCAAAAGACTCCCCTAGACACAGCTGAGCCGCTCTCCTCGGGGTTGTTTCCTGTGCAGCTCTCCTCATTTCCAACTGCACTTTCTCAAAAGGATGGAGGGGAAAAAAACCAGCCCTCAAATGCTTTAAAGTTTAAAAATAAGGCTTTAATTTTTCCTGTGCTGAAATGAACATGAGCTAAGGGCTGGATGAGACCAATGTATCGACTGTGTGACTTGTTACAGACCATAAACAAGGACAGTCTCATTAATTTTGGAACCACCACTGCCAATTACGAAAGCATTGTGCCTGCCATACACATTGATTAGAAAAGCTGTTTATTTGAACTAATAAAGCAGTAAATGAGCTGAAATTGTCTTTTCTTTATTTTTAATATGATAAATGGAATAAACTATGGGTACATCTGTTCCAAGCTTCTTCTCCACAACATGTTATGTCTGAAAAGCCTGAAAAATGTTCTTTTCTATCCCAACATTTCAAAGTAATGATTTTCTGCAAAGCATCACCTCCAAAACATCCATCAGGCTTACACAGTTTAATCCTCATTCTGCATTTAGTTCCCTTTCTGAGCTAAACCACATTAGAGAGGGAGGAGAAAACAGGCATTAGCCTCCAGATAAATCATGGGCATCTCTGGCTCAGCACCCCAGGGTGCAGCTCTCTGAGATGCCACAGAATCATGGAACCATTTAAGTTGGAAAAGGCCTCCAAGATCGAGTCCAGCCATTAAACCACCACTAAAAGTCCCCAAAGTCCCCAAGTGTCACTTTTACAAATGTGCCACTTTCAGACAAATCTGGATTCCAACAACAGGAAGAAGCCAGAGGGACAGACACGTGCTCTATTTTGGCCACAAAATTATTTTTCCCACTCCCACTATTTTTTTAAACCTTGCTGCTTATGTCTCTGAGCCTCTCCCAGCAGGATAAACCCCAGGTTATCTTGAGCAGGAAAATGTGCACAAACCTCTCGGATTTTAAAAAAATTTCCACTAAAATTGCAAGGAAAGGTCCCTAGAGCATCTGTGCAGTCCTGCAGCAGTCCCTGCTCCCCTCAGACACCACACATTATTCCAGAGAGTAAATGCTGAACCTTTTTTTTGCCCAGGCACATCAAGGCAAATCCATATTCCAGTTTCTGGGATCTCCCAGGACCAGTCCAGCTGGAGCTGGGGATGCAAACCTGCTTCCTGCACTGCCTCAGAATGGGAGCTTAGTAAAATAGCAAATAGAGGGGAAAAAAAAGTGTCACCAGATAATGAACACCTTATTTTAGGCTGTGGTTAAGTAATTTGCTTTTCTGAGAAGGGAGGGTTTTTTATTGTGTTTAGTGGGGATTTAAAGGCAGCCATGGTGAAGTTTCTACATAAAGGAAAAGCAAACAGCTGAAGAGTCCTCCCTGGGCTTTGATCCTCCCTGCAGTGAGTAAACCATGAAGTGATTGTTAAATCCTAATCCGATTTAAAACTGCTTTTGAATGCTTTAGAGGAGGAAGTGCTGGTTCTCCCCGTCCTTTCCAGCCCAGGGGTTTAAACTGTGTCACCCTGCCTGTGCAAAGCAGGACCCCCTCCCTGGCAGCTGCTGGAGCCCCAAACACCCACCTGGAGATAAAGCTCATTCCAAGGGGAACTGAACGAACCTCCTCACTTGGGCACCTGGAGAAAGCTCAGTGCAGCTCCCCAGTAATTCAGCTCCAACTGCAGCAGAGCTCAAGCAGGAGGCAGCAGCCAGAGCTGGCAGTCAGCACAAGAAATTCCCGACCAGAGAGATGCAGAGCTGTTTAACACGAGGTTATTCCCCTGATGCCTGGGTGCTGCTGCAGGAGCACAGCTCAGCTCATGGAATGCAGGGCAGGAACACAGCCCGTGGAGTATGGATCCCCACATGAACCACATCCATGGACACAGAGCCACCGAGGGGTTCTCATCCTGGGCACAGCCCTCTGCTGTGACAGACCCTGCTGACAGCACCACCCAACCCGACACCAGCAAACTGTCCTGGCTCTCCCGAGGAGCATTTCTGGGATATGGATACAGAGGAATATTTTCCTTAATCTCTGTTGAACTTAGCACATAAAGATATTTATTTTTTTTCTTCCAGAAATACCATTCAAAAGGAATCAGGATCGAGCAACCTGCAAAAATGTAATACAACAATTGCCAGCCAAACTTCAGCTGCAGCATCTTTCCTGTGAGAGCCTCTCATTAAATGCTGGCAGATAAGCTTAATGCCACCTATTGTTTATTCCACTACCTTATTATTCTCTGAGCCCTCTGGTTTGTTGTTGAGCTTATCTAGAAATGCAGGTGGGCACCGGGAGCCCAGTGACCCCATTATTGCAGAGTTCCAGAGGTGCCAGGCCAGGAGCTGCACAGCCAGAGTGACAAACCTGCTTTCAAAGGGTTTATGAAGGAGAAAACCAGGAACACTGAAGATTTAGGATCTTTACATCTGGATTCTGTCACTGTAGCACGATGAAACAAAGCCATGGTCCAACCTTCTTTGGTCAAGCGTGGATCAGAAGATGAACAAACACATCCCAGCTCAGCAAGTCGTTATTTTCTGTGTGTTCAGTCCACCAAAAGCCTGGTAGGAACAGAGATTTCAACATGAAAACCAAGGCCCCAGGACACCAGGATTAGAAATGTGCTGGCAACTGGCAAGATATCAGAACAGTTTCCTTGGCTGGAGCCAAAAAAGCAGCGATTTTGTCTTGGAGCTGTTTATAAATCCCAGCTCCAGAAAAGCTGAAGAGGCTGAGTGTGATCACTGACACAGGAAAACCAGGACACAGGTGTTGGTGCTGGGAGCAGCAGGGATCTTCAGGGGGAAAATGAACTTCCACGTGTCAGTGCACATTCAGCCAGGGCTGCAGCTCTCCTGGTGCTGGATCCCACCTTGGACATGGTCTAAGAGCTGCCTCAGCCCCACAGTGAAGGACTTCACCTTCTCCAGGAGGTTTCCAAAGGTAGGAACAAGGAAAGGCAAGAGCAGGACCCTCCCCTCCCTTCCAAAAGCAACTTCTAAAGAGCAAAATGACCTTTTCCTTCAGCAGAAAGTGCTTTTGTAGCAAGGCTGTTACATTTTTTGAAATGATCTCTTTTCAAACAATTCAAGCCCATGCCCACACCATGTGCAAGGCCGCCAGTCAAATCTCTGCTTTACATCACACACGGCACTTTTAAATGACATCTCCTTTTTCCGGGGTGGAAAATCACAGTCAGCATTTGTATATAAATATTATTACACAGCTTGAATGTAGAAGCCAGGAAACAGAGAGTGCTGCATGACAACGTGCTAAAAATTCCTTGCTGCTTTTTATTTTATTTTTTTTTTTTGTGTGTGTGTGGAGAAGCCAGCACTGTTTGTACAGGGATCCCATTGTCACACACAGAGCTGTGCTCACAGCAGCTCACCCAGGACCAACACGTCCTCCTGCACCCAGAGTGAGCAGCACGTAGGAAAATTGTCTCCTCAGCTCCTGATCCTCGTTCAGCACTCTCCTAAAAATTACAGATTCCTTTAACCTGTGCATACATTAAATCCCAGGCTATTGTCGTGCTCTGACTACTCTCATGCCTGAGAACAGGAACACAATAATTAGGAGGGTGAGCTCGTCCTCCAAAGAGAAGCAGATGAAGAAACTGTTGGCACAAATTCTCTTTACAGTAATAATAGCATTACCTATCCTAATAATATCGTTTTATTCCAACGAAAGTCCGTTTTATTAGACAGATGTCAACCTCAGCAGTCTCCTTTCATAGCTCACAAGTGACTGGCAGGGCTAAAGGCTAGGACTGGACTTTGTTTTGGGCTAAGATCAAGCTTAGGGTCAGCTTGCCACGCAATAACTCGAGCCTGTGTGAGAGGCAGCAGATCCTCATTCCTCCTGGGGTGCTTTAACTTGCTGTTCCAGGCCAAGAGAGACAGGAGTTTAATAGCCCAGGGCGTTTCCATCTCCAAGGAACAAATGACAACACCTGAAACTGAAATCTCCAGCCTCCACATCACCAAACCTTAATCCCTCCATATCAAATGGTCGAGTCCCTGCTGCTAAAAATACCCCAAAGGGGCCGATGCCAGCTCTTCAAGCATCCAGAAATAGTGGTTGGTTTTGTGAAAGCCACACGCTTCCATGTGTCCACAATGTGCTGCTTGCCTTTGAAAACAAAAACACTTCCACTGGAGACACACACTGTTCCACCAGAGCACTCAATGCAACCCCTGAGGCACCAAAAGCTTCAACAGGGAGAAGGGAAACAACACCCAACAAACCCTGGGGGATCCTGCAGCACTCACAGCAAACCATTCCTGTTCAAAAGCACCAGGAAAATGGAACAGGAGCAAGGAAAGACACCCCAGCACTAACAGACACACCACAGGATGGGCAGTGGGCAGTCCCTCCTTAAGGCTGGCCTTAAACAATCTGATTTCCTGCTGGACAAAGCAAAACCGACTTGCCAAAGGTACTAAAGTTACTTCAGGCTTAATGAGAGACATGGATTTTAATTTCTGGGACAGAAAAGGGACAAAAGGGACACATGACACCCTCTGAAGGATATTTTTAAGGAAAAAGAAAAAGTGGCTGGAGCAGTGAAGCGCCTGGGATGGGGAATACAGGAAAATGGACTAAGGTGGGGATTGGATTCAATCTGTTGTTTCACTGCTCTACAAATCTCCACAGCAAAAACCTTTCCCTTTGGAGCTTCCAACCTCAGAGCCCTTCAGAAGAGCCCAGAGGGACCAGAGCCTCCTGGCTAAAATACCCCCAGGGTCGGATGAGTAGGACAAAACCACTGAATATCACTGAATTTGTTGAGATAAGACAAAAAAGTTGAGGGTTCCCTGCCCCTTTGGCTGCCGAGCTCCTGTCAGGGATATCAATTTGCAGACCAACTATAAGAATTTAACATTCCTGACAATTCTGGGGGCCAAAATTTGATTTGATTATGAAAATTCAAGGTCACTTCCAAACTTCATCCATTCTGGTTCTAATTACTTCGATAACTGAGACAAGTTTTGAGGTGAAATCTTTCAACACATGCTTTAATGACAAGAAATTCACAAAACCAAAGGATAAACAGGTCAAAATTAGTACAAATAACTTTTCCCTTCTAACATTAACCCTTTCAAGGGATTCTGGACATAACTTGAAGTCTTGGGAAGTCTTGAGGTCTTGGGAAGTGTTCCCATCCATTAGACAGACAGAGGACTTTGTTTTAGAACTGAAGAAGTGGGGTTCTAGACTGAACTGAAACACAAATCTCAGAATCCCCCAAATTGTGGAGCAATAATTTACACCAGTTTCTCCTCCCCAGTTTTCCGTTTCCCAAGCCTTTTCCATGTGTCCCAGAGATCAGCAAAGCCCCTGCACTGCCCTGCAGCAGAGCACCAGGGGCCTGGGAGGATTTTCCCTTGGAGCCC
Organism: Sylvia borin; assembly: GCA_014839755.1. Lineage (NCBI taxonomy): Eukaryota > Metazoa > Chordata > Aves > Passeriformes > Sylviidae > Sylvia > Sylvia borin. Next base: position 17,343,029 of record CM025970.1, on the reverse strand, counting down.
TCACAGCCCATTCCCTTTGGAGCTGGGGCTATTTTTGCCCTGTGCATCATCCAGTGCTTGTCCTCTCGCTGCCTCTCGCCTGCCAGGACCATGACTAACTTTCTCCCTCCACTTGTTCCCTCCACCCCTAAGAACATTCACGTCCATCTGGAGTTTCTCACAACAAAATATTGGGTTTTTTTCAGCGAACCAAAACAGCGTAAGGCAGGAGCAGCCAAGGTTCCCAGTGTGCTCCCAGCTGCTGGCAGAGCTGCTGCCCTTCACCCTGAGCCCAGTGTGCCTCTGCAGGTGCCCAGGTGAGGAATCCCCTTGGTCTGCACAGGCCTTGCCATAATCACTGAGATCCTATTATCTGTGGTTTGCTCACTTCCCATTTTCAGAGAAATGGAAGAGAATCCCAGATCGGTTTGGGCTGGAAGGGAACTTAAATCCCATCCATTCCACTCGCTGCCATGGGCAGGGACACCTCCCACTGTCCCAGGTGCTCCAGCCCCAGTGTCCAGCCTGGCCTTGGGCACTGCCAGGGATCCAGGGGCAGCCAGAGCTGCTCTGGGCACCTGTGCCAGCCCTGCCCACCCTCAGGGAACAATTCCTGCCCAAAATCCCACCCAGCCCTGCCCTGGGCAGTGGGAATTCCCTTGGTGCTGTCATCCCATGCCCACCTTTCCAACTGCTCCACCCCAGCAGGAAAAGGAGCCTCTGGAGATGCTTTACCCAAAATTAGCTGGATCCTGTTCAAAGATTAGAAAGCTAAGGAGGGACAGAAACAAAAGGATGCTATCAGCTGAACTGGAATTAGTCACGTTAATTTCAAATACTTTCTGCTTTTGTTCATCAGCAGCCAGGGCTAATTGCTGTGCTGAGGAAATGCATCCCCTCGCAGGTGTTGAGCTGGTGTCCTTTGTGCTGTGAGCCCCTGACAGTGATAAATCCCCCCTTGTAGGAAGGAAGAAAACTCTGAAGGGAACCAGGAACAGCAGAGAGGAAGAAGGTGCCCAAAAAAGAGCTCATGAGGAACAAAAAGGAGAAAAAAAAAAAGGCGAAAAAGAAAAGCTTCTGAGATCCATTAAAGGCAAATCATTTAACATTTACTTTTCCTTCTGGTGCTCTTCTAAGTTTCCACATTACTGCACCATTAATTAGGCAAAACGACAGGAAATGATGGGTATTTTGACAGAGCACCGAGTGCTGGACTCAGCCCAGCAGAGCTGTCATAACATCCTGATGTACAGCATCAGGGGGCTGTGGGCTGCTGGGGCTTTTAAAGGAAAAATAAACCACATCAGAACACCAAACCCCAGTAATTCTGTCAAAGGCAGCAGGTTAAGGCCACGAAGAAAAGTGGGGTTTAAGTGCAAAAAAAATTTTTTTCCTTTCAAATCGCCTATTTTGCAGTCTGTAAATTTTTAATGGATATAATCTGGGTATTTTCAAAGCAGAGACAGGAGGAAATTAGTCAGGAAAATATTTAAGTGTTAGAATATGGTAATTATATACAATTATGTGACTCTGTAATACCCAGTGATACTTCAAAGAGGGAAGGGTTGGGTTGATTTTGTTCTACTGCTGTACCCTGTGGAGGAGTAAACACGAGGGATGGGAAACCAGGGGAATCAGAGCTGATCTTGCAGGGAGAGACAGATCCCTCCTCATCCCCACGGGGTTGGGGTGAGGTGCAAGACCCCCAAAAGTTCCATCAGGGCCCCCACAACCCCCTGGAACATCCACAGCAAACCCTGACCTGGAACAAACTCACACCACTTCCACAGGGAATGGCACTTCCCTAAAGGAACTTTAACTTGGAAGAATATTCTCACTTGCAGTTTCTTTCATCATTTGTAAATCGTGAATGAAATGCCAGATTTCAGCCTTTGCCATTGTGCTGTGTCTTACAGATCCACCAAAAACCAAACCAAGTTAAAAAAGGATGGTATAAGGCTGGAGATGGGAGCCACAGAAACCAGATCAATGTCACAGGGTCCTGAGGAGCTCTGGTTAAAATAGGCAGTTAATTAATCATCACTCATCCTGGGGAGCCAGCAGAGAGCCACAATCCAGAATGATTTTACAGTATAAAAACCCCAACCCAGTTGTTTTCCACCAGCACAGCCCCTGCAGCACACAGATTTCTCAGTGAAGCCTTTGCACTTTAAACCTTAACCTCAGAAATAACAGAAATCACTCCACAGGAACACCTTCAACTACTGCAGCAGCTACACTGGCATTAAATATGTGCCTTTTTGCTCCAAGTTTCATAAACTTCAGGCCAGAAATGCAAGAGGAAAAAGACACTGGCGGTGCCTCAGTGACCAAACCAGCCTCAGCTCCAGGGATTTATCCACTGGCATTGCAGGACTTCTGCTCTTTTTAAAGAAACAGCCCCAACATCTTCCCCAGCAAATCAAAACTAATGGGGCACAAAAAATGTTTGAAAGCTGACAGCAGATTATTTAACTGAAGAGACTGTTTTGATGAAGTTTGGTTTTGGGGAAAGTTCAATCAACAGAGGGAGGAAAAGCAAGAATTTAACAGTAATTTATTTGAGCTTTTATGCTGATACATTAACACAGCATGGCTGCTACTCATCAGGATCCAGGGGGAAGATACAGACCTCATCCCTGCCAAAATAAAGGTGGATTTGCTGTCTGCTTTTGGTCACTTCAGTATATGTGCAAAAAAAACCAGTTGATATTTAAGTGTTTGCTTTGCTATTCGTTAATTACATTATGCAGTGAAAATTTATGTGGTTTTTTAGGAAGGAATTAGAGGTTTTCTTACCCAAATGTAGCTGGGTATTAGCGAGGGTTTCAGGGATGGGTGCAGCATTTCTTCAGGCTGCTGTCAATAATTTCCAGCTCTGTCCATGGGCTGGAGGAGCGAGAACAATCCCAACACTCAGCTCTTTCAGGCTCAGACCTGCTCTGGCAATACAGACACCCAAAGGCCTGTAAAGCACTGCTGCATGCTCGGCACCACTTTTAAGGTCAGGACTTTTCCCCCGTGTTGCTTTGTTGGCCAGGGAACACCATTTCCTCCCTGTGAAAATTCACTTCTTAGTCACAGGTGGAGGGATGGCTGCTGAGAGCCCCGAGCCAGCAGGTGCTGCCAGTTCTTCCCTGGCACAGAAAAAACAGATCTCCACCTGTCCTGAGCCTGCAAATCCATAGGAAAGACAACTCCCAGCTGTTCCAGGCAGGCAGAGAGGGGCTGTGCCCTGCCAGGGCAGCACCTGCCTCCACCCAGGGTTTGGGTCACACCTGGGCCACAGGACAGAGGGATCATTCCTGTGTGATTGAGCTGCCCAAAGCCCCTGTGTCCCCACGCAGGGGGATGCTCCTCAGGAGGGACCTCTGTCTGCCTTGTCACCTCCAGGGCACCTGGGGAGAGCTCCCAGGCTCTCGGAGAGAATGTGGAGAGCAAAACTTCCCCTGCCCCGAAAATACATTTGCATTTGTTCACTTAGTTGCTAAAAATGCTCGAGTCACATGGGAACGCCTGGGAATGCAGCCCAGGAATTTCGTCTGTAAGCAGAATTGTGTTTCTGGAGACTATTGACCTGAACTGTAAATAAATATTCAGGGAAAAAAAAAATGGACATATCCACAATTTGTGGTCCTTCAGATGATCGAGTCAATCAAAACCAGGTGAAATATTTCCCTCCCTGATCTATATCAAATGGCTGAGTCCAGGCTGGAAAATAACCCACAGCCCTTCCAAGAAGTTTGGGCAGCAGGTTCAGTTTCAGCTCTGGAGCCCGTGGTGGGGAAATCCAGATCTCAGACTGAGTCTCTGCTGATAAGGAGCTCTGCTGCTCTGCCAGCTGGGAGATCCCAGGGAGGATCCCAGCAGCCCCAGAACCCTGCTCATCCATCGCAGCCAGGCTGGACCTGCTCTCACCTGTGCAAAACACAGTTCTGCAGAGCAGCCAGTCCAAATTCCCAGCCTTGGCCAGGTCCCAGCGTCAGAATTTATCTCAGTGGAATTTTTTTTATGCCAGTGAATGGCAAATTGCTCTGATACACTGAGTTCAGCTTTTGAGATGATGACACAGCCAACACACAGCAAACATTAGTCAGAAAACATCTTCAAAGCAGCAAAACTCCAAAAAGCAAGAGCTTTTGCTTTGAGATGGGGCATTCAGGTGGAATTAAAGTTGCCAGATATATTTGCAAAAAATGAACAAGTATAACACTCAAACCCTCATGAAATTCTTATATTTTTATTAAAATCCTTTATCTCTAATAGGAAAATCCTTTATATGTCCAAGGCCAGGTTGGACAGGGCTTGGAGCAGCCTGGGCTAGTGGAAGGTGTCTCTGCCCATGGCAGGGGGTGGAATGAGATGGACTTTAAGGTTCCTCCCCACCCAAACCATTCCAGGACTCTGTGATTTGCCGTTTTCTGATTCCAAACTTGCTGCCCAGACTTTTTGTTTTGGTTTGCTTCAGGTTTTTTTTATAGCACTCATAAGGAATTGGTACAGAATTCCCCATCACAGACAGTGGCTGCAGCACCAGCTCAAGACTGAATAATATCCCTTCTACCTGACTAAAATCTTCTCATCTTCCTCGAGCTGGTGCTCCCAAATTTCCATTGCTTGTGTCATAAACCCAAAATAATGGGTCAAACCCCAAAATAACCCTGAAGGCTCCACAGCCAGGTAAGGCCACGGAGCAGAACTGCGAGGGGAGGAAGGAAAGGAAGCAGTTGGTGTTAATTATGCAAAACAAGATGTGACTCCAAGGATGTGAGTAATGTCTGGATACAACAACAGGTGCCTGATAAGGGAGGAGGAAGCCCAGACCTTTCATCTGTGCCGCTCTGCCAGAGCCTCACTGGGAGCACAGATAACCACTCTTAGTCACCCCCGGGGCAGTTTGCAGAGTTTATGAGGTGATTTCATAACAGGAGTGGATATGGTGCCCGTGTCAGGGCCTGGCTGCCAGGGAGAGGCATTTCAAGGCAGCAAGATAAAGCTTGGGAACACTTCCATGCCTGTCCCTGCCTGGATGAGCCCAGCACTGCCTTCCACCCACACAAAATCCAGTGAGGTGACATCCAGCCAGCCATCCCCCCTTTCTGGCTTACATCACCAGGCTTCTCTCCTATTTCCAGCACAGGCTGTGATCCAGAGGGAAGCTCCTGAGAGCTGGTGTTTCCCTGGGAGCCAGCGGCTCCATCAGCTCCCATCCTCCCAGTTCTGCCAACCCCACACGCCCAGCCCTGTGAGAGCTGCACCCAGCTCCTCCACAGCTCAGCAGGCACTGCTGGTTTCTGGCTGGCACCTCTTCTGTGGCACCTGCCTTTCTCTTTGGCATCTGGGCACGTTCCCATTTCAGGCTGTGCCTGAGAGCCCACCATCCCACTGTTTTCCCAACGCTTGTGTGATTCCACACCAAGCTCATCTCCGTGACACAGCAGCACAGAAACTGCTGGTTGCAATGCACAGGGGGAGGAGAATTCCTATAGCAACATCCAAACAATTTCTCCGACTTCTGTATGACAAATATTTGGCACCATCCACCAGTATTTATCAGTAAGACTAATCCTTCCTACTCTGCCTACGGCTGGAGGCATCACAAGCCTCAGACAAATCAGGAATATGGGATGCTGCCCCAGATGGATTTTGCAGCAATGCATTTCCATGCAAGGGGCAGATTGGATTAAAAGAGAAATATTCAGTTTTCCAGGTTTTATCAATTATTGCTAAGAGGTGATAAAATCTGAAATTCTCATTTTTCATGGGGAAATTTAACCTGCAGTTTCCATCCTTTTAACATGCACAGCAACAGTCAAGTAAATAACGAGAAGGAAAAGGTTCTTCTTCTATCACCCAGAGATGGCAAAACCACTCCTGTGGGCATCCTTTGGTTCTGAGAGGCGAGGCCAAGGTTCCAGACCACCTCCCCCACAACAACCTGCCCCCAGTGCCAGCAGATCCGAGAATTCCACAGGCAGGATCATCTGAGGCGGGGCAGGAGCTCCTTCCTCACGCCCGGCGCTGCTCCCACGCCAGCCACGGAGGATTTGGAGGAACACGAAAACCTCAGCAGATAAAGTCTCCACATCTGCTCTTGATGCAGCTCAAAGGCAGCAGAATGCCGAGTGGCCCAGGACTGAAGGCAGAACGCGGCTCCACGTTCAGAGCGCCTCTGAAGCCCCAGTTACGCACTCCCCAGGGGGTTGCACTTTCACTTTCCTAAATTGCCTGCATATTTGCTTTTTTCTGATGGCAGATTAGGAACCGTGCATTTCCTTAAACCGCCAGCTTTGGGCCAAGACACACACGCCCTGCCTGGAGCTCTGCCAGCCCACACGGCAGAGGCAGAGCTGGAGAACCACGTTCCAGGGGGAGCTGCTCCAAGGGGAGCCCGGCAGGCGCTGGCTGCCAGGCACTCACACACTCCCGGGCCAGCCAGCCTCTTCCCAGCATCTACAGCAACTAAATTAAAGAACTCTGGGGGCAAAGCAAGTGTGGCGGCACCACAATTCATCCCAGAGAAGAAATCGCCGTCAAAAATCTCGCAGCCATTTCGGGGTTTAAATGGGCATGAAATGAGTGAGCGATTAATTTCCTGCGTGAGGAAGGAGTGCAGAGTTCAGTCTCAGCAGCACTGCCAACGTGTATAAACTTATTACATGTCCTGGGATAAGGGGTATTTCCCTTAAAGCCCAGAATCCCACAACGACAGCACAATGCTCCTCCCTGGCACTGCAGCAGCCCCGGAGCCCTCCCGACAAGGAGCCTCCTCCCAACAGGCACAACCTGCTTTTTACAGCAGCTGCAGGAGATTTGGGAAGCAGAGCGAGCATCAGCAGAGGTGAGGAGACACCATCCCTCCCCTGCCCATCCCAGCACAGGCATCTCCAGCTCCCCCCGTGTGCAGAGGGGCTCCAGAGGAGCCAGGAGCAGCCACCACCCTCACCCCGGGCTTTTGCCTCAGTGACCCCCAGCTCAGCTTCTGGATCCTGACCCAGAGCAGAGCCCACTGGTACAAACGGGAAGAGCAGCTTGGAGGAACCCCCACACAACTCCAAATCCACACACAAAATTCCAAATCCACACACAAAACTCCAAACCCCCACACAATTCCAAAGCGAAAGCCTTGCGTCCCTGAGTGCAGCAACCAGGCTAAGATCCAGCAAGAAACACCTTTGTCCATCGGGGACAATTAGTCAAATAATGTTTTCAATACGTCTTAAGGAAGAGGTGAATTAGCTCCAAGATTTACAATCTCATAACTCTCTGCCTGCAAAGGTTCCATCCATCCGCAGCCACACCAGCAATATTCCCAGCTTGCCCTGCCTAGAACCACACAGCCAGGCCCCATTTCCTCCTCACTCCTTCACACATGGAGAATAATTTTTGTTTCCTCTTCTCGGTTTTATTGCTGGGGGGTTTCAGGAGGGCAGGGCTGTGCCTGGGGCTGCTGTGGGATTGCAGCACAGAGCCGCAGGGAGATGCTCAGTGCACTGCAACAAAGGACTTCCCCCGGGTATTGTGCCCGTGGCCCTGGAACACAGAACTCGGCATTCAGAGATAAAAGCCTTGAATTCAGAGGCGCTTGACTCTCCCACTGCTGCGACGTTACAGAACACTGGCAGCACTCAAATCAAGGTGCAGAATTTATCCTGTGCCTCTGTTGTAAAATGATGGGATCAGAGATTTTTTTTTTTCTTTTTTTTTTTTTTGTGCTCAGGAATTTGAGGCTCTCAGCTTTGGGCTGGTTTCCAGCACTAAATACAGCACGATGATATTTTTTTCATTTATTTCTTCTACACAAGCTTTTCTGAAATAGCATTTTCTACCATTATGTCTTTATTTGCCAATTTCCAGAATAATAGACAACGAATTTCTCTGCCTGCCTGTCCTTCCAGCAGTATTTCACTGCAAGGAACACAACCAGTAACAAAGCAACACTTGAACCAATCACCTTCTATTTATTTTCGAAAGCGCCCTGATCTGATAGAAATCTGATAAAGCTTTCAAAAGCATCAGATCTGATAGATTTGAAGGCCAGGAAGATTTTATGCAACCTTGTGGAAGAGGTGTTCTTTAGGGAGTCTCCCTCTTCCGTCCTTTCCTTGTTAAATTGCGTTTGCCCGTGACCCAGAACACGGCTCCCACTCGGAAACGTCTCTGCCCTGGGAGACAAACACACCTCAGAAAACCATCAGCCTCAGAGCACAGCTCTCGGAGGGAGAAATCCTTCCCAGAGAAAGACATCTCCTCCGCTTTGTATCTGCGGTAACGTACATTGTTTGTATTAGCGCTAAATAAATAAACAACGGGTTGGGTTGGGTTTTTTTTTTCAGCGTTGTGCAAGCTTTGAAACGTGCGTGCCATAAATCCGGCAGGAAGCGAGCAGGCCCTCGGTGTGCACTCCGCAGATGACTCCTCACAGATATTAAAAGACATCATTAATGCGTTTTCAGGAAAGCAACCTGTCCGGGAGGCTCCTGGGGGACCGCCCGGGCCCCGGCCCCACCTGCGGCCGCCTCCTCGCCAGCGGCGAGCGGAGATGCTCCTGCCCTCGGCCGGCGGGAGCGGAGCGCCGGGGGACGGGCAGAGCTCTGGGCGCTCGGGCACGGCTCCCGGGGAAGGCACGGAGCAGGAGAGAGGCAGAGCTCTGCTGAGGGAAGGCCGGTCTGAGGAGAGCCGGGAGAGGTTCCCCGGGACGCCCAAAGAGCTGAAGAGGGGCAGAACGGCGGAGCTGAGAGCAGCGCATCAGTGGCCTCACGTCCATGAGACGGCAGCGGCTGCTGGAGCTCGGTGGGTGCGGGGAACCTGCGGAGCTTCATCCCACCTCCTCTCCTCCTCAGGAGAGAAGAGCCATGGAACAAACCCACAGGTTGCACACACAGCACGCGGGGGTGGGGGTTGGCGCTCGCTTTTTCACCCAGATACTGCCACAAGCCGCCAGGCACAGGGGACGGACACGGGCGTGTGACGATGCTGCGGTGAAAGGAGCGAGCCGCAGCTCTCGGCACCGGGAAACCGAGCCGAGCGCTAAAGGAGAACCATTCCCACCGTGTCACTCATGGTCGCACACCCCAAAATCGGGCACGGCCAGAACCTCCAGCCGAACGTGCCCCTGTCCCACCCCCCGGCACGGAGCGCGGCCGGCCCTCGCCCCGCTCCCGGGGGGATGCGGCCGCCCGGGGCCGGCTGGGGATGCCCGGGGACCGACGGGGGATGCCCGGGGACCGACGGGGGATGCCCGGGGACCGACGGGGGATGCCCGGGGTCCGGCCGGGGATGCCCAGGGGACTGGCCGGGTGATGCCCGGGTACCGACGGGGGATGCCCGGGGACTGGTTGGGGATGCCCGGGGACCGGCTAGAGATGCCGGGGGGCCGGAGGACACCCTCCCGGCTGCTCCCCAGGATGGGGCGGGGGGCTGGGCCGTGCCCCCCCGGCAGTCGGGAGCGCGGTGCCCCCCACCCCCGCCGTTACCTCCAGCCCCGGGCGGGGGGCGCGGTGCATGCGCAGCTGCCGCTGCCCTTCATTCATAAAAAAAAAAAAGGAAAAGAAAAGAAAAAAAAAACCAACCCCGAGAGCCGCATCCGCGCTCCCCTCCAGCCCCCATTCATAAAAGGCAGCGGCGCATGCGCAATGCCGCCGCGGTGCCCACCCATTCATAGAGCCGGGGCGGCCGCGCGTGCGCAGCAGCGGCCGCTGCCCTCCCATTCATAAAATAGCCATTTTCCCAGGCAGGCGGTGCGCTGCCGTGCCGCTGACAGCGCCGCGCTCGCAGGTCCCTGCCCGCAGCCCCGGCACAGAACAGAACAGAACAGCACGGCACAGCCCGGCACGGCATGGCATAGCCCCGGCACGGCACGGCACGGTATAGCCCCGGCACAGCACGGCACGGCACGGCACAGCCCGGCACGGCACAGCCCGGCACGGCATAGCCCAGCCCCGGCACGGCACGGTATAGCCCCGGCACGGCATAGCCCCGGCACGGCACAGCCCGGCACGGCATAGCCCAGCCCCGGCACGGCACGGCACAGCACGGCACGGTACAGCCCCGGCACAGCACACCACAGCCTCGCCGTCCGGATTAACCCACCCGTGGAGACATGCCCTTAGCTGAATTATTGAAAGTAAGTACGACATCGGTGCTTTTTGCGAGCGGTTGTTCAAATGGTTTAAGTAGGGAAAAAAAAAAGAAAAAAGAAGCTAGAAGCCTGCTCCCCGAGGGAGAATCCTGCGCTCGTTCTAGATGTGTTCGGCTGCTCCTTACAGATCGGTGATCGCCAGCATATTTCTGGCTGTGACTTTTCTAACAGTGATTAGCTGTAATTATGTACAGTGGAGAGCTGCCTGGTGCTCCCCAGCCTGGAGGAGACTTGGCATTCTGCAGAAATATCCTGTTTCTCGCAGAATTTCCATTTGTGTCCCTGCGTCTCTGATTTATACCTCTTTTCTGCGTTCTCCCATCCACATCTGCATTTGCTGTACATATATGGCAGGCAGGTTTCAGCACACTTGGGTCGGGTTTGTTTGCAGGCTTTTACGGCAGAATAAGTGGCTTTTTTCCTGCTGATGGGATGTCTTCTCCTTCATCCCTTCTTCCTTCCCCGAAAAGGAGCATAAATCCATGGTCACCTGGGCTGACAAGTCAGAATTGGATCTCTCTTGGTTTGGAATGGATTTTGCGCATTTCCTCTCTTTTCCAAACCCCTGTCTTGTGAGTGTCAAGTAGTTTTTAGCTGTCTCCATAATAGGACACTTCAGAAATCAGCCACTCATGTGTCAGACCTTTCCTGCATGACCTTTGCTCTTCAGCATTTTATTTCATACGAGCCTTTTTTTCATTTTTTTTGGCCTCAGTGCCTTATTCCATCACTGTTCCTCCCTGTCTTGCTGTACACTTGTTTTAAAGCTGGATGGATGCTGTATTTTAAAGGCTAGATGAGCAATAAAAATGTGTACCTGGAATAACTTCATCTAATACATTAAATATTTTATATATGGAGGGGAAAAAAAAAACCTGTGCTGGCTGCTCCTTTCTACCAACTGCGTAGCAAAGATAAGCCAGGATTTTATTTTCTGGTACCAGTCCTGGCGTCACAGGAGAAAGACAAGCCTAGAGACGACATGTTCTGAAAATTCATTATCAGGAGGGGAATGGAAAAAGCAGAAAGGGGCACAGAAAAGGCACAAAGGTCTTAGAGGAAAGCAGGGCTGGGAATGCAGACCTTGGAAATGGCAGTGCAAAGGAATATCACGGGGGGAAAAGGCTTCCCTCTTTTACCTCCAGTTACCAAGGCTCTCATTTCTTCATTTAAATCTTTTATAGCCCCAAGTTTTTCTTGAAAGGGGGAAGGAGAGAATGAAAGAGAAAAGGAAAAGCATCCCTGCATTATCCAGAGTGGAAAAGGCACGTTCTAGATCCTTTCAAACTTCTCCAGCTGCTGCCTTTCCTCCATACCATGCCAAGGGGACAGCATGGCAAGAAACTGCTGTTTAATTAGGTGAAGAGAAACGCAGCTTTCCCAATATTAAAGCTTCCCCTCTCTGCCTTTATTTTGGGTTAAAGGATAAAGCTCCAATTTGTGCACGGAATCACAATGATCCTGATGACTGGCTTCCCCCTTGTCCATATAAAAATGAATGATAGCAGGAGGAGGGGTTGTTCTCAGTTATTGGAACCCCACTGGGGATGTCTCGTTGATAAATGTGCCCTTTTCCATGGGCTACTGTGTTTTCCCTTGCTGGAAGGGACTCTATATTGGGCTTATAAAATTAAAAGGACCGTTTCTGAATGCTGCAGTCCTTTTGAAATTCTCCATGAGGTATGTGCAGGGGAGAAATTATTTGTTCTCCTCTTGAAACAGCAAAACAAAAGCTGTTTCCTGGAATCATGACTAATTCCCAAATCGTACTGGGAAATGCAACACCTCAAAAAGCAATTCCTACCCCCCCTCAAAAAAAATAAATTCTGTTCTCAGACTTTGGTGAAATAAAATCCACCTCCCTTACAGCACTAAGCAATAATTAATGACCAGTTCTGGCAGTTCTCAAAAAATTTAATGTGAAGGAAAAAAATTCATTCATCATATTTCTATACAACTTTCCAGTTTTGGCCCAGTAGTAGAAATTGGTTTTATAGGCAAACAGTTGCATGAGTGTTGTTTTTTAAATCCTTTTTCATTGAAATACAATGTATTTCCTCGAGGAAATCTACAATCCTTCTCATAAGGTTATCATTTAGTACCATTGGCTTAATAGATCTTATCTGAGCTTAGTTTTCTGTCCTTAAAATAAATGGTTTTGTCCAGTAAGAGGCTTTGACTGAGAAATCCAAGTCCCCAGAGATCTGAAGGCTAGTGGGCCAAAATGTGCTTTATTCACTCACACCATAGGAACAGACTTTAGCTGGACAGAGACAGCTTCTTGGAAGTCTACAGGTCTCATTTCCCAGCTCCTGAATTTCCACGCTCTGGCAAGAATTTAGTGTCTCGTTTTAAAAATGGCAGGTTTCCCTAATAAGCTTTCTAATTTTTTTCCTGCCTTATTACTTGTAGAGAAGATTCTAGCTGGCCTTAGCTAGATAAGGCTGCTAAGGAGGGGAACAAAAAGAAGGAATGTCAATATTTTGTTAATATTAATACACACTTGAGGGGGGGAAAGCTTTTTTTTTTCCTTTTTTTGAAGCATTTACAGCTCGACTCAAAATCCAGACAGCTGAACTCAGTCTTAATGAACTCCAACCTTATGAATTATTCTTAATCCCACATTAAAAACATGTGCTTGCTGCAAGGTCTCCTTTAACTACCTCTGATTGTAGTCTTCCTCATTAAAAGCTTTAATTGAACCCTTTGGCTTGCCCCAGGAGCAGCGTGTCCCTCGCACTGCTGGCAGGCCTGGACAAGAGGATGTCCTCAACCCCAAACAAAGGCAGGGGCAGAATTTGTTCCCTTGTCTCCAGCTCCTCCTCTGCTGGGCCCTGGGGAGCAAATCCTTTATTGATCATTTGGGTGACCATTGTCCCCTGAGCACCCTGTTGCTGTCCCCTGAGCATCCCTGTCCTGTCTCTGAGCACCCTGTTCTGTCCCTGATCATCCCTGTCCCGTCCCCTGAGCACCCTGTCCTGTCAGCACCCTGTCCTGTCCCCTGAGCACCCATCCCCTGAGCATCCTGTCCCCTGAGCACCCCTGTCCTGTCCTGCCCAATGCTCAGGTGCAGCTCTGCCCAGCACTTTCAGAGGAGGTTTTTAACCAGCCAGCAGAGGAGACAGACTGCTGTTGACAGATCAGACCTGGCACCATCCGTTCTGAGCTGTGGTGCCTTGCACAGGCCTTGAGATGGATCTGCCCAGCCCTGGCATGATGCTGCTTCCAAGTGTATTGCTTTCAATTATGGTCATTTCCTGTATTAATATTGAATATTCTATGCTTTTCTTGCTTTCTTCCTCCTGCACTGTATTTTCAGAAATCCCCGAGTCCCATAGAGCAAAGAAAACAAACAGATTTCTGCAGTGCATCTGCTGCAACTCTTGCTGCCTCTGTGTCAGTGATGGTGAGTGACTGCCACAGCCCTTCCAGAGACTAATTCCACTTTGGCATTGATCATGGAGTCGTGGAATGGGTGGAATGGGAAGGGACCTTAAAACTCATCCCATTCCCACCCCTGCCATGGCAGGGACACCTCCCACTGTCCCAGGTGCTCCAAGCCCCAGTGTCCAGCCTGGTCCTGGGCACTGCCAGGGATCCAGGGGCAGCCCCAGCTGCTCTGGGCACCTCTGCCAGCGCTGCCCACCCTCAGGGAATAATTCCTTGCTGAAATTTAATCTAATCCGAGTCTAGTAGCAGTAATCAAGAGAAGGTGTGATCTCTCTGTAGGTGCCAAGATTCAGATTTGTCTGCTCTGACCCAAAGCAGATCCCCAAATGAGCCCTCAGCTCTTCCCCCAGCCCAGTGCAGGGCTCAGCCTTTCATCAATCCACGGCACTTTCCCCATCCCTTCTTCACAAAAGCTTGTGATGCTTCAAGAGTTGGAAAATTCTTGGAAACCCGTGGTTGAAAACTCGTGTTGAAGCATCAAATTTGCTTTATTCTGTTTCCAGTTGGACTTGACAACCCTCAAGGTCTTTTCCAACCTTAACAATTCTCTCTTAAGAAGGTGGCTCTTTGTGCACCAGCGCTCTCCATGCCCCCAGCATCATTATAACCATTTTAATTTAGAAGATCTATGATATATATTATATATAATGGTCCTGGAGGTGGTCACCAGCCCCTGGGAAAGGGCAGCAAAGCACCAGGGGCAGGTTCAGCAGCTCCCTGATGTTACAGGGCACAGTCCAGGCTGCAGAAAGGGGCCACCAGTGATGTCACAGCACGTGGAGAGGACAATCCACTGCCACCAAACCCAGGAGAAACCTTGGTTTGCTGAGGCAAACAGCTCTTCCTGCCACTGGTGCTGTCAGACACAACAGAAGGGACAGGCTGCTCACGAGGTGTAATTAAGGTGTAATTAATTAGGGAGAGATAAGTGGCCCCTGATCTGGTGCACACAGCTGCCAAAGGACAGGAGGGGGTTGGTGGCTGCATCTCTCCCCTGCCCACCGGGGGTTTCTCTCAGCAGACACACCCCAGGCACCACATTTGGGGCTTTTTGGTTTTCTGTGACATTTGAGATTCCCTTTAGACATTTCCATGGCAGCATCTCGTGTCCAAAAAGGGTTGGGACCTTATACCTGACGCTGGCTGCAGAGGAGGAACTCCTGGAAGCTTTTTCCCTTTTCCTGCTGATGGCACTGGGGATGTGGCAGTCCCAGGTTGTCCAGGATTGTTTTTACATGAGACCCTTCTCTAGACTTAAATCCCTTTTTCTCGTTATTCTTTTATTACCACAAACATCTAGAATATTGTTAAACATGTGAGAAAGCTCATTAAAATTAGGAACCAATGGGTGACTCAGACAGTTATGAACATTATAGATTTCTGCTCTCACTGGATTTTTAAGTCAAGATCCATTTTGGTTTCCAGTTACTGGAAGATTTGTTGTCCAACTCCACTCTGAAAATAAAGATATTAGAACCTTGTTATTTCAGAACTTGTTCTGAGGACATTAATGAAAATGAGTTTTTCTGAGGGTTTATGTGATTTTCTCTTGGAATTGCCTACAAGGATGTAGCTTTCTCTAAAATGATGTAGGCAAATCCAAAATCCTATTAAAACATAAAATGCCTTTTGTTTTAATTTCCTCTGATTTCAAAATCCTAAAAAACTTCTGAGTCTGAAATAATGCCAAAACACTTTACAATAACAGTTGGTTTCCTACAACTTTAGGACTTGCAATTACCCAGTACAACAGTAATTTTAAATTGGCCATATCTTGATGAAGAGATGGAACAAACACTGCAACACGTGTAGGAACTTGACTTCTGAGTCCAATTTTACTCCCTTGGAAGGAAGGATATTTTGACTTGAAAATTGTATGTGGTGAGTGACTCTACAGTCATGGGGGAAGAGAAATTTTTCTCTACATGGGAGTTTGCTGCCTTGAAAAGAACTTCATTGTTTGCCTCTAAAGAATGAAAAATTCCCTCTGTAAAAACATAGCCGTGAATTTTTCTTCCTGTTGTCTACTTTAAGGAATTTATCTGTACAGTTGCAGCCAGTGAATTTTGTGCCTGTGTTAATGCTGTAATACATCTGTAATTACTTGTGATCAAAAATGAATTAATGTCGTGTGCTCTTTGGGGCTTTTTCCCCTCAATTGAAATACAGTTTACAGTCAGGATTAGTGCCGTGGACAACAAAGAGCCCTAAAGTTACACCCCTCAGCTCTTGTCCTCTCTCAAGGTCTAAAGTTCTGCCAGGTGACCCCAAACATTAATTTTGATTTGAGGTCTGGCCGGGATGAGCTTTATAAATTCAGTTTATAAGATACCAGTGTTGCTGCTGAAGGCATCGTTATCCTCATGAGCAAACACCCCACCTGAGTGGTGGCTCTTGGAGGGCAGGGGAAGGAAATGCTGCCCTGCCTCTGGGCACACATCAGCCAGAAAAGGCCAAGTGGTGATGTCTCACAGGATCACCCAGGGGAGTCACAAGGCCCCATCAGGGATCCAGGCACATCTCAGCCTGTGACACTCCACAGGAGCACTCTGCCTTGGATTTCTTTCTGCCCCAGCACAAATCCCTATCCTGAGGACTTGACTGGATTCCTCTTTGCCAGGACAGGAGGAGCACTGTGTGCCTGCCCAGGGCCCTGCCCTGGGACACAGACAACGGAGGGAAAGGTGCTCACAGCCCCCAGACAACCACTGGAACACCGTGAGACACTGCCATGGCTGTCATCTGGGCAGATGCCAGGGGAGAGGAGCGTCCTGGCAGGATGAGCAGCACCCAGCTCGCTCTGAGCTCAGCACTGGAGGTGTTTGACCTGGATCTGTCACCAGTGATCTCGCTGCACCGCTGGAACTTCTGGTGACAAGGCCAGCAGCAGCAATGTAGTCATGGTCCTTGGAAAATTCCATAAATATCAGCAACATTTGTCTGTTCAGAGCCGCATGAAAGGGGAGAGCAGTTAACTCTGGAAACCCTCTGCTCAGGAGAGACAGGGCAGGGCAGGAAGGGAAGGACCACGTGTGCAAGCACCAAAACCTGTCAGGGTGCACATCTCTGGTGGTTTAAAGATGATCCTGAGCCAGAGAGACATTGTGTCCAGAGCAGGGCTCTGGGAATTGGGACAGCTTGGTCTTATTTGGCTGTTTTCCCTCCACAGGTTTTATCCAAGTAGATCCTGTGCCCAGATATCTGCAGGGTCTTTGAGTTCACCATGTCAGGCTTCCCCTCCCCTTGTCCTGCAGAAATAGTTTGTCTATTAAAAAGACAATTTGAAACTTACAGAGAAAAAAGAGGATGAAAAACTTCTATCATTTACTCTCCTGACGTGTTTAGTCCAGGGTCCCTCTCCTTTCTGTGGCAATTAACTGAAATCTTGATTAGCATTATCTCAGATAAGCCACCTTTAACATCTGCCTGGTCGTCTGAGCACGAGGGTGTTTGAGGAGCTCTAATCCTTCCTCAGATGAATCTGGTGACACCATTTCTGTGTGATGGCATCACTGGCTCTGCAGAGTCAATGTAAAGCCTGAGTGCCATTTCCAGGGTGCCACAGGGATGCAGAACACCCTGGGGCAGAGGTGCCACGCTGGGGACAGGCAGCACCAGCTCACTGCCTGGCCTGGGCAGCTCTGCTCCACAGGGCACCTGAAAATAGATAGTTCTGCATGGATCCAGTGGAAATCTGGTGAATGGAGCAGCTGGTAACAAGTGGGAGTGAGCAGAGAGCCCTGGAGAGGCCACGAAGGCAGTGCTGGCAGGGCTGAGGAGGAGCAGACAGCTCCTGCAGCACTGCCACCATTTCCTCCAGCTACCTTCCATCTAAGATCAGCTCTGCTGCACTTACTCTTGGCAACCAAAACAGCTGCATCTCTCTCCTTAAAAAAAAAAAAAAAAAAAAAAAAAAAACCCCAAAAAAGCCCTGTGGAATCAAAGTCTCCCTGCAAATGTAACACACAGCCGATACAGAACTGATGATTTTGCTAAACTCTGACTTGCAGCAAATACTTTTTATATCATGACACTGGATTCTGATGCACAAAAGAAAATCAAGTTCTTTTCCCTCTCCACGCCCCATAGTTGTCAGAATCATTGCTTCTCTTTGTTTTTTACATACAGTAACTGGGAAGAGATGCTTTATAAACTCTCTTGTTCCTCCAGTCAGGATGTCAATGAGCTATGAATAATGAAATAAAAAAAAAACAGAAATCCAAATGAATGGCTATGATCCAGCAGAGAATTTTAACTGGGGAAGAGAAGCAGCATAAGGGCTGCATGACAATAATCATCACTGCTGCTAAGAGAGCATTTCTTCCTGCTGGTGTGGTGCAGGGGACAAAGGGGGCATGTGCCATCCTGCCCACGCTGCCCCTCTGGCCTCAGCCCTCCCACTGATCCCGGGAGAACTGGCACCTTTCCAACCCCAATGCCAAGTGATCCAGCAAAGCAAGGAGTCACAACCATGAGAGTGGACTCTGGTGGCATTTTTCAGGGGGTGAAATTGGGCTTGCCTTTCTTCTCCCAAGAATGCGGAATCAGTTCTTGCTCTGATGTTTGAGGTGTCACGTTCATTTTAGGGGAGATGGGCTCTTGCAGAAGTGCCCCCACATTTACACACACACACTTCTCCTGCATTCTTTGGATGCAGTTTTTTCCTTTTTCCCACTGCTGTGGTGTTAAAGTAATAGAATCCCAGAATCGTTTAGGTTGGAAAAGACCTTTAGGATCATCGAGCCCAGCTGTTAAACCAGTGCTGCCAAGCCCAGATCTTTCAGGCTGTTGGAGAAGGTTAATTTTGTTTGTTGAACATAAACAACTGGCTATGCCTTAAGCCGTTCACTACTTCCTTTCTCTTGATACCAGCAGCTTTTCCCCTCCTGCTACCGAAGCTTTACTCACCCCTTCTTTCAACTGATCTCCAGCATTATATTATTTATGAATAAAGGTCACCCCGTGAGGAAATGGCACATCTACTAGAAAACAATGTGCACTTTCTAAATTTGAACCGAGTCGTTTCCGTTCTTTGATTTAAGTTTAGTTACTTCCTGTGGTTTCTTGTCCTACGCCACTGCTGAATCTTTGGATTGACTCCAGGATAAATTGCACTCTTCCAATGAAATTAGAAACTGCGGCAGCGACGGCTCAGCCAGAGCGGCTGGTAAACAGCACTTCAGCTAAATATTAGTGCACTTAGTGGGCTGCACGAGTGTCTCATTACCTGTGTGAGGTGATGGATGCAGCCTGAGCCCTGTGGGTGCTCTCCTGGGAGCTGCACCCTCGGCTCCCTCCCTGCTTTGCCACCAGACGAGGTGCTGAGCAAGCACTTCCACCTCCCGTGGGAGGGATAAAGGAGCCTTTGGAGCCAGCGGCTCCTGATGGAGAGGGGACACTTCCTCCCCAAAATCAAGCCATCTTCCCACAGGCAGATCCTTGGTTTGCAAGGACAGGTGCTCAGCCCCACGCTCAGAAGCACCTTTGTGCCAGGCCAATGCTTCCACAAGCCACAGTCCTGCATCGGGTATTTTAGGGATCACTGTCAAAGGGGGAAAACCTCCAAAGTTTAGAGAAGTCATTCTGGGAAGTTTGCTGACAAAACCACATGTGAACATACAGCAGTAGCCCCAAGATGTGCTTTCCCTCATAAAAACATGAGCGGGCTCTACAGGAGCCTGCAGTGACCACAGCAAGGCTGGAAGAGTTATAGATGGCCAAGGTCAGGGAGAGTGACAGGGCAGCAAAGGAGGAGTGAGGCACTTTGTACCTGAGTGCTCTGCCTCCCTCGGACACAAGTTTACCTCACAAGACCTTCAGCACAACCAGCAGCCTCAGTAAGGAGCCCCTTTGGGCTGAGATTGCAGGATACTGCAATAACAATGCTCTCTCTCTCTCTCTCTCTTCCCCCATCCCTTTTCTTTCTCCTCCCCTTCCCCCAGGACACCTAAGCACAGATTTTCCCCCCAGCAGCCAGACGGATTCCCCAATGGAGCCCCGGATCCCTCACAACATCACCGTCGTCCCCAACTCTGTGATGGTGCAGCCTTTGCTGGACAGCCGCATCCCCTACGGGCGGCTGCAGCACCCTCTGACCATCCTGCCCATCGACCAGATGAAGACCACCCACGTGGAGAACGACTACACCGACAACCCCGGTGCCTCCCAGCCCGCCCAGAAACGGCCCCGAGCCCCCCACGAACTGGGCCTGGCCAGCCAGCACCCGCAGCGCTGCGAGCAGGACGTCACCCACCCCTGGATCTCCTTCAGCGGGCGCCCCAGCTCCATCAGCAGCAGCAGCAGCACCTCCTCGGACCAAAGGCTCCTGGACCACATGGCCCCCGTGCCCGTGGCCGAGCAGTCGTCGCCCCGCGCCGTCCGCATCCAGCCCAAGGCCATCAACTGCAAACCCCTGGACCTGAAGGGCCCCGTGTCTCAGGAGCTGGACAAGCACTTCCTGCTGTGCGAGGCCTGCGGGAAATGCAAGTGCAAGGAGTGTGCCCTGCCCCGGACTCTGCCGTCGTGCTGGGTGTGCAACCAGGAGTGTCTCTGCTCGGCGCAGAACCTGGTCAACTACTCCACCTGCATGTGCCTGGTCAAGGGCGTCTTCTACCACTGCACCAACGAGGATGACGAGGGCACGTGTGCCGACCACCCCTGCTCCTGCTCCCACTCCAACTGCTGCGCCCGCTGGTCCTTCATGGGCGCCCTGTCGCTGGTGCTGCCCTGCCTGCTCTGCTACCTGCCGGCCACCGGCTGCGTCAAGCTGTCCCAGAGATGCTACGACCAAGTGAGCCGGCCCGGCTGCAGGTGCAAAAACACAAACAGTGTCATTTGCAAGGCGTTGCCCGAGAGCAAAGGGGCAGAAAAGCCCTTTTAGTAGCTTGGGAAGGATGGAGCTGGGGGGTGGTGGTGGCTCTTTTTAATAACCTGTGTTCTGAGGAGAGCGTCGGCCTCTTTGCCTTCGGAGAAAGCAGAAGCAAACTGTTTCCACAAACTGAAGCACTTTGGGTTATTCAGGGTTTTTGGAACTGGTCGCAGTTTAAATAGATGGGGCCAAAGGAGGAATGTTAATAATGCAGAGGGAAGGCTGCAAACCCATGTACATCATGAAGTACAGCTGCTGAAAAACTCCCGGCCTGGACGGACGGCTGCTCACCAGGCCTGCACACCACAGGGACCATTAACTGCTCGCTTGGCAGGCACCGCCTCACAACCAGGCCCCATTCCCAGCTGCAAAAAGCTGCTTTGAATTCGGATTCAGGGCGGGCTACTTGTTTCCTGTCTCCTTCCAAACCCCAGCTCGCTCCCAGCAGCCTGTTGAAGGTGATGGGGGGACTCCCTCCACCCTCCTAGACACCACTCCAAGGGCTGGTTGCACACAAAGTACGTGTTTCTCAAAAGCTTTCTGAGTCCCTCAAAGATTTTTTTGGACCAGAAGTGAAGCTACATTTCGTTTGTTGAAGGGTCTTTTGCCCTTTGGGCGTATCCCACCCGGCCCCACTGGTTTGGACCCTCTTTCTAAAGCAAGATGGTAGCAGGGCTGCTCCTCCCAGGAGGAATCACAGCAGGATGTGTTCAGGCAGTTGTATCAACACCGGGTCCTCCTGCCTGCAAGCTGATCTGTAGCATCAGGTTTCACTCAATGGAATATGAATTTTCCACCAACAGAGCAGGAGGATGGTGGCCAACCCTGGCCTCAGAGCCAAGGGGATGCAGCTCCAGCCACGAAGTGAAGATGGGCGGGGTTTGTTTCTCTAAACCTCTGGTAAGAAGTCACACAAACCTAAGTGTACGATGCACATAGAAGTATTTTTCTAGGGCTCTCAATCCAGTACCTCCCCTCCTGGAACAAGCTCTTCTTTGCTCATTAAATATTAAGATTTGGTTTTGTCTTGCGGAGGGGGTAAATGGCATTTGCTTGAAGTACAGCACATTCCCCCACCCCTATTGCTGCTGTTTGACTTTTGCCTCTTCTGTACAAAAGTGTCTTTTTAAATGTAAAGAATGCTTTTAGTGTTTCTTTTAGTGTTAACACACACTAGGGAAAGACAGGGGAAGGAAGAGAGCGTAGTTAACGAACAGGCCCGTGGTTTTCAGCAGGCAAATATTGGCTCTGTCCCTGCACTCATCCTAGGGCTGGTTCTACCTTCCCCAAGGATGCTGCAACCCCTCTCTCTCAGCAACTACAAGGTGCTAAACAAGAATCTTGGTCCAAACATGCAACGCTCTAATGAGTAGGTAGGTACTTGTTACATGCAGAAAACTGACCTAGTCTCTCTTGGTGTTTTTAATTAGAGGAGATTTCCTCAGTAAATGCACAGCAGTGACAGTGAAATGTCATCTCTAATTAGATAAGCAATAGGCAGAGCTCATCATGTAGCATTTCCAGGAATCCCATTGGCCTGGCTGCAGCAGGGGTGGGGGGTGGCAGGAGCATCCTGATGGGACTCTGGTGTCTTTGAGTTTCAGGATTCAGCTCGGCTGGATGACCTGGGGTTTAGCTCAGTTGAATTGTAGATATTTATTGAAGGGGTGAGTTGGAAATAAAAACAAAACCAACGATCTTTTCTATTTATAACATTTGCTAGCTTGTATATGCTGAATCATAGAAAAATGGATGTGATGTCTGTTACCAGATACCAGTTCATGTAGGGTAGCCTCGTGTTAACTCTATGTGGGCACCAGGAAGCAGGTGGGGATCCAGAGTTGTATTTATTACCTTGCACAAATTGGAGGGGAAAATATAAAAGGAAAACCAATCCCAAACTAGCTGAACTGTTGGCTGAATGTATAAGATATTGTATTTAATAAGAGAAATCACTTTTAAGACACAAGCAAGCTAGAAAAGGCAGCAGGAGAGGTATTTACCTGCTGCCCTCCTCTGTTGGGACCACACATGTCCAAATGGCCTCCACCCACAGCTGCTTTGCCTTTTTGACCCTCTGTCCCTGGCTGTTCCTGGGGAACCTGTGCTGAAAATCCACCCTGGCAGAGCCCATGGCTTGGCTGCAGGGTCCTGTGAGCAAAGGCACTGCTGGAGTGGTGGCCACTGTGCCAATCTACACTCATGTACATACTCCCAGCCGGATTTCCTCTCATTGTACATAGCTGTAAACTATTTCTCTGTTGGTTTGTTTGACTGTCTAAGCCCTGTAGGCCGGTGATGCCGTGCTGGAGCCCCTCAAGCCTTGTGGACGTGTTAGAGCAGTGGGCAGTGTAGCAGAGTGACCCTCCCTCATCCCCCTCGGCTCCCAGAGCTCTGCTCCAGCAGCTCCCAGCCCAAGGCATGGCAGGAGGGTGCTGAGCCCTGTCTGGAGCTGGGAAAGGGCCAGGCTTGGCCAGAGCCAGGGCTCTGCCAGGGGGAACAGCTCCTGTTGATAGCATCCCTATTCCCGCTCTTCCCCATCCCAACAATTCCATCCCCCTGCTCCCTTTGAAGGTACTTGGGTCTCCTGCCACCCCAGAGATGTACCACAGGCTGTGTCACCATGTCACAGCTCTGCCTCCCTGCCACGCTCAGGTCCCCCAGCTAACGAAGGGACGGCTGCTAACGAGCACCGACCTCCCCAGCCCCAGCACTGGGGATGCTCACGGGGGCAGGAGGGCAGGGAGTGCCCCTGGCACAGGTGCCATGCCCAGGAGGGGGCTGGCAGGGCACCTGCACTGCTGGTTGCTGCAGCAGGCTCATGCCAGGGAGTGCCCCTGCCCTCACACCATGGCCCAGGCAGCAAGCAGGGGGGACCTGAAGGTGCTGGCAATGCCACAGCGCATTCCCAGCAGGAGCAGACACAAACACCATCACCACAACCCTGTGCCTGTGCCCAGCAGGTGCCAGGAGCAGAGCCCAGAGTTTGGTGCTCCCCAGGCACTGGCTTTGCCACCCTGGTGAGCCCTCACCCTTCCCAGCACTGGGTATTCCCTTCCCCTCCACGCTCAGACACCCTGAGAAATATTTCCCCCATCTCCTCTTTCCATCCCCTCACATGTACACCCTGAAAAGTTACCACAGAAGGTTTTTTTTCTTTGTATAGAATATTTATTTTGAAGCTCTATTTTAATAGTATTTATTTTAGAAAGTCTACTATTGTAAGAGTTCTTCTGTTTGTGAAGAAAAACAAGTACTGATGAATGTACTGATCTAGAAATTATATATATATATAAATATATATTGTTAAATATATAAATGGCTGCTGTGGTTCTTTTAAAAAAAAATCCCAAGAATGTTTATAGCAATTATTCTAAAAATACAAGAGAGAGTAGCCCAGAATTGGTTATTTGACGCTCTCCAGCCCTGCCAAGGAACTCAGGGTGATGCTGGGGTTGCTCTGCCCCACAGCCTGGCACGTCAGGGGCTCATCAAATAATTATCCCTCAGTAAGGAGGAGTACCCCGCTCTGTGAACTTGCAGGAGCAATCCTCCCCTTCCCTGCACCTCTAAAATATGCCAGCCTGGAAGTCAGCTCCTTCCAGGGGGCTCAACCCTCGGTGTGACGAGGGGATCGGCATCAGAGAGAACCCACCCCAAAGTCATCAGCCCCAGCACACCGAGGGGTTGTGCCCTCCCCACCCCACAGAGCCTCCCTCAGCCTTTCAGCCCCATTTCCACCTCTGCTGCTTCTCCTTTCCAGGGGCAGAGCTGTGCTGCCCACCCCACAACAGCCCCACCAAGGCCATGGGTGGGTGCAGAGCACCCTCCAGCCCACCCCAAGGTCCCCCCACACATGGGGACAGCCAGAACTCCCCCACCTCTCCTTGGAAAAGGGCAAGAAGCTGTCAAGGACCAACTCCCTGGGTCCCTGCTCACCCTGCACAGCCCCTGAGCCACATCCTGGGGCTCCCACCCACCAGCACCCACCACCCTTCCTGCCCCCAGCTCCTCATGTGTCACCAGCATCACTCTGGACTGCTAAAAATACAGGATCCGGGTTATTTTTCACCACTCCTGTTATTTATTTGCACACACTGTGGAGCTGTGACTCACTGGAAGCTGTGCCATGTTTTGTGTCATCACAGAGGTAACTTGAGTGTGTTACCTGGCCTGAAATAATATTATTGAAACAATAATGTTGAATTAGTCAATGGATCAGATAAAGAGACAATAACTACACTGTGCAGATCACGACATCCGATGCCAAAAAAATTTGCAATAAGGAAAAGATACTGAATTTGTTATGCTGGGGGTGGTTTTTCCTTTTTTTTTTTTTTTTAACAAACAGGCTGAGCCAGGATGTATAAATTTAAATCAAAGTTTGGCAACACCAACTGATGTCTTGCACATAAAGCTTTAAAAATACCAACACGACATTCATATCTCTCTGCTGGAAGCAAACCAGAGCACTCTGCTTGATTTGAGCAGGAGATGTTAAAGCAATATTTTTTAAATCTATCAGAATTATTAGCAGGTTTTGGGTTTTTTTAATCCCTTATTACATAATTTTCAGTTATTCACTCTCAAAGGAAACCAACTCCACAAGCAGAGGCTATAGAATGTGAAAATAATTCCACCCCAGCACAGTTACAATTCCACACCCAGGGATGAAGTTTGGCCTCTCTGTGAGTGGCAGACAAATGGCCAGGACACAGATAAATTGCCTTGGCACTTTGTTTTACCTCCTCCCCACAATAACCTCCCGTGGGAGCCCTGAACCCCCGGGCTCCTGCTCCAGCCCCTGCTGAGCACCATAAAACCTCAGGGGTGTCCTCAGAGGGGCTTCACACCCAGGGCAAAATTCCCTCGTCAGGGCAAGGAGGAAATGGCTGCAGAGGTCAAGGCAGAGCCTTCCAGCAGGGTCTCAGCCCTCCCGTGGCACCCACACAAGCTTTGGGACAGAGGCACCCCAAACAGAGCCCTGGAGACCAGGCTGTGAGGGCTGGAGAGGCTTCACAGAAGTTTCTGACCATGGCCAGGCCACCAAAGCCCATCATAGCCCTGGACAGTGAGCTAGGACACAACAAGGCTTCTGCTGCTGCACAAAGGAAATAAACGGCAAGTAGAAAACGCCCAGCAAGCTGAGAGACATCAGCCACAGGTGTGACTGGAGGGGATAGTCAAAAGATGTTTATAAAAATAAATAAATTTTTAAAAAATAAATAAAAACCAAATCACAAACCTCTGGGTCTCCCTGGTGTAAACAGCTGCCTTTATTTCACCTGGGCTCAGCAGCAGCCTGGGCTGGATGGGGGCTCAGGACCAGAGCTCAACACCACCACAGCCTATTAAACCCAGAAGAGCCAAGAACCAGCCAGGATTTCAAGTTTCTAAGGTTTCTGATCACTCTGCCAGGCTCTTGCCCCATCAGCAGTGAGGGACTGGGCAGGGCAAGTGGCCCCTCAGCACCTCCTGTCCCTTCCCAGCTGGGTTCTGCAAACCCAAGTTGTGCTCCCGAACACAAAGGCACAGGAACTTCTCCATAAAAAGCCTAAAAATTTTTACTTTTCAGTATTCCTGCAGAGAGGGAAGACTGAACCACGTACTTCCCATTAGCACCATACAGCTGCAGCTTCCATTGACATTTTCCTGCCCTTACAACAGGGAACAAATAGAAGTTTCTGCATGAAGAAACTCTTATGAATAAATCATCCAGCCCCTTTGTGCTCAGAGGCAGGTATGGTTGTGATTATGATGCCATTATGTAACTGGGTGCTCCTAATCTGAAACACAAAATCCTCAGAGCACGGAACTGGGACGTTCTGCACCACATCCCTCTGCTCCAGGTGCCTCCAGCCACAGGTGGAGTAACAAAGTCCTCCACCCAGAAATGCCCTGCTCCGAGCTGGCAAGGAAATGGTTCATGTCATCCCTTCAGGGAAGTCACCAAGTCCCAAGAGATGCTAAAGAATGAATGAGTTAATTAAAGCTCCATCCTCGTTGTGACAGTATTTAATTGCTTTTCATGGAGAGGGTGAGCCATTAGCACAGATCCTGCCAACTGTACAGGGTCTATGGTCTAACACATCTACAGTCCCACCAAAGCAAATTTTTCATCCTCTTCCATGTCTGAGGATGAGGAGCTGCAGTTCTGTTTTCCTCAGCAGCTGCCCCATGACAAATAACCCCCAGGCTGGCACAAACCAGCTCTCCTGACATTCCTCTAAATTAGCCTTAGGAACACAACTAAATTGACTTTTCCTTTACATGGGTGTCCATCCACTGCTGAGAAACCTCCAGCTGTGTTGGGGGCTAGAACTAGAGATGGTCTTTAAAGTCCTTTCCAACCCAAAGCATCCTGTGTGATTCTGTGATCTCGCTGTGACTGAAGCCAGTGGGATTGGGTTAGTGTGAGCTACGGACAGCACAAATCCCAGCTCCCTGTCAGCTCAGAGGAGCCTCTGTGCCTGCAGCTCCCTCTCCACAGAGGCAAGGAAACATCAGGAACAGCTCCCAGCTGCTTTCAGCAGGAGACAGTTCTGGCCACACAGCTTTGGACTGAATGGGAAGGTAAAATTAGACCAGAGAGGACTCAATGAAGAGTGGAGTTTTAAAAAATAGCTTGGAAGGACCCAGTGCTGCTGGTCCCAAAGACAGAAGCAGAAAATGGGGTTTAGGGCTCCAGGGAGGCAGCAATACATCCCAACAATATCCCTCCTTCACAGGGTGAGCCTGGCTGAATGCTGTAAACTGCAAAGGAAACCCAGAATGACAAACAATTGTAGGAACCTGAAAACCCCAGTTCCTCTGGGTTTCATGGGAAGTGCGATTTTCAGTCCCCTGACCTGTCTGTCTGAGGGGAAGTGGGCAATAAATAGCAGCCGGGTTGTTATCAAGAGGATGTGAGCTATTTATAAAAAATTCTTGGGCTTTTTGAACTCTGTTTAAAGAGGCAATATCCTCGGCTTGGGTAACTGGAGGACTAAAATGCTAAAGCAAACACGATTACTCAGCCACCTTGGGAAAGTTTCGTGCTTACTTGTTGTGTTTCTGAATTTTTGAGCATATTGAGCTGCACTGGTGTTGTCCCCAGACCCAGAGGGGAGTAGGAAGAGAGCCTGGAGATCCCTGTGCAGGGCTGCTCCTGGCAGATCCCACATCACTGCTCAGCAATCCCCACAGCTGATGGTTACATGGCTTAACTAAACTCCAAGTCCAGGCTGGAGAAGCCTTGGAGCAACCTGGCCTAGGGGAAGGTGTCCCTGCCCATGGCAGGGTGTTGGAAATGGATGATCTTGAAGGACACTTCCAACCCAAACCATCCCACGATTCATTAAAAACACCTTACAGGAATGAACTGCCTTGTCTGAAGAGGTTTCCATGTGCCTTACAACATGTTGGCTTCCCAGCAGGGTTTAACCATCTCCAGCTCTGAGGCAAAGAGTGGGTGCCAACTCGTGCCCTCTGCCAGAGCAAGGGGGGAGGTTTGGGTGGGATGGCAAGGGGAAAACAAAGGAAAATGCCCACACAAAGCACTAAAAGACCTCCTTGCTCAAGGAAACTCATCCCAGCCCTCTGACAAATGATGGCTTTTAGCTAAATGAGGAAAAACTGCAGAGACAACCAGCACACAGAGATGCACCCAACTTTGAGGGAGGCAAGGCAGGGAGCACTGAGAGCCAGGGTGGGTCACAGCCACCCTCAGAAGGGCACTTCCCTGCCCAGGTCACACTGGCCATGGCAGCCTGGCCCTCCCAGTGCCACAGGAGTGACAGATTTAGGGTCGTTGGGCTGGGGAGCTTTGAGTCCTCAGAGCTGCTCCCATGCAGGAGGTGCTGAGCCTCTTCCATGCAGAGCAGCAGCTGACACACGCCAGGGAAGGGTCCCTCCTGCCCAGCCTCGCTGTCCCAGGCTCCTCATGTCAGGATGTGGCACCAAACAGAATCCTCAAGGGTTTCCACTGGCTGCTGCCTTATTTTTGTGAGCCCAGCCATCAGGCAGACAACATTGCTCCTGTGTGGGAACCACACACAAAGTGTCCTGACAAAATGATGGCATCGTCTAAAATACACAAACACGCTCAAAAGAAGGAAAACCATGAAATTAAGGATAACAAACAACAAAGAGAAGCTCATACACAGAATCTGTTAGTGTTTATGAGTCACTCAGGCCTTCCTGTCTCCTCTTATAAACTGTGGGAATGCTCTGTGGTCCATCCTCTCCTTGAAAACCACCGAGGTGCTATTTTCCTCGGAGCCCAGCGCCGGGGGCGGGGAGAGACACTGCACAAATGAAAGATTTCTTAATTTTTTTTTTCTCTTTTTTCCTTCTTAGTTTTTTTCTTCAAAGTAGGAAACCAAATCTGAGGAGCAAATGCTGTGGGATGGGTAAACAGAGGCGAGTGCAGAAGCCTTGGGGATGAGATCATCGAGCGCCTTGGCCCGGCGCTGGTTTCCGACAGCAAAGGGCTTAACAATGGAATGGATGGGAAATGCCAGGAAAAGTTAAAGAGCTTTGGACACGAGGTCTTTGTAAAAGCTCATTCTTTATTATTAACAAACAACTTCTCCCCATCTTCCTTCGTTTCGCCCTTCAGCAAATGAGGATTTTCTCTCTCAAATCCAATTCATTTCCATCTTAGCGTGTTAAAGCTCTCCCAGCACGTCTGCTCTGCTGCACCCAGGGCTGCCCCACCAGCCAGGGCACTGGGGCACCAAGCACTGCATCACACCCCCTTCCACTGGGAGGTGTCCCTGCCCGTGGCAGGGAGTAGCACTGGATGAGCTCTAAGGTCCCTCCCAGCCCAAACCAATTTCATCCTGTGATAACCCTGAGCCGCGGTCACTTCAGAGCCAAGGTTTCCCTCCAGGCTGCTGGAGGTTTGCAGCAGGGCCAGTCCCACCCTCAGGAGCTCAAGGTGCTCCCAGGAGGAAAAGCCATCAGCCCTTTGTGAGATAGAGCCTGTGCAAACCCTGCAGTGTCCTGAGGGAAGGATGCTCAGCCCAGCTCAAACTGGAATGCACAAACTGGAACCAGGAACAGCGAGTTCTGAGGGATTTTTATGTGAAAACCTCACACACCAGGATCTCAGATGGCTTCAAGAGAAGCCACCCAGGCTCACTCCAACCAGGGCCAGCCCTGAACAGCTCAGCCGAGCTGCAAGTAAAGCACTGGGCACATTTAGGGACTTGCAGCACCAACTTCACTTGTGGAGATAAAAATACGAACAGGATTGTAGGATAAGAAATAAAAATCCTTCCCTATGAGGGTGGGAGGCCCTGGACAGGGTGCCCAGAGCAGCTGTGGCTGCCCCTGGATCCCTGGAATTGTCCAAGGCCAGGCTGGACAGGGCTTGGAGCAGCCTGGGACAGTGGAATGTGTCCCTGCCCATGGCAGGGGGTGGAATGGGATGACCCTTAAGGTCTGTGAAACACAAACCAGTGTGGGATTCTGTGCTCTAAAATGATGTCTGATATTAAATCCCAACACTCAGCCCTTGGAAGGGCAGCTCAGAACCCTCCCCAGCACCTTGACATGACAAACACTGCCTGAAGCTCAGGGGAGACGAAATCTTGCCCTTTACTGTCACAGCTCCTTCCTTGCCCTTTTCCTGAGGGAACGCCACCAGCCACTGATTGGTCGTGTGGTTCCTCAAGCATTAATTGAGGGACAGAGCAGAGCAGGAGCTTCCTCAATTCCTGGAGCAATTCCATGAGTGGGAAGTGCTCAGCAACACCTCTGCTGCCATTTCTGCTCAGAGCACATGAGCCCATGTGTCAGCTCAGCAAACACTGCCCCTGCTCCCTCTGGATTCCTCGGTTTCTGCACCACGAGAACTGGGAATGAAATTATTATAGTAATGATTATGCTACAACAAAAAGGCTACCCCCAAAATTACATCCTTTGGAAAGAACAAGGGAGTTAAAAACCCTGAAAATGCCAGCTGGGAGTGTTATAATGTGATGTTTGCACTGACTACAGGACACATCTCAGCAGCCCCTCTCAGCACCAGTAACATCTCCCTGCTGGAGCAGGGACCTGCAGGGACCTGCCAACAAGGCCAAAAACCACCAACAAAAAGGGATTCTGAACTACAAAAGAGAGAGAGTGGAACTAAAAGAGGTGTTTACAGCTATTCTGTACCACTGCAAGCGGCTGCAGAAGGAGCAGAGCATCCCCTGGGCACCAAGATGCACCCAAAGAGAGGACAGAGCCTCTGTGAAATGAGGACCTGGAGCTGGATTTTCTGTTCAGGTTGAATCAATCCCTACTGACATAAAGGGAAGAACTTTTTGGAAGTCTCTTGCACTCCCACCTGCGCTGCCAAGGTGCTCAGAGGGTGTCTGTGACTGCAGAGGCAGCACCAGCAGCCAGGCTGGGAAGTGCTGCAGCCACGGACACTCATGGTCCAGCCGGAGCCACCAGCCCCCGAGCCTCAGATTCCCACAAAAGCCCGTGGGAAAAGCCTGGTGTGGGGTGTGCTGTGTCCCACAGCCCCTGTCACACGCAGCATCTGCTCACCCCCGTGGCAGGGCTGGGAAGGCAGCGCTGACACGGACCATGAATGAAACAATAGGTACCACTCATCGCCCCCAGGGCTTCCTCATACCGGGACCCAGTTTCCCTGGAAAACAAAGAACAATTCCCTGCATCGTGTACTGATGGGGCTGGGGTTTGGGCCCCAGAACAAACACACACACAGAATTTCTTCTTTTACATTTTTGCCTGATGACTTGCATGACAAGCCTAATAAAAGCCGAGACCAATAACCCAAAACACACAAAAATGTGATAGTGTTTCCTATTAACATCCAAGGCACTCCAGTGACTGTAGAAAGAAACTGCATTAAAACATCAGGAAAAAAATATTTTAAAAAATCAACCACATATGGAAAATATATATATGTAAAAGGGATATATATATATATATGTATATGGGGGGATAGTGGGGCACTGGCCAGGGCTGCTCCATGTGGACATCCCCGTGGGCAGCTGCAGCTTCAGCACACCCAGAATCCATCCCCGCCTTTGAAACCACCACGGCAGCGCCCTGGAAACCAGCTGGGTCCCACCATGGGGTTTGGGACACCCCTCCCCACCCCGGGGTGCCCACAGGGCATGGGCAGCACGGGGAGATGTGCCCTTGCACCCCAGTGCCCCTGTGGCACGTCCCCTCCTGCCCCACACCTGAGGTCACCTTTTGGGAGCATCACCCCAGCAGCACCAGGGAGCTCCTCCAGCACCAAGGCTGGCCCCGGGGCAGGAGCAGTGTCTGTCCCCAACCTGGGGCCTGGAAAATAGCCCCTGTGCCGTGAGGGAGAGCAGGGGGAATACCAGATGGGCTCAGCAGCCGGGAGGATGTTCTGGAGAGGTTTTCCTTGGCAGTGGCTGCTGGGGCTCTCTCTTCCTGCCCTGCAAGGGGACATGTCCCCCAGGGATGGCACATCCCATTCATCTCCTGCCTCTCGGGCTCTCCCCTCCAGCTGCACGGCTGTGCTGGCCAAAAACACAAGGAAGACCCAAAAACTACCAAAAAAACCACCAACAAAACATCTCTGCTGTAACAGGAACACGAACAGCACACGCTTTAAACCAGGAGCACTCTCCTCTCAATACATTGACGATCTGTGGGTCTTGAAAGATTTTTGCCATCAAACGACTGTGGGAAACAGCCACCAAAACTTAAAATGATGATCTATACATGAGCAGCTTTGTACAGAGATGGGAACAACTCCTCCAGAAGCTGATAGAGGACTGAAAACAACCTCTTCCGACCCCAATTGTGCCAAGCAGCCGCAAGAAAGAAACAGCAGCAGGAATGGAGAGCTGTTTCCATGTGTTTTGCTGGGCTGGGGGCCAGGGCTGAGCCCGGGGCAGAGCACAGGGAGCCCCCCGGGGCCGGCAGTGGCCAGGGCTGCATGCTGAAGGATCGGGACCAAAGCAGGCGGGCGGGTGGAAACTGGCCCCTCTCCACCAGGCACCATCCAGGAGCTCGACTGGAAACCACTTCCTCTACCTCCCAACAATGCACAGAGGAATTTCCACAAATCCCAAGGCTGCCCTGACTTCCATTTCTAAACTCGGAGAAAGAAATACCAGGACATTCCTTTGTCGTTCCAGCTCACTCGCTGGGCTTTTTGCTCCAGCTGAGCCAATTAAAGGATCCCGATTTCCCCTCTGAAAGAAAACGCACAAACCAGTAACAAACAATGCGTTTGCTTCTCTGTTTTTTAACTAATTGTTTTCAAGTTGAATCAAAATCTGCCACCTCATTTGGGTCCATGTGGTTTGATGCTTAAATAGCATTTTGGCTGGAGAGACGAGTGTGATGGAGGCATTTCCAATTGCATTCCTGCCCTCTGGAAGGAAACACTCCACTGCTGCCTTTCTTGAGTGTGGCTATTTGGGATCACACAAGCAGCTTGAAAGATAAACACCCCCAGCCCAAACCCAGAACCCACCAGAGCCAGCTGACAGCACCCTGCCTGGGCAGAAACATTCCTGGTCTTATTTCCTATGCAGTCAATCCACTTGTCTACATTTACAGGAATTTCTATCTATCTCTTTTTTCTTTTAGTCACTTTCATTTGCAGTGGATTTGCCCTTTCCATGTGCTGTGCCACCCTCTCCTGGCCCCTGCTGCCTCCATCCTCCTGTCCTGTCTCCTCCCTGAGAACACGAAGGCAGAACCAAGTGTCACATCCAGGTGCCAAAGCCCAGCAGGGATGAGCACCTAAAGTGCTCAAAACCCATGTGGATGTAGCACCTGGGGACACTGCCAGTGGTGGCCTTGGCAGTCCTGGGGGAATGGTTTGGCTTGATGATCTCAGAGGTTTCCAACCCAAGAGATTTTTTCAGGCTTTGTCCTGGCTTGCAGGGAGTGCAATTGCTAATCCCAAATCCTGGCACCAAAAATCACCCCACAGCCACCAAACCATGACCAAACTGCAAAGCTGGTGGGGCAACTCTGGCCTCAATAGCGAGGAAGCATCTCCTCTTCTGCCAGGAAGAATGAGACACAAACCTTGAACTTGAGGAGGAAGGAGCCCATTCCTGTTGCTCCTCTGGAGCAATTAATGACACGTGTAACGAGGGAGGCTGAGATGGGAAACCCAGGAGCTGGGCATGGAGAGGCAGCACGGAGTCAGCTGGGGGGACAGAGGCAGGGACTCCACCCCCTCCCAGAGCTGGTGGCTGCAGACCATGGCCCAGACCCATCTGTGAGCCCAGTGCAGCTGGGCTGAACCCCCAGGAGTGGACCCAGACCCTCGTGTCCCCAACAGCCCACAAAGGAGATGCTGCAGTGCTGCATCAAACTGGTGCTGGGTATCATTAGAGAAATTTTCTTCTCATGCTACAACAGAAGCAGAGCTCAGACCTTTTTTTTTTTTTTAGTATCTTATCATCCAAGAGCTCATTAGGCAGGAATTCCTCGTGCTGTTTATTTTCCATTTGCCCATATGTTCCCCACAAGCTCAGCCTCGTCTCTGTTTTAAGTTTATACTTAGCAGCAGTAATTGGAAAGGATGAACAAAGGCACAAAGGAAGGCAACACACACACAAACTGCCCAGATGTTTTGGATTCCTGCATTTCCCCAAGAAGCAGGATCCTTGAAGTTTTGATCATGTCATCACAGCACAGGGCTGCAGTCCAGAGCACAACTGGCTCCTCTCTCCTGACTCTTGGCCACAGAGACAGGAATTCAAAGCCACCCAAATCTGCTCATCCCACAAGCGAAAGTGAAAACCTGGGATGAGCCTGATCAGCACCAACGCCTGCAGTGGGCTTGTCCCAGGGTGGATTTGACTTTAGACTTTGAAACAGCACCAAGCCAAACTCCTCAAATCACACCACCTGCTCCAAACATGGACCAAGACCTGACCTGCCTCCCAAAGCATTATTTGAGCTGCTTGTTATTTCAGTTGTGGTTTTTTTCCCATAACTTTTATGCCAGTTAGAAATAAATCTAAACCTATTCAAAAGAAATCAGTTTTAATGATGACAGGACAAAGGGAAAAGGTCTCGAGCTGAGAAGAAGAAGGCAGATTTAGGTTAAGTGTTAGGAAGGAATCCCTCCCTGTGAGGGTGGGCAGGGCTGGCACAGGTGCCCAGAGCAGCCCCTGGATCCCTGGCAGTGCCCAGGACCAGGCTGGACAGGGCTTGGAGCAGCCTGGGACAGTGGGAGGTGTCCCTGCCCACGGCAGGAGGTAGAATGGGGTGAGTTTTAAGGTCCCTTCTAACCCAAACCAGGCTGGGATTTTGCACACCACAAAACATGGCTTTGCACTGGTTAAATAAAAGTGGTCTATGCTTGCTTGCAAATAAGGCCTTGGTTTTCAACACAGCTATTGCAAAACTCTTGGGACAACACTGAGATACTCCACAGAACGGAAAGAATTCAAATAAGAAATCCCAGCAGTTGTGCAGGGTCCAAGGAGCCACTGACAGTCTTGAGGTTCCCATTCTCCATCTTCCCTCCCAAGCAGAACACAGAGTGAGAACAGGACAGAAGATTAATGAGAGGAAAAACTGTGACCCCAGCAAACAGAGTGACTCATGCCCGCTTTGTGGTCTTCATTTCTAATCTAGAATAGTAATTTACTGCAGCACCAGATTAAATGTATTTCTCCTCCCACTGAGCCTGTGGCCATGAGGACGCAGCAGCCCACACTGGGAGCACTGGCCACTGCCTGGATGAAGCCAGCCCCAAAATAACCCAAGCTCTGCCTCAGCCCTGCACCAGAACACAGACTGGGGGTGAGGAAAAGCAACACACAGCAAAGAAACCCCTCCTGCTCCCTTTGGTTCTGAAAGGAAGCAGAGTCCTCCAAATGCCACCTCTGCAGGCTGGCAGCAATCAGCTGGATCCAGGGAACTAATTAAAGGGAGAGCACTAAAAGCAGACTAAAGACTGGAAATCATGTTCTAAACTCACATTAGGATCGGAAGGGGAACTTCCCAATTTGATGGCAGAAAGCAATTTACTTCAATTAGCAGGGACATAACCGGAGCAGTTGCTTAATAGGAGCATTGCATCTCCGAAAAAAAAAAAAAAATAAAAGCAGCTCCCTTAATTGCATCCCTTGGCACTTTGGAGCTTCCACAGCCTGCTTTAGGTGAGGTGTGCTGAAAGAACCCCTTGATTCTGTCTTTTCAAATCTCCTGCCGGGGTTGAAGCCCTGTCCCAATGCAGAGGGCACACACTGGACCAAGGAGGAGATGGCCCCGGGGAAAAGCAGCAGGAAGAGCCTTTCCCTGCCTCCTCCTCCTCCCAGCACAGCCCTGCCTGCTCTCTCCTGCTGGCAGCTGGCTCAGCCTCTGCCAACGTCTGGATGAGTCATTCCCAGCAGCTTCAGGAAGTTGGGGCCTGTGAAGTGCTTCTTCCTCTCTATTTCCAGCTGGGAGCTTTGGGGTGACAGATCCGGGTCTGATCAAAGCCTGTCACAGAGCAGCAGTGCTGCAGGGCCAAGGACAAGGGGCTCTGGCAGCCCTCACACCTGTCCCCACAGCACAGCACCACCTTTAGCCCCAGAGTTTTGGGGCCACTTTATGTCCTTAGAGACACAGATTGAAAGGGTTGTAAAATCCCTCCAAGAATTAAGGAGCTATTTTGCACCAAACAGACTAAAACCAACAAAAGACACTGACACAAACACCCACACAATGGAGGAATCAAGCACAAGGGACTCATCCACAAGTCCCAGTACACAGCTCTGCGTCCTATGCCACAAGAAACCACATCCTAGGAGACATTTAAAACTGAAACACCTGCCCAGGGTGAGCAGCTGCCCCTGTGGGGACAGGTAACCCCCTTTGGGATCAGGCAGCACCTTTAGGGCTGGGTAACCCCTGCCCAGCTCTCCCTGCCCACCCACCAAACCACCCCGGCACTGGGAACCAGCACCAGGATCTTTGCTTCCCAATCCCAACGTGGGAATCTTAATCAGTGCAAGATCCAAACCCCCATCTCTCCTCAGGGAAATGGGAGAGAATTTACTCTTCCAGGACCTGTGGGCCCTCTGTGGCCAGCCCCAGGTCTAATCCCAAAGCCAAGGGTCAGTCTGAGAAGGGACCTGCCCAGCTCCACCAAGAGCTTCACCACCCAAACCTTGTCCCACACAAAGGGACAAATCCTATGCTCCATGTGAGGAGGACTGTGCTGCTCTCACTTACCTCAGTGAGCTGGGAAATCAACTCAGGCGAGTCCTCACACAAACCAGGGGCACATTCCCCGGCAAAGGATGGCGCTGGCACAGCCTGCAGCTCGTTTGGGGTCCCACAGCAGGGTTGGGGTGCAGAGGGGACAGGTTTCCCCGAGAGAAAGCTCCCAGGACGTGCTGCAGGCACAGGAGCCCCAAAACAAGAAACCTCCCCCAGGGCTGGGGCTTTGGGGCACTCTCAGCTGTGGGAAGTGATTGTAAATCCACCGCAGCTGCTCAGGTGGAGTGGCTGCAGCTGGTTCCTTTACCCCGTCCCTGGCAGT
Source organism: Sylvia borin (assembly GCA_014839755.1). Taxonomy (NCBI): domain Eukaryota; kingdom Metazoa; phylum Chordata; class Aves; order Passeriformes; family Sylviidae; genus Sylvia; species Sylvia borin. The sequence continues at coordinate 17,306,105 of CM025970.1, read as the reverse complement.
GCCCGGGGCCAGCGTGGCCTTGGGGCAGCCTGGGACAGTCTCCTGTGGCCGGGCATGGAATGAAATGATTGTTGAGGTGCTGGGGCTCGGTTGGACTCGATAATCTTGAAGGTCTCTTCCAACCTCCACATTCTGTGATTCTGTGATCCCATGAGGGGAGTTCGGCAAATACTGACTGTGGCCACCTCGGGCAGCCCCAGCTTCCATCAGGAGCTGCCTTGGCACGGGAATGAACCCTCCAAACACAACCCAGGGCACGGGAACACACCCAGATCCCCTCAGCCGAGCTGTGACAGCGCCGTGCGGGGCTCCAGGGACAGGAGCAGGAACAAAGATCCCCGAACATTGAAATGCCCCGATGTGCAGAGGACGGGCAGCGGGGGACGGCCCCAGGCTCCTGCCGCATCCCTGCCGAGCTCGGCCTTTGCACATCTGCAACCCCTTGGCTTTCCTTTTTTTCTCTCTTTTCTTCTCCTCCCAGATCACTTTAAAGGTCCAGCTCAGGGCATAATTAGGCAGGCAGTTAAAGTGGCGAGGGCAGTGACCTTGGGCGGCGGCAGGAAGCGGCAGCCGTGGGTGGCCTGGGGGGACACAGCACCCGCCAGGAGCCCGGGATCAGCCCTGCCTTGTAAAATCTCCTCCTCACCCCCGGCCCGGCCTCGCCGCCTTCCTCTGCTCACAGAAAACGGGTGGCTTTTGGTGAATTTGTGATGCTGAGCTGCTGTGCCGTGGGCTGCCCTGGCACTGCTTGTCCCATCCTTGCTCTGTCCCAGGGACAACCCCAAATCCGTGGGCAAGGAGTTCCCCAGCAGCAGCCGGCTGTGGCCATGGCACTGTCCCCGCTGTCCCTCAGGCACAGGGACAGAGCCTTTCCACACGGGGCTCTCTGGGCTCCCTTATCACCACCACGACCTTCGCTGGTCACAGATTAGGGGCTGGAGCCGCTTGGATTTGTTTGATTTCTGTTGATGGTTATTAGGCAGAGGAAGTGCCAGAAGGGATTTTGACCTCGAGTTTAAACCTACTCCAATTAGAGCCGCTGAGCCTTTAATTACCGCGCTCGGGCCACTTTGGTTAAAGCAACAAAAACAAACACAGGATCTGGTGGAAGATGGGCTTTTCTTCCCATGGTTCTTCTGAGTTGCCACCTACTTTGTCCCTGTGCTGTGTGACCATGGCATGGGGCATTCTGGCCCACCAAGCCCCTCTGGACCCAGAGGTGACAGCACTCTGAGGTGACTCCCACGGGCAGGGGACACCCTGCCCTCAGCCACTGCCCCAAGGATGCTCCAGGGAAAAATACCCGAGGTTACAGTCCAGGGGCCCATTGGAGCTCGCTGAGGGGTGATGGATATTTTGCAAACACCGATTTCTTACTTGGCCGAGCTTCTATTAAGTCGAGTTTTTTTTTTTTGAAAGCCAATCCAGAGTGCTCTTGTTCTTTGCTCCACTTTGCCCTGGGGCTGGACCATCTCTCATCCCCTGGCACCATGGCACCCGTGGCCCCCAGCACAGACCTTCCTGATGCTCCAGAGCCTGGCACAGATCCTTGCCTCTTGCTTTATGGTTATATTCACTGATATGAGACTTTATCAATATATTTTAAGCTTAGCAAAATAGGGTTTCTGTCCATGTCAGTCCTATGATTTAAAATTACTTTCCAGGATACATCTTGTGATTGATTTTTTTTACTTTAAACAGTGACTTAATTCTTGTGCTCTGATCACTTCCTTCCCTGCCTGGCTTTTGTCCATTTTACCCAAAAACCTCAGAGAACAAAAAGCCAAGGGGAAATTTTCCTCTACCCAGCCCTGAGCTGAAGTGGGATGGGGTGACAGCCCAGCTGAGCAACCAGTTGGAGCAGTGAATGGATTTGGGCATTCCCAGGACATGGGGAGAACATGAGACCCCACCAGTACCACAGTGTGGAGTGTTCTATGTGATGAGTAACAGGTATCAGCACTAAAACAGCCTTTGTAAATGTTCCCTGTTCAAGGAAGTTTTAAACGGGTTCCTTCATCCAGCTGCTGCCAGGTTGGGAGCACTGTGTGTATTTTCAAACACTCTGTTTTGGGGGGGGTGTTTTTTGCTCCCATGGAAGCTGTGCCATCTTTTGAACACGAGGCAATGAAAACAAGAGCAGGTGCTATGAAAACTGAACTCCATGTAAAAAGGGATTTCCTCAGCCCCAGCCAGGCACGGCTTGGGCACACGGAGCCACAGCAGCCCCGGGATGAGCTCTGCCCCTGTTACATTTTCTGGCCCTTTGAGCTCTTCTCTCCCAGCCCTGCTCCAGGATCTGGGGCCATCCCCAGGGCCATCACACAGCTCTGAGGAGAGCCCCAGCCCCCAGGAGAGGCCAGGGCAATGCAGCCCGTGAATCACTTCCACTAACCCATTTTACACCGAAAATGAGTCAGCCCTTGGCTTTGTGTGGCCAAGGCACACAGGGATTAATTCACTGGAGTGTTTCTCTGGTGAGAAAGGACTTCTGCAGTAAAACCAAAAGGTTTAGAGAAATCATTCCTAAATTCAGCAATATTTATTGACTTCTTGTACATGTAACTGTATTACCCAGAGCAAGAGAGGGGAAACCTCCAGTTTCAGAACCTGGGAGGTCTCCAGCTGAGTTGTTCTATTCCTCAGTGTAATCCCCTATTTCACATTATGCCATGGACAATTAACACCAGTATTTTCACTGGTGTTCCCACCAGAGCAGGCAGAAGAGCACAGACATGGGGAGACCCCACTCCTTTCCTCCGTGGTGCTCCCACCTCCTGCACAGTCAGATCTGATTTCTTCCAGCATGTGCTGTTCTCCCTCCAGCTGAGCCTTCTCCCTTTGAGTTGCTTTTCTGTCATTCACGGAAACTGGAAATCAGATCTCAAGATGCACTTCTTACTGGCTTGGGTAGAAAGGGACCTTAAAGCCCACCCAGTGCCACCCCAGCCATGGCAGGGACACCTCCCACTGTCCCAGGCTGCTCCAGCCCCAGTGTCCAGCCTGGCCTTGGGCACTGCCAGGGACCCAGGGGCAGCCACAGCTGCTCTGGGCACCTGTGCCAGCCCTGCCCACCCTGCCAGGGGACAATTCCTGCCCAATCTCCCACCCAGCCCTGCCCTCTGGCAGTGGGAAGCCATTCCCCTTGTCCTGGCACACCAGGCCCATGTCAGGTGTGAAGTGGCTGAGCTGTCACAGACCCAAAACAAGTATCTGAACCTGGAGTTGGTGTGAACCCACCCCAAACACAGCAGGGCTTCTTCAGACCCTGTCACCCACCCCACGCTCCCAGAGCCTCTGTCTGTGCAGGAACATGGAGCTGGAGGTGTCTGCAGCTTCAGGCCACCACAGGAGGAGGACAGGAATGCCAAATATTCCAGTTCTCTGGATATTCAAGCCCAAATAAGGCCCAGATGCCAGGAGAGTAAACACAAGACCGATCGACCAAGTTTGGGCAAATGTGATTCTGAGTTCCCCAATGCTGCAGCTTTTGCCTTGTGGGATAAAATTCCTAATTCTGTGTTCATTTATTCCTGTTTGAAGAGGAATCTGTGGAACCTCTGTCCATCTCTGTCAGTCCCAAATGCTTGTTTGTGGAGACTGTACATTTGAGAAGTGCAGCTGTGAACCAAAACCATTTTCATGGGTCAGATAAGTGACGAAACTACAAAAAAAAATCCAACAATTCCGCCAAAATGGAATCACCATTTCCTGACAGGCTTGGTTACAAAGAAGATGGACACCCTGGAAATTTGTGTTACACCTTCCATGGAAAGTGATGGAATTCCCCCAGATAATCTGTTTGTCATCAATACCCAGGTGCAATAACACATCAAAACTCAATTAAACATTGTCCTACAGCAACAATTGCTACAGAAGTGACATTTATTGATGTTCTGCTGTATTTACAGGTTGAACATAGTAAAACTCCAAAGTGAATGACCACTTGGCAGAAAGCACAGGAGTGCACATTAAATCTACATTTCCAACGCATCAGAGTCTCTGCTAACACAAATTATAAAAGCAAGAATTACAGGTATGTTAGGAATTGTCTCAAAAGTCCCAAGCCAAAGAAAAAAAAAAAAGGCCTTTATTTTGCAAGATGATCTTTATACAAAGTTGCAACATGATCTTTCAGTTTTACACTACAGACTCGTTCTGTGAAAACCCCTGGAGAGCCCAAAAAGTTGGTGGTGCGAAAGGAAAGGATACTACAACACCGAGAATAAACTGTTAAAAGTTAATATTTGTGCCACCTCTAAATTCCCAATGCCACCTCGGAGTCTGGACTACAGCAACCTCTTTTCCTCACGGGTCCCTGGGTGCTGGGGGAGTGCAGGAGTGCAGCCACCCCGAGCTGTCACCTCAGCTCCAGGGTCACCCCTGTGCTGCCACAGCTGCTGGACAGGACACGGGGTACAGGGATGGACAGGACTGGGACAGGACACGGGGTACAGGGAGGGACAGGACAGGACAGGACAGGGACAGGACACGGGGTACAGGGAGGGACAGGACAGGGAGCACAGGGATGGACAGGGGTTGGACAGGAGAAGACATGGGGTACATGGAATACACAGGATGGACAGGACACGGAGTTACATGGGCTGTACAGGACACAGAGCACACACACACAGCCCAGCACAGGGTGTCACACACTGCACAGGGTGTCACACACTGCACAGGGTGTCACACACACACAGCACAGGGTGTCACACATACACAGCCCAGGACACGGTGTCACACACACAGCACAGGGTGTCACACACTGCACAGGGTGTCACACACACACAGCCCAGGACACGGTGTCACACACACACAGCACAGGGTGTCACACACACAGCACAGAGTGTCACACACACACAGCCCAGGACACGGTGTCACACACACACAGCACAGGGTGTCACACACACAGCACAGAGTGTCACACACACACAGCCCAGGACACGGTGTCACACACAGCACAAGGTGTCACACACACACAGCCCAGCACAGGGTGTCACACACACACAGCCCAGGACACAGTGTCACACACACAGCCCAGGACACAGTGTCACACACACAGCACAGGGTGTCACACACACAGCACAGGGTGTCACACACACAGCACAGGGTGTCACACACACACAGCCCAGGACACGGTGTCACACACACACAGCACAGGGTGTCACATACACAGCACAGGGTGTCACACACACAGCACAGGGTGTCACACACACACAGCCCAGGACACAGTGTCACACACAGCCCAGCACAGGGTGTCACACACACACAGCCCAGGACACGGTGTCACACACACACAGCACAGGGTGTCACACACACAGCACAGGGTGTCACACACACAGCACAGGGTGTCACACACACACAGCCCAGGACACAGTGTCACACACAGCCCAGCACAGGGTGTCACACACACACAGCCCAGGACACGGTGTCACACACACACAGCACAGGGTGTCACACACACAGCACAGGGTGTCACACACACAGCACAGGGTGTCACACACACACAGCCCAGGACACAGTGTCACACACAGCCCAGCACAGGGTGTCACACACACTGCACAGGGTGTCACACACAGCCCAGGACATGGTGTCACACACTGCACAGCCCAGCACAGGGTGTCACACACACACAGCCCAGGACAGTGTCACACACAGCCCAGCACAGGCAGAGCCCGGCACTCCGGGGCTGCAGCAGGAACTAAAGCAAGCCTGGCCCCTGCTGGCCCCGGGACGGCTCCTGCTGCCCAGGCACCACAAACTCCTGAACGGCTTCATCAGCAGTCACAGACTCTCTGCAAGAGCTGCTTCAAACATTAGCCACTAATGAGTCAACAATTACAGAACTCTGCGTTAATTATTAAAATTTTACACCTAAAAACAAATAGAAAGAAATGCTTCTCCTTTTTTTTTTTTTTCTTTTTCCAACAGTACTTTTATTTATTTATTTTAAAGCAGGTGATTATTTTTTCTTCTGCTCCAGAGCCTTGATTCACTTCCTGCAGGTGTCCTGCTGCTTCTTGGGGGGGATTTCACTAATGCAGGAAGACATTTGCCAGAAAACATCTGTTGGAGAAGGATATTGAACACCGAAACTGCAGTCAGAGGGTTATTTTGGAGAACAGGAGGATGTCGTTCACACAGCACAGGATGTCTAAGGGCTTATGAAGTGTCTCAGCACACAATGATGTGACTGCAGCAAAATGCTCAGCAATCTGTGTGTGTTTTATGGGATAACACCAGGGTTGTGTCCATTGCTGCACACACAGCTGGAATAGTCAGCTCCAGTTTTCCACCACATTCATTTCACCAGGCTGTATTTTCTGGCTTGCACTCATTATTCCCCTCCTAATTTTCTCAGAATTATCCCTGCTCTAAAATAAAAATAACCCCTCACTGTGCCCTTTGCATCATGCCCTGAAGAGGAAATCTCAGCTAAGGACAATAATATACTAAAAATCCAAGTCTTTTGTGGTTTCCTCACTCAGAATTCAGGATTAAAGATTTATTTTCAGGGCAAGTATTAAAGTAATATTTATGAATTATTCTGGACATTTATCTCAGCATATCTGAAAGAGAAAGTGCTTTTTGAAAATGCTCTAAAATGACACATAAATAAGAATTTAAACACTCTACACCCTCACAAGCAAAGAGTGAAGCCAGGTCTCTAAAACTGTAATTTCAAATTTCAAACATAGGCAAAAATCTGTGCAAAAAGAAACCACAGAGTTCCTTTAGGAAATAAAAAAATAAAGTTTTGGTAAAGAAGCAAAATTTTAAAAAAAAATTATTCTGTCAGACAAAATACAGAGATAAACTGCCTTTAAATGCTCACATTCTGTGACCATAAACTGGGGGAAATCAACCCTCTGGTGACTCAGCAGGAATCTGGGAGGATATTACAGATCCTGGAAGAGGTCACACACCAGAACTTTGTTAAACAGAACTAAAACACGTGAAGAAACTGGCTGAACTATTTTTACACACTATCACCAGAGGAAAACACTGCACAAAGGCTGTTCTGTGCTGCAGGTTCTCCTCACAGACTGGAAATGAAGTAGAATCGTGGGCAATTTGCAGTTTCTAATAAAAGGGAAGTGCATTTGGAAACCCAAGGCTCGGTTTTCAAATCTCAAACAATTTAATGACCCCCAATTTAAAGCCGGGGTTGGTTTGGTTTCTTTGACTGTCCCAGCTGCAATTGCCTCTGTCTGGGGAAATGGAGTGTTATTATGATATTTCTAAAGGGAGCATCATGTTGCACTCCCCAGCTGGGAAGGAACCTATTCCAGGATTTCCTTCCCCTCGGGGAGGGACAGTTAATGCCAGGCCATTATCTGCTGTGAGCAGGAAATTATGCTACAAGGCTTCAGCTACTTAAGCCTCCTCCTTTAAAGCCCCATTAGGGCAGCCAGGCTGAGGCTCAGCGCTGAAGCCAAAGATTCCCAAGCACTCAGGTTTTTTGCAAGATGCTCAGGCAGCACAGCTCAGGTGTGTGGGAGAGGCCTGAGGTGAGCAAAGGTGTGCAAGGGCGTCATTTCTTCAGGAACCTGGCAGCAATTTCAAACAGCAGAATTCAGACAAATTGCTGGTTCTGGGATAAAAGCCAAAGGCACTGGCACGCCCCTCGAGGAACATTTTGTGACCTCTCCTCAGGTTTGGGACACACCACGTGTTTCAGGTACGTGATTTATTCTCCAAGACACTTTTGCCAAATACACTGCAGCACCAAGGGGCAGAGGTTTTGTTCTCACAGTATCTGGGTATGGAAACAAATGAATATCCAACTCCTCACAGCAAAATCTCAGGGAGAAATGTGCAGTGCTCCTCTGCCTCCCAGCAGGTCAGTCTGGGCTCTGCAGACTCAGGAGCTGCACAGGGGATACCAAGAAACAACTGCTCCCTGTTTCCTAGAGCTCTAAAAATATTCAAGCAATGGAAAGTGTAGCCTAGAAAAGACACTAAATAGAGTTAAAATCAAAGCAGAACAAATTCAGGAAAGCTGAAAATTTACCTTTAGTAAATAAAGAGAACTCTGGTTCTGGGAAGAGTGGAAAACGTGTCTGGCATCTTCCTAACCTTTGCATAATTAATAAATCCTCTGAGAAACAGCAGAAAACCTGCAGGGGAGAGACACATTTGTCCAGTGAACACAGGTGTTGGTTCTTCAGTGAGGGGGAGCAGCTGAACTCCCTGCCACCTCTACAGAGGGACCTCATCACTGGGATGCACAGCAGCTGATCACACACAGTAATTCTTTTTGGTAGCAATTAACACCTCATCTTTCCACTTCAGGTAACTTCAAAAACAAACTTGCCTGGGGCAACCAGAAAACTTTTGACTCCAAACAAGATCCAGCCACTCCCAAAGCAGGAAGGAGAAAATAAAATGAGGAAGGCAACAATCCACTCTTCCATTTAAGATGCAAGAGCAGACACCACATCAGTTACAAGCATTACTCTCATCTTACACTCCTGCATGGTATCAGGATGCTGCCACCAAGAACTGGCAACAGAAGGACAGTGTTTACATGTGCTTTTAAAACCCGAATTTACCAACCTTTTAAAACCTGAAGAGTAGTATGAGGGTCACATTTCATCTGTACATCTACACATATTGAACAGCCAGGAATGCTCACAAAATCCTAACTGACTTTACAGAATTTTTAAGCACCTTTTTCCCCCACCAGACACTCACCTAGTACAAGGAAGACCCACCAAAGCCAGTACTGGCCATCGAAGTAACCAGGAAAATAGGTGGAGAACTGAAAAACAGCCAAAAAAATACAGCTTAGAGCACATTTGTGAACCAAAGTCTATTCCCACCAATTTCAGCAGTAACCAGATCAGGGCTGCACACAGGAGATCTCATGGAATGCTGTATTTCACCAGCTGCAGGAATGAGCTACCTCCACAGACTGTTATTTATAGTTTTTCTGCACCAGCTCTAACAAGGGGAATGGGACAGATTCAACACCCAACCATGAACTCTGCAACCAGTGGGGCACAAGGACACTACTGGGCAAATATTCCTGTTTTAAACTGTGTCCTGGATGCTTATAAAGCACAGCTGCAGTTTCTCAAAGGGCAGAGCAGGTTTGCAGCAGTGCAGCACAGTCATCACACTGTCGGGTTGGATGGTGGAACAGCTGGAAAAGAAATCCCACATCTGTGGGATCCACTGACAAGATTCCCAGTTGGGAAGATTATTACTATGAAATGAAAGGTACCAACACAATGAGAGCACTGAAGTTCACAGTTTCAGTATAAATACAGCATCATTCCTCTGGGTTTGTTCTATTCAGGTTTAAAAACACAACACAAGATAAACTTGTTAGTGATGTTTAAATCAAACCCACAGACAATGTCACCTCCTTCTGTCACATCTCTTATCCAGCAAATAGTTCTTAACACCTCTGTACCAAGATGACCACAAGAACTGTCTACAGGGAAGTGAAGAGATGTTGTATTTACAAATCAGAATTCCCAGCCCCAAAAGACAGGGTAGGAAGTGACAGCTCTGACATTAATGCTCTTTACTTCTACTTACAACACATGAGCTGCTCTGCTGGAAATTCAGCCTGGAATGTCTGTGCACCATCACTTCACAGGCTCCAAATAAAGACTTCCTGATGGAAATATTTTCTCCCAATCCCTCCAAAGAAAAAATGTAAGAGCCAAAAAGCCTAGAGCAGGATGGCAGCTGGCTCCTGGTGCCTGCTCCTGTGCCGCAGGGAGGCTGCAGCAGAGGGCACCCACGGCCTTCTCCCACTGCTGCTCCACTCCTGGCTCCTCCCCACATCCCTGCTTCCCTCTGCTCCTCAGCCATCCCGCATTTCCGAGAATCTCCTCATTTCCAGAGGACAGCCCAAGGCACGGCAGGCTGCAGAGGCCGAAGGCAGGGCTGGCTTTGCCTGGGCTAATGTTTTCCCAGGATCAGAGAACTGCTGCTGCTGCAGCTCAGCACAAAACCACACTCTGACCCAGCACTGATCCAGGCCAGGGGCTCTGTCTGACACTCAGAATGAACCCCACAATGGCTTGGGTTGGAAAAGATCCTCCAGCTCCTCTCCTTTGCTACAGACAGGGACACCTTCCACTACCCCAGGAATCCCTGTGCAGCTTAAACTGGGACACTTCCAGGGATGGAGCATCCCCAAAGCAAACCTGGGTGTGCAATCTTTCTTTGCTTTTACTACAATTGTAATTCCAGCATATAAACAGGATATAATTATGAAAATGCTCTGTTCTTAGTGAATAAGTAGCTCAAAATTTATTTAATTAAATTTAGGGTTTTTAAAAAAAAATCACTAACTTCAGTATAAGATAAAAATCTGCTGGGGAAAAAGAGCATCAGTGTCTGTGTACGTGGTTTGGCACCACACAACTCACCCTGACAATCAGGATCCACTTAATAAGAGACAGACCAAACCCAGAAATGGCCCCATATCGTCCTGCAGCTGAAGTAGTCAGACAGAAAGACAGGAAAAATCCAATCCAGTTGAAGAGGAATGCCACTGAGAAAGTAGGAGAAAAGCAGCAGGTCAAGACATCTTTCTATTCCAAGGAAAAAAAAACATTTACCCATTGCACACAGGTTTTCCCTGGTGCTACACAAACATTAATGTGACCCAAAGTATTTTGGGTCACTGCTTGAAGAAAAGTTGATTCCATCAGGTACTTACTGAAGAAAGTCAGCATGAAAATGCCATCATTTCCTATCCTCAGCTGGTCGGTGTCATCAAAGTCATCTCGTGTCACAAAGTCATCATCCTGCAAAGCAGAGGGAGGCAGCACAGGGGGGATTTAGGTCAGTCCAGCCCATACAGCAACCCCACTTTTGGGTGTGACTCTTCAAAAACAGGGCTGGAATCCTAAATCTCAAAAGGCTACAAATGCAAGCACGAAAAAATTCCCATTTCTCATCCTGGAATGGTACAGGGCATGAAATGTTATCTATATAATAGGAAATGTATCTTTATTTTTAACACAGTCAAGATCCAGCCTGTTCCTGTTCTCACTGTGAAGAATTCTTCAACTCATCAAAAAATTATCATCTCAGCAAGGAATGTGGCTTCTGTGAAGAAATGTAATGAGCAGTGGACTTCTAATGCTAGCAGGGGTGGAGGGAATGGCTGAACAAGAGATAATGTTGAAAAAACAAGAAGAAATCATTCTGACAGAATGGTTTTATCGTCCTTGTATCAGCTACACTGACCTCCAGAAAAGTCAACTAAGTAAGCAGCAGGAGTATCAAGGGTAGATACGCCAAACAGCTGAAGAATTAATCCTAAATCTTTTTTTAAAATGAAAAAAAAAAACCCAACAAAACCCCCAGTGTCAGTGCACAGTCCCTCTGTCAGCTTGCCAAGCTAATCTGGCTAGCACACGCTGGCATTACTGAGATGTCTGACATCATCACAGAGGAAAATTAAAAAGAAAAAAAAAATATATATAGCCACAGGACTCTCAGGAAGGCGGCATCTCACCACCCCAGAAAGCTTCAAAAACACAAACAAAAACCCCACAGAGATTTTAAAAGTGGTGACACATGAGGGGCAGGGGCTCAGGCTGCAGCCAGCAGTGCAGGGGCAGGCAGGGACACTCACCCTGCCAGGCACCAGGGGGATGGTGGCCTCAGCCTTGCTCCTCTCGGCCTCGTCGTAGCTGGGCAGAGTGGTGGCCACGTTGTAGGACGGCGGCTTCGGGAACCCTGACTCATCCTTGTAGTCAAAATAAGCTGCACAAAAACAGTTTTACACAGGAGGTCATCAGCACTTCCTTAAGAACACCGTGTTGGGAATGAGCAGTGCTCCAGGGGAGCCTCATTCCCCAGGCTGTCACAGCCTGTCCCCTCCCCACCCTTCCATCCCTTCCAGCCTCCTGCCATCCCACAGCAGAAAGTGAAAGGCACAGGAGCAGCTCCTCTGACAGGCAGCAATCCACAGAACACTCACTGAACATGTCTGGCTGTACTCCTGCTTAAAACAACACCACATGCTGTGCCTCTGCTGACTTGGGTACTCAGAAATAGTCACGTTTCCAGATGCAAGTGGTTATTAAAGTTATTAGTGACAGGACAGGAGGATGACTCAAAGTCCCATCCTTGTGACCAAGTGCTTAGTTATTGGGAAGTGCAGGAAAAGTGAACTCTTTCAACCCTTTTAAGTAACGAGTCCTTTAAGGAAGGGGCACAGCATCATCCAAATGCCAGATAATGAGAGGGGAACCACAAATCCTCACAGCACTTTGATTTTTAACTGCCTTCAATTTACTGAGAACACTGTGAACTGTAACTTGAACACCCCTTGATGGGATGACATCAGAAGAACGCGGCCAAATTGCATCTCCTAAACCACAAGTACCAACAGGCTGTGTGCATCCATCCTGACCCTTGCAGCCCGGGGAGGGGCTGCAGTGGCAGCCGTGGCTGAGGAGGGCACTCAGTGAGGGCAGAGCAGGGGGACAGTACCTGTGCTCTCTGCAGAAATGCTGCTGTAGGGCGGAGGGGCGTCGCTCACCACCGGCACGGCCTCGCCCGGCTCCTCTTCATTCTGCAGCTGAACACAACCACACACCAGGGCTCAGGGGGCTCTGACATCACCCCTGCAGCTCTAGCTGCACACAACACACCCCTCTGGAAGGAGACTCTTCTGCAGCACCACGGGACACGGAGCGGCTGCTCAGCCTCCCTCCGAAACATTCCCACTTGAAACGATCAATCTTCCATCTCGGCTTTCATGTTGTTTTTAAATCCTCTCCTCGCACACCTGGACTCCAGCAAAGCACAGCACACAGCTTTGCAGTACCTTTCCATTCCCCTGGCACCTCCTCAGCTCACACTGCTTAGGAGCTGCCGTTGCATCTGTTTTAGTCAAAGAAATACAGCGAGATACCCAACAAAAGGCTCCATTGCTGCCTGTGGCTTTGCTAAGGAAGGGTTTTTTTCCATGGATACATTATATAATGATACACAGAAGTATAAATGTTGCCATTTCCCTTCAACCTTTCACACTGCATGACTGAAAAGGAGCCGGTTTATTTTGTGCACTGTGCTTCCCACAGCTCTGTATAAATAACCAGAGCTATCACAGATCCAGCATCACTTGCACGAGGCAGGTGTGCCACGGCAGCTTTGATCAGGGAAGCAGCAGTACCAGGCCAGAAAGGAGGTTATAGCTGCCATCTCATGTTTCCCTTCCTTCCATTTCTCATCATCTCAGCAGCAAAAACACTGAGGTTTTCTGCAGAACAACTCACCTCAAAAAAGCACCTTGGGACTGAAGCATGGACTGAGCAGGAGGCACTGCCCTCCTCTGAAATCACCACTAAACAATGTCTCCTCCAGCTTTTCTGCAATCCCACACATTTGCTCCTGAAGCCAGCCAGGATATTTTGCTTTCTTTTGTTTGGAGAGACATGTTGCCATTCTCCTTGAGCATTTAACACACGGGGTGGGGGCGCAGGGAGATGTTCTTATCTTATTTGTACGTCTTATCAGGGCAAAATAAATCAGCTCACATTTCTAAATGCAGCTCTTGGATATCCAAATACTCTGTGCTTTGGAGTTTTATTCCTTTTGCTGTTTAACATCAGGGATCCCAGACTGGTTTGGGTTGGAAGGGCCCTTACAGCCCATTCCATCCCACCCCCTGCCATGGCAGGGACACCTCCCACTGTCCCAGGTGACCCCAAGTCCTGTCCAGCCTGGCCTGGGACACTGCCAGGGCTCCAGGGGCAGCCACAGCTGCTCTGTGCCAGTGAAAGTCTATCATCTACAGGCTGTTCCACATCACACTATATCCACCTCCTCTGTCAAAGTCTTGACTGGGCTTAGCAGATGACAATGAGTGGTTCTGCTGGCAGGTCCAAGGGATCAGCTGAGAGGGGGAAAGGGAGGAAATGACATGGGAAGCACCAGAACAAAATCAGGAGCACTTTCTGCCAGTCCAGGTGCAGCAAAACAGCAGAGCACCACAGTCCTGCACTCCAGTTCCACGTCAGCTGAAACTCACTCTGCCTCCCAGGAACATTTTCTAAACAGAATAGGATAAGAAGTCCTCACAGGACAAAGCTGAACCATTTCCTTGAAGAAGGAGAGCTCAGTGATCCGGATGAAAATTTAATCTGTGTTCTGGCAGGAGCAGCTCCCAGCACAGCTGGCAGCAGGACACAGCCCCAGCTCTGGGCCCTGGCCAGATGTGAAGCAGAGCAAACAGCACCAGGGTGTGAGGCCCCGGGGCTGGAGGTGGCAGCACCTGCCTCAGCTGCAGCTGGACTGAGCCCCAGGGCGTGAGCAGGGACAGGAGCAGCTGCAGCAACTCCACCACAGAGAGGCACCTTCGTCTTCCCAAAGCCTTCCCAAGGAACAAAAATGCCTCATTTCATAAACCCCATGGAGCTCAGCACTAGAAATAAATGCAAACTAACTTGAGAAGTTAGTGCCTATTCGAATATTAGAATATGCTTTAATGTTTTTTTAAAAAGACAGCATTACTCCAGAAATCCCAAACCACCCTGCAGATCACGAGGGGCAATGGAAGGGACAGGAAACCACGGAGCTAAACTTGATTCAACCTCTGCCCAGAGAGACTGCCCCTGCATCCCTGGACACGGCAGGGGTAGAAAAATATGATCTTTAAGGTCATCCCAACCCAAACCATTCTGTGATTCCATGACTTCCCCAGCTCTGTAGTTTATGAAATCTCAGAAAATGCTCCATCATGCTTACTGTCAGCCTATCCAGGAAAATTCAGTACTCCCACCGTGCAGGACCTGGTCTATTAACAGGAGGGAAGGCTCTGGATTCCATGTGCCCTTTGTTACCTGCTCTCCAGGTGAGGGGGTGGCAGAAATTCAACCCCTCCAGGCTGTAAGAAAGAAGACAGGTACAGCCTGAGAGCACAGTCACCAGGGAGGGGGAAGGAAAGCACCACATGTGACAACACTGGAAGGAACGAAACAAAAGAGGACACAGATACTGAGTGGAATATTAACTCCTACCACTGGTTCTTCTTTCAATAGTAAAAAGAAATACATGTTCCTCCACCAATGTCATGTGGGAGAAGGCAGCTGAATTCACTGCTGCCTTTGAACATTCCAATTCAGGTAATGGATAATGACACAAAAAATGCAGCTACGTTCTGAAGTCGAGCTCGAGGCTGTAGGAGATTACAGTTATAGAAAACATATTTTTCTTCTAATGGACAAGGTACACAAATGCCTTCCAGCCTTTTTAATGATTCCAGGCATCTAAAATTCAACTAAGTGCCTATTAGCAGAGCAGGGAGGGTTCATGTGACAGGAAGAATGACTCATCAGGCCTCACAGAGCCACACTGCTGCCCTGGCCTGGCCCTGGCTCCCACCTGCCCTGCACAGCTCCAGGTATGGACTCGGCTCCCAGAGAATTCCCCCGAGGCTTCAGAACCCAGAGACCCTGGGTAAAAGCAGTGCCTGACTTCAGTCTGCTCTGCTGAGGCTGTGGGATAATTCTTTCCTAGATCCACTGATGGATTCTTGCTTTTCAGGCAAGGTTCTGGTTTTCCTTGCATTACAATACAAGACAGTCTTTACAGCCATGCATGTAGTTATTAAAACAACAGCTTGGCTGAGATGTTTTCACCAGACTGCTAAACCAACAGAAAGTTAACTGAGAGAACACCCAGGGATATTTCTTGTCAAAAAGAAAACCCGAGCATCAGAAGCCTGGCACTGAGCAGGACATCACCTCTGGTTGCCACTTGCCCTGCCTGAGCCCTGTCCCATGTAAATACACAGCACAGCAGCATAAATGTTGAAATCTTCCAAGCTGTTTGGAAATATTTCCATGTAAACTTTGAAGAAAGCATTTCCAACAAATAGATTGGTTAATTCTTCCAAATTTCCTAAACTCAGCATATGGGCTGCTAACAGAGTTTTGAATCTTTATTTTTTAACCCCCCTTCGCCAAGTTCTGAGGCTGCATGTAAATATTCTTTACACTAATCAGCCTCACTACACTAAATCAGCATTCCCACAAGCTTAGCCTTAGCAATAGATCACATATCATTACATACCTCCAGCCCTTTGGAAGTAAATTAAAGTCACTGCCAACTCTGAAAAGCAGAGTTATTTTTACTGACTTCTGCTTTACTTAATTAAACACACCCTGATTCAAAATCCTGACTTTTGCCCGATGTTGCAAATTCCTAGAACTTAACATCAGCTTATTAATCAGCAGGAATAATGATAAGCTGGCAGACAAGCCAACCCACACCCTTCAGCCCTCTCTGTGATGAGCAAATAACTGTTTTCTCCTGGAGGCTCTTCCAGCCCATTTGCCCGGAGCGGTGACAGCCCTGAGTGACTCCTGCACTGGCACAGGTGTGTTGAGCACCTCTCAGGTGACACATCTGGCACCTGTGCCAAGCCAACCCTCCCTGGGGAGATGCTGATGCTCCTGCCTGAGCCTCGTGCTGGGGAACCAGCCCTGGGAGTGACCTCCCTGCCCGAGAATTTCCCCATGGAAAGGGTGCTCAAGGCTTGGAACTGCCCAGGGAGGTTTGGATCCCCATCCCTGGAGTGTCCCAGGAAGGGCTGGAGGTGACACTCAGAGCTCTGGGCTGGGGACAAGGTGGGGATGTGGCACAGCTGGGACTCCATGGGCTGAGGAGGCTTTTCCAAACTGAGTGACTTTGAGATTCTGAGATACTCCTCCCTTTTAACAAAGGACTGAAAACTGTGCCTCCACTCCCAAAACCCACCTGGTTTTCCCCAGCAGGAACCAGCAGCAGCATCCAGCTGAGGGGGACGATGGCAATGACCCCGTGAGCCACCAAAAGGCAAAACCACAAATCAAACCCTATTTTATGTCCACAAAATACAACCTGTGCTGATGAGGGCGTTGTCCTCTGACTCACTGCAGCCAAGGGCCTGACACCACAGAAATGCTCCTCAATCCTGGGAAACAAGCTGGTCTAATTCCTTCATTTCTGTTCAAACAGGGAGTTAGACTGGTCTGGACAGACTGGAAATAAGCACTTGGGCCAGCACAAACCTGTGCCCACACACTGGCCTTACACTTGAGAGATCAAGGTCTTAATACGGAAAAAGTAGGTTTTAATCTTGGATATCTGTAATTCAGTTTCCCACACTTAAAGCATAAGGCCTTCTCATAATATTTAGAATCAGATTAATATTTTTCTGGACATTAGGACATTACAGTAAGACTTTCCAACATTTTAAAATATCACATTTTTTTAAATGGTCATATGGAGAAGGTTAAGTACCTTCAATGGAAAAAAATCCTGTTGCACCACCATAGATCAAATTTGGATATTTCACAACAGGCAGGAACAGGATGATTGGATACCCCTTACCACTGAATTCTGCTCACTCGTCCCAATGACAAAGGATCAGAATTCACACACACACACAGAACTTCTGCTCCTGGGTTTCTGTATGGTTACTTCTCAGTCATGATGCCAAACCCACAAAAAAAGGTTCCTCATCTCCTGGGAGCACTTAACAACCTAAAGCCCTCAGGGATTGTTCCTACAGCTGCTTCCCACTGGAGTTACTGAGCCTCACTGAATTTTAGTGAGGAGAGAAAAGTTACTAAAAAAGCCTAACTCAGAGTTCAACACCATCATCCTGATGCCTGAGGTAATACTGTATTTAAGTTTGCATGCAAAGCTATTTTCTCCTGTTCCACAAGCTGTGAGATGACCCTGGACTGCTGCTGTTTCCCTGCCTTTCCCACATCCTTTGAGTTTTAGGGACAGAATGTATTTAAATCCTACAATAACTTTTTCACACAGAATCAGTAAACCCCTGCAGACTTGCCTGACAGGTACTGTTGCCTACAGTGGTAGATATTTCAGAGGAAAATACACAGATTTCAGTCACCTGAGCACAGCCAAGGCTGGACATGGGGCAGCTTCTGCACAATTTTACTCTGCAATTCTTCTAATTTTACTGGGTTTATGCAAACAGCAATTCCTATTCAGCTTACAAATAAAATATATAAATAAATATGCAAACAACCTACCCTGCAACTTTTCTTACCATCCTTATCTTTAGCCAGCACATCTTGCACACTGCAAGGACCTCACTGAGGAAACAGTCACTGATATTTCTGATTCTAACTGCTGACATGAAAAGATTTGGGATGTTCTCATTTTTTAGTTTCAAGCTGTGTGCCCATTTCAGCTGAAAAATTAAACACAAGCTTAAGGTACACACAAGGCAGCAACTGATATCTGCCCCCCTGTTGCTCTCCAGCCTCCCCAGATATTAAAGAACCATTGTGGTCCTTCATGGATTTAAACTCCATTCCCATTCTATCTCCAGCAATGTATTTCTTCTGCAGTTTTCACAGAACAGAAAACAAACAAACGGAAAAATCTTTCTTCCTTATTTTTCCCATCGACACCTCCCCTTGTGGAATGATTCGTGATCCACGTAAACCTTCAACAAGTGGAACAGGAAGACACAGAACTTAAAAAGGAACACGTCTTCATTATTTAACACTCCCACCATTTCCTAGGTGGGTTTACATTACTCATACACCTCACATATATTTTCGAATGCTCCAAGTGCAAAGCATGCCTGGAAAACACAGAGTGTAAATAAACCTGTTAAAGTTGGGCTATTTTTTCCAGAATGGAGGGTAACTTCTATTCCAAGAATGAAACACAGTTCTGCCAACTGAACTCTCAATCCAGGGTTATGCTGGAAAAGCTTTAAGCCCCCTAATCCCAACAACATCCCTGTATAACTTTCCCAAAGGCAGACTGAAATGACAACAGCCTCTCAGTGTCCCTTTTTGGGGACACACAGCAGTGCCCAGAATAACAGTACCAGGGCGGGCTGCAGCTCTCCTTCTTCCCAAACCTCTCCATTCCCACCTCCACAAGCACAGCCCCAGCACCTGGCCTGCAGAGGAGGATCCAAATGCAGCAGTCTGCCCCTGTCCCAGCCCTGCTCCCCATGGAAGGGGCTGGGGAAGCTGAAATCCCTTCCCCAGAGTTTTAGTTTTATTTTCCGTGGAGCTGCACTTCCTCAGTACGGGAGCTCAGACTCCCATCGCCCAAAGGCATCACTGCAGGCTGCTTTTTATCGGGTTATTTAATGCCTGAACAAAGCCAGGGGCTAGGAAGCTGGCTTTGGAAAGTGGATCCGTGCACGGCCCTCGCACACTGCCCACGGTGGTGAAGGGACACGGGGAAGGAAGAGGCTGCTGATGGAGCACAGCCCACATTCCCACCTTCCCACATGCCACCTGCAAGGCTGAGGAAGGGGTGGGAGAGCAAACACACAGGTCTCAAACTCGGGTATGGAGCTCTGTTGTGCTCAGATCCTGGCCACTAACTCTCACCTTTTTTTTTTCCAAAAATACAGGCACTGGAGGAATCCTACAAATATTGTACAGGTGCCATAGTGCCCACACCTCAGCGCTGCTCCCACACACACACGGGTACATCAGGAACCCATCCCAGACTGAGGGTTACAGATCCCTGGCATGTTTGGACAGTCAATCACATTTATCAGTACAGGAACCACCTACCTGCATAACCAACTCCATTAATGCATTACCCCATCACTCAAAAAGATCAAGCTTTAGAAATTCTTCCACTGACTTATAATCCAATAATTTAAAGGATTAAATGAGCTTGTGTGAATTTCTCCAGACTACCTCCACTGACTGGGTCCTGTATTCACCTGTAGCCCTTGCAGTTACCACTTCATTATCAGTCTCTCTTCTTGACACATGGTACATTCACTGTTGTACCTTCACACACACAGTAAGTTTCAAAATATGGGGGGAAAATTGACACATTCAATACTACAGAGACTCTCCCACTCTCTCATCCTCTCTTTATCTAAATCCCAACTGCATATCCACAGCTTGCAGGGTTTTTGAAGCAACACAAGCTTTAGGAGCCAGTTCAGTGATATCACACCTCACAACAGGAATACCTGGGTTCTGGCAGAGGGCAAGGAAAGAGAAGCGATTTCTAAACAGCAGCACTAAAGTAAACAGATTTACAAGTGAGAATCTGCCTCTCACTCCAGTTAAACCAGTGGCTCCACAGGCCTCCATTATGTGCTCGTCTTCAGCAGTGCAAATCCTCTGGCACAGCCTGGCTCCCTAATCTCCGCAGATGAGTCTGCCCTGGGTCTGCCCGAGGTGTGAGCAGACACAACGCCGAGCTGGCAAACAACAGCTTTACACACCCCTCTGGAAGGAAAGCAGGAGTGTGTGCACCAGCCAGGGAACACCACGGCAGGGGGGTCCTTCAGCCACTCTCTCACCCATCCCCACGGCTCCAGGGGCTGGGACACGCTGCACATCCCTCGGGTTTTAAAAGGCATTTGTGGAAACACTTGTTGGGGTCAGCACCACCAGCAGGACTCTGCCAGGAAAGGCGATTAGTGCAGACACCTGGTTATCTGTCCCCAGCAGGTCACACAGAACAACGCAGAGATTTGTCATTGCAAGTGAGCACATCTGTTTCGCACTGAACAACAACAACAACAAAAAAAAAAGCTTAAGTTTTACTTCACTTCCACATTTCCAGTATGTGAAAACACGGAGACCTGCGGCTGTCAGACGAGACAAGTATTCCATCCCATGGGAGGGTGTATCTCGAACTCTGCCGAGCGAGAGCCTACCCACGCTGGGAACGCTACCCAGGAAAAGTCACAACACAGCGATTCCTTGGGAGAACCTCGGCTCAGCAGGAGCGAGCTGTCTGCTGTTTCGAGGGCTCTCTCCATGACTCTAAGTAAAGGATTCTCCGTGTCTGATGTCAGAGAGGCGCCCGGCAGAACTGGGTCACAGCGGGGGCCCGTCCGCGGCCCTCCTGCAGACCGACGGGAGGCAGGGAGAGAACAACGACCCCAATTCCCGAGGGAGCTCTGTAAGGCCAGCCCCTGGCCTAGGGGGCCTTCGGAGGAGTTAAAGATGGGAGAAAACTAACGGTGACCTCGGGGCGATGCGGAACGGGGCCGTTCCCCGGCCGCGGGGGGCTAACGACCGGCGGGGTCAGCGCCCTGCGCCAAGGTCGCCTCAGGACCGGGCAAACAGCGGCCCCGGACACACCCTGCCCCGGCCCCGGGCAAACAGCCGGCCCCAGGACGGAGCGAACAGCGGCCCCGGGCAAACAGCGGCCCCGGGCACACCCGGCCCCGGCCCGGCGGCGAGCGGCTCCGCGGCCCAGCCCGGCCCGTTCCCCCCGGGGACCCGCGGCCTCCGCCCCGGGCGCCGCCGCCAGCACAGGCCCCGCTCCCGGCCCCGCCGCCCCGGCAGCCGCCCGGCCGAGCCCGGCCCGGCCCCGCCGCCCCTCACCTGCTGGTAGCGGCCGGTGCTGGGCTCGGCGGCCGCGGCCGCCATGGCGCTGCGGGCTCGGTGCGGGCGCTGCGCGGGCGGAGGCGGCGGCGGCCCGGGCGCTGCTGGCTGCGGGCTCCGCTCGCTCCCGCCCTCCCCGTCACGCTCGGCCGCGCCGCCTCCCGCCCCGCCCGCCGCCGGGGCCGCGGAGAGCTGCCGCGCACACCGCGGGGCGCCGGCCCTGCCACATCCCGCCCTGTCCCCGGCCCACAGCCACCTCCAGCCCTTCCTGGGACGCTCCAGGGATGGGGATCCAAACCTCCCCGGGCACTGCCAAGGCCTGAGCGCCCTTTCCATGGGGAAATTCCTGCTGCTGTCCCCCCTGAGCCTCCCCTGGCCCAGCCTGAGGCCGTTCCCTCTCCTCCTGTCCCTGTTCCCTGGAGCACAACCCGATCCCCGGCTGTCCCCTCCTGGCAGGGACTTGTGGAGAGCCACGAGGTCCCCCCTGAGCCTCCTTTTCTCCAGGCTGAGCCCCTTTCCAGCTCCCTCAGCCCCTCCTGGGGCTCCAGACCCTTCCCTTCTCTGACTCCAGCCCCTCTGTGTCCCTGTCACCATGAAAGTCCCAGAACTGCTCCTAGCGCTCAGGGTGTGACCCCAGCAGTGCCAGCACAGGGGACAGTCACTGCCTGTGTGCGGGGACCCGGGGACTCTGTGTGTCACACTGCCTGTGTGCGGGGACCCGGTGTGTCACTGGCCGTGTGCGGGGACTCGGTGTGTCACTGGCCGTGTGCGGGGACTCGGTGTGTCACTGGCTGTGTGCGGGGACCCGGGGACTCTGTGTGTCACTGGCTGTGTGCGGGGACCCAGTATGTCACTGCCTGCAGGAATGCCAAGAGCCAGCAGCGTGTCCCCAGCACTGCCAGAGCCAAGCTCTGTCCAGTACATATAATGTACACTGCAGAACTCAAGTATAATTTTCAGAGTGGAAGCTGCCATGGGATGTGTTAGTGAAACCTGAGGAGTCAGGAAATGGATGTAAAGCCGTGCTGACAAACAATGCTGCCTCAGCAGGGACACGGCAGAGCCAGCAGTGAGACACCAGCCCCGTCTGAGCCACGCTGACCCAGCCTGGGTCACACATGACCCACCCAGCCCTGTGCCACCAGGCAGGGGACAGGCCAGGGACTGCTGCAGCAAACACGGGCTGCTGGCCATCAGCTGTTCCTTATCCACAGGGAGCAGATGGTGTTGAGCTCCTTCCTCCCAAAAGGAGCACGTGTAGGAAACCACGCAGTGAGAGAAGTTGGTTTATTCTGAGTTCTTCAGTGTTACATCGGCCAAAAGACTTCTCAGCTTGTGTAACATTTGTTTTCTACATGTGCGGTTCAGCTCTAGTCAGGCTCGCACAAAATTACCCTCATCAGTCCCTAAGGTGGATGAGATTTAAATATATCAGCTTTAGCATGAGGAAGGCTGAATCAGCCCTGCTGGGATTCCAAACTGCAGATTCAGAGAGTTGCAAGCATTGAAGCCCGAGGACATGGTTTTGAACTGCACACTCAGTCATAAATACAGGCCTCGATGCTCATTATTCCGTACCATAATCAGCCTGGATTCTTTTCTGCCTGTATTTTGCCTTTGAGGGATATGGAGTTCATCGATGTCTTAGTGAGATGAATGAACATCCCAGTTCTCACGCTGAAGGAGAGGCAGGAACCGTGAAGGATTTCTGCCATGAATAACCTCAAAGAGTGAGCATTTCTCTCCTGAGAAATGCTGGAGACACAAGGACAAGGCAGAGTTCTTGCAACACAGGTGCCTTTGAAGGAGCTGGAACAAGAGCTGCAGGCACTGACAGACTCTGGTTTCACCTTTCCACAAGACTCACCATTTGCACTGAGAATTTCCCCGCAGTGAGGAGCTGTCCTGGCGACATGCATGGATTTACTCACTGCTGAGGTGGATTACATCCCTAAGTCAGGCTGTAGCAGCAGTGGTAATTAGCTGCACAGTGATTGACTTGGACAACACAGAGACTAAAATAAGATGCAACCTGTGCATGTCCTCAGAGAAGATGCTGGAACGTATCCTGGAGAAATGGTGAAACCGTTTGTGTCAAAGCCATTTTGGGGCCAGTGGAGGCAAATCACGGCCTAATTAGTCCATCTAGTCTGAGCACGACTGACTCCAGAGGGGTAAAGGCAATTTCTTCCAGCTGCTTTCCCTGTATTTATTTTTATTTTCTTAGGTGAGGAAGCTCAGCAGAAAGATGATGCTGTGGTTACAGCACATGACTGGTTCTGCTTTCATTTCCCAAGGGGTTTGAGGCAAATCACTTCATGCCTCTGTGTTTTTTGTCTTTTTCTCCAGTACAAAATGTCTTTTCTCCCAAGAGACACTCGAAGCTTGAAGTCATTGATTTTAGTGACTTCCGTACGGGATGTGCTGTGAAAGTATTTGAAAGCAATTGAAAGTATGACAAGTAGTGGAGTGAGTCCTCTGAAATCTTGGAGCTGTACATGTGTTCCTTTAATTATTGTGTACAATGGAGCAATAAAGGGAACACTTTTAATTTGCACTCTGTAATAAATATTGAACACTAAAAGCTAAATAATAAACCTCAAAAGCAGGGTGTGTATAAGCTAAACTAGTAAGAACTGAGCAGGACATTAAAACTAGATCTTTCTTCTAATCTTTTGGTGCTTAATTACCCAATTTAAAAAAAAATCAAAGTGTTCACATGACAAAAACATTTTTGTCATCAATTTGAAAGTACTTCTGTGTCCCTGGAGGCAGAGACACTCCATGTGCAAGAATTGGATTCACAGGGTTTGAATATACATAGGTGTCATTTCCCACTGTGAATTAATATCCTGAATTAGAGTTGTATAATTAAGCTGGAGAGATTTGTTAAGGACTAATAAATGCTGTCTAACACATGCTCCTTCCTAAAACATCACTCAGCCACAAAGACTTTTTGTGCATGGGACCACCTTGTATTTGAATCATCTTTGATCTTTTTGGCCAGAAAAAGCTAAGCTGTTGCTGGCCCATCCCTGGAGGTGTCCAAGGCCAGGTTGGACCAGGTTTGGAGCCCTCTGGGATGGTGGAACGCTCATGGCAGGGGGTGAAACTGGATAATCTCGAGGTCAAGTCCCACCCAAACCATTCTGTGACTTTGCGACAGCCCGTGCCCAAGGAAGCTGCCCCACAGCCTCAGAAGCAGCAGGTTCTGCAGGTGTGGGCTCTCTATGGGGTTTTGGACAAACAGGCAGCTGTAATTTTGGTGTTTGTTGCAACAACAAAAGCCACTGGGTCACACGGGGTCTGCTGGAACGAGGAGAGCCCCAGTGAGTGCAGCCACACATCCCACAGCCTGCCCAGAGAGGGGTGGAGGCAGTGCCTTGTTCACTGGTGGGGAAAATTATGCCCCAATAAGCCAGGAGTATTGTGAGGAGGAGGAATGGAAACAATGGTAGCACTGAATTGGAAGACTTTTCCAGTGGGAGTTCTCTCCCTCTGAAACCCAGCAGCAGAACTGAGGGGCAGATATGGAGGCATGCAGTGAGCTGTGCTGGATGCTGCAAGGCAGAGCTGAGCTCCAAATTGTCTCCACACAGCTCAGCCAGCTCAGCCCAGCCTGACTCTAGGGGCCCCAGCTCACTGATTTCACCAATGGCCTTTGTTATTTGCTCCGTTATTTCTTCAGCCTCCTGGAGAAATCACAATTTACCAGTGGTTAATTTAACTTTGCTCTCCAGATTAAATCCCTTCCTGCTTAGGCTGGCAGTTTTGAACCTGCTGAGGAGTGAAGTCCTGACAGCTTTGTCATGGGAACCTCGCCTGAAAAATGGGAGGGGGCTGGCATGGGTGCTCTGCAGAGGTGCCTGTTCATGCATTGCCCTACACATAGGCCTGTTGTGACCCCAAAAATATCCTAACTACGATCTGGGTGCTGCTGGGAGAGATAAGATGTGAGTGGGGTTTGCAGGAAAGAGCAGCTCCCCTCCAGATCTATTATTTCTCCTTTTCTTAGGAATTGGGGTCTGAAGGCAAATGGAACATGCTGGAGCAGGAAGAGGTGACTGGTGGTGGATATTAAAAAAACTCTTCAGTTACAGAATTTGGAGAGAGAATTCTTCATGGAGATGATTTTTTAATTGTTGCTGTTTCAGGAAAAGTGCTCGCCAGCAGCTCCCAATAGCAAAAGCCCTGGTCTCTGGGCACTGCTGACTCTGATCCCTTCAAGCTGGGGCAAAAGAAAATGCTGTGTTTGTTAGAGCTGCCCCCATTAAACTTCAACTTCTCCTGAAGAGAAGTGTTTGTTTCCTTCCATCTGCTGCTTTCGCAAGGAAGGAAAATCAGCCTGTTCAGACACCAGGAAGTTCTTCAGCATGGGAACAGCTCACTGGAAATGCAGGAACAATAACGGGCAGAAATTATCATACCTAAAAATACCCCTGGTGCGAGTCACAGGCATCAGCAGCCCCGGAGCAGCTCGGAGGAGGGCGGTGGATCCGCGGGCTGTGGGCCTGCCTCTGCTGCAGGTTTTGCTCTCACCAAAACATGTTTGGCTTTTTCAGGGAGCTGTCGGCTCCTCCTGCATCTTGGTGCGCTGCAGCTGCCCGGGACACTGGCAGCGGATGAGGTGGCACTGGTCACAGGCCGCTCGGAGCCAAGACAAAGCCCACAGTCCCCAGGTCGTTTCCCTAGAGCTCACCGCCGAGGGAAGTCCGTGGTGGCTCCTGCAATCAATTCCTCACCGGGCTGTGCCTCCAGGATTCGCTTTTTGGAAATCGCCGAGCGCTGGCCGCGTTTCCACGGTAACCGAGAGACCCGATGGGGCTCTCTCCCCGCCGAGCCCTGCGGCAGTTTGGGCTTTGCACACCACCAGCTGCAGTTGTGGCACAACAGGGGTGATGTGGGAACTCCCAGGTGTGTGTGCAGGTCAGGTGTGCGCTCACCAGGTGTCCTTCGTGCCGGCAGCATCCTGGAGAAAGGACTGAGGCAGCTCCGGGATGGGAAGGGTGCAGACCTCAGCCGGGTCCCCATCGCCTCCATCCCGGCACCGGTTATCCCAGCACCTGGGTCCTGTGCCTCTGAACCCTCCGATGCCAGTGACTCCTGCCAGTGTCCGTGGGACCCACGGGTCTGTGACACCGAAACGGCCCCGATGGCACAAGCGAGGAGCTGTGTCCCACAGAGGCCAGGCTGCCCTGCCCTGCGGGAGAGCCGGGAACGGCGCTGCTCTCAGCTCCTCACCCAACAATAACCACCGAGACACCTGCCCGTGGGCTGACACTGCTGAGGAAACGCGTGGCCGTGGAATTGATTTAGTCTTTGTGGCCTGAAACTCCTCCCGTGGCTGCCCGCAGCCCTCCGGCTCCAGCCCGCCGCAGCCGTCATCATTCCGCAGCCTCTCCGGGGTGAGACAACACCGGGAGCACTGCTTCTGGCCAGGTCATTGAAATCATTAAAGTGAGAAGGAACTGCATGGGCTGGAACCCAGCAAAGCAATTTGTAGCTCGTCTCTCCTTCCGATGAAACTGAAAATCGGTCTGACTGAAGTGAGAGCTTTGTATCACAGCAATGAACCAAGCCTGTGCAAGGAGAGGTGGGGCACGTTTTCCTGAGAGCTTGGAGGCAGCTGCAGCAACAGCTGGAAGGTGTTTTGGGGATGCCACTGTGCCAGGAGCAGCAAGGACAGACACAGATCACAGTGTCTCCGCCCCTCAGAACAACCCCAACATGCCCCAAAGTGAGTCCTGTAGAACAGTTCAAGTGTGGCAGCAGCTCGTTTTAGTGGGAGGAGGCTGGGGAGCTTCGCTTTAGGGCTGAAAAGCTGAAGGACAGAGTCGGGTGGATCCCTGCTGTGATAGTGACACTCCAGCAGAACCACATCGAGATACTTATGGCCGTTTTCATGTATTTGGAGGAAACATCGCTTCCCACAGCTTTGCCTGGACAACGGGCGCACTTCAGTGTGGTGGCTGATTCACCCCAGCGGCCGCTTGGCAGCCGCGACACATCGTTCCCGTCCGGATTCGGGCGTTCTGCAGAATTCCAACGCCAGGCTGGATTCGGGCGTTCTGCTAAACCCCAATCGCAGACTGGATTCGCCTTGTGCAGAATTCCAGCCCCAGGCTGGGTTCCCCTCTGTACGGAATTCCAGCCCCAGCTGTATTCCACCCCCACTGTACAGAATTCCATCCCCGCTGTACAGTATTCCAGCCCCAGGCTGCATTCCATCCCCGCTGTACAGTATTCCAGCCCCAGGCCGGGTTCCCCGTTATACGGAATTCCAGCCCCAGGCTGGGTTCCCCACTGTATGGAATTCCAGCCCCAGGCTGGGTTCCCCGTTATACGGAGTTCCAGCCCCAAGCTGGGTTCCCCGCCGTGCAGAATTCCATCCCCAGGCTGTACATTATTCCATCCCCGCTGTCCGGAATTCCATCCCCAGGCTGCATTCCATCCCCGCTGTACGGAACTCCAGCCCCAGGCTGTATTCCATCCCCAGGCTGTATTCCATCCCCGCTGTACAGAATTCCAGCCCCAGGCTGTACAGTATTCCAGCCCCAGGCTGTACAGTATTCCATCCCCGCTGTACAGAATCCAGCCCCGCTCCGGCCCTCCCTGTCCCTCCCTGTCCCTCCGCTCCCTCCGCTCGCTCCCTGTCCGTCCCCTGTCCGTGCCGGGGGCCGGGCCCGGCGCTCTCCGCCCTCCCACGGGGCCGGGCCCGGGCGGCGCTCCCCGGCCCGCGGAAGTGATCCCGGCCCGAGGGCAGGGCCGAGCCGGGGGGAAGCGGAGAGTTCGGACGGAGGCGATCCGGGAGGCAGCGGCGATCCCCGGCGAAGGCGATCCCGGGAGGCAGCGGCGGTGCCGGGCGCTCCCACCATGAAGCTCATCATCCTGGAGAATTACTCTCAGGCCAGCGAGTGGGCGGCCAAATACATCCGCAACCGCATCGTGCAGTTCGGGCCCGGGCCCGGGCGCTTCTTCACGCTGGGGCTGCCCACAGGTGGGTGCCGGGGGCCGGGCGCGGGGCCGGGAGCCCCGTTCCCGGCTGAGACGGCCGCTCCCCGCAGGCAGCACCCCCCTGGGCTGCTACAGCAAACTGGTGGAGTATTACCGCAACGGGGACCTCTCCTTCAAGTACGTGAAGACCTTCAACATGGACGAGTACGTGGGTGAGTGTCGCGCTGTCACCTTTGTCCCTGCCCTTAGCTCGGCAGAGCCTGGCGGTGCCCGAAATCCACCTGTCCAGGTAAGAGAGACGACATTTCACAGAGTTACAGCATCAGTTAGGATGGAAAAGAGCTCTGAGATCATCGAGTCCAGCCTATGACCCCCCATCACCGTGTCAGCTCAACGGTGGCTCTGAATGCCACCTCCACTCTTCCCTTGGACACCCCCAGGGAATTAGCAAAGGGAGACAATTTGAAAACCTATGGGAAAAAACATTGCAATTTTTCCATAGGTTTGAAAACGTGTGGACAAAACTGGATGCTGGGTGTTGCCCAGTGTTGCCCACACTGTTACAGACACTGCTGTGTGTTAGCTGCACTCAGGTGCTGACCAGGTAAGGGACAGCTTATCACTGCGGGCTCAGCGTGCAGCACTGACTTCCACCTTTGCTCTGGGACTATAAAGGTCCCTTACAATGACCAGTGTGTTCCCTGAGTGCCCTCTGGTATCTCCTGCTGAGACAGCAAGGGACTCTCATGTCTCAAGTCATGGTGAAACAGTTTCCTCAGAGGAAATAGATCCAAAGGTGAAAAACATACAAGCTAAATATTTGCTAATGCTAATTTTATCCTGGTCAAGAGGGTTTTTTTTGTGGATAATCCCAATCAAGCAGCAACAGGGAATAAGCAGTCCAATGCAGGTTTACTGCATTCAAGGCAGGGTAAATATGCAATAATTATGTAATAATTATTTCCCAGGCTTCTGCACAGTTTTTTAAGAATTCTTACTAATATGAAATGGGAAAAGGGCTGTAAAGGTACTGACAGATAAGGCACAGCCCACACCTGGCTTTTGAACATCTGTCAAATGTTAATATGAGCACATATCCTACAGGAGGTGATTTTAATACTTTTATTTAGGGAAATACAAACAACTCTGAAAGCTGAGGGTGTAACAAAGGACAGAGAGAGCAGTGCTCTGTCACCAAAGCCACTGCAGGGGTATAGAAGTGCTTTGGTATGAGTGATACTGTTCCAGTTGGCTTCAGCCCTGCTTGTTCTGTTACCAGGTCTCCCGAGGGATCACCCAGAAAGTTACCATTCCTTCATGTGGAATAACTTCTTCAAGCACATTGACATCTCACCAGAAAATGTCCACATCTTGGATGGAAATGCCCCTGATCTCCAGGCAGAGTGTGATGCATTTGAGGAGAAAATCAAAGCAGCTGGAGGCATCGAGCTCTTTGTTGGAGGTGAGAACCTGAGAGCAGCAGCCACTAAACCCTGTCCCAAAGCTGTGCCTGTCCTCCCCAGCTGTCATTTACTGTCAGGATTGTTCATTTGCAGTGAAATCCACCCCACAGCCCTGGGCACTGCTGTGTCCTGGCAGCCTTGTCTCCCCACACACCACTCCCAGCTTTAGGTCTCTCAGTGCAGTCAGAGAATTGTTCAGGAAATGTGAACAGGAGAAATGGGAAGGGCTAGAATTGTACAAATATGAAGTGTTTTATCAATTATCAGTGGCAACAGGGAACTGCTGGGAGTAGCTTTTCCCACACAAGCTCTTCCCATCAGTTTGCCATAAGGTTCTGCCACCTACTTTTGCTTTGTTGTTGTCCCAGCACAATCAGGGAGTTGTCTGGTGCCTTCTGAGGGGGCTCTTGCTGTTGTTCCTGCCAGACACAAACCTGAGCTGGAGCAGAGGAATTGGGTTTTTTCTGTCTGTCCTTCTCCTGGGAGAGCTGCTGGCTGTGCTCCCACAGCTGACCCTCTGCTGTCCCTGTCCCTGTCCCAGGTATTGGCCCCGATGGTCACATCGCCTTCAATGAGCCGGGATCCAGTTTGGTGTCCAGGACACGAGTGAAGACCTTGGCCATGGACACCATTCTGGCCAACGCCAGGTTCTTTGATGGGGACCTCTCCAAAGTGCCCACCATGGCTTTGACAGTTGGAGTAGGCACTGTCATGGATGCCAGAGAGGTGAGGAGATGAGAAGTGGCTTCCTGCAGTCCCTCTGGAGCAGCCAAAGGTTATCCTGTTCAGGAGCAGCCACGTGTCCTCTGGTGTAGAGTATTCCTGCCACAGAATGCATGACTGTCCTGTCCTCTGGCATCCTGCAACACCATGGAGAGGCTCTTGCGGGCACTTGTGTTTGTGTAACCCTGCTGCAGCTGTTCCCCCCAGGGAGCCAGAAGGTTTGGGAGGGTGTCTTTGGTTAGGAATCTCACCTGGAGAGTAACTACAGAAATCAGGTTGCGTTGATGTCACACCAGCAGGTGATGAAAACTGTGTGGGACCACTTTTACTGGAGCCTATTTGATCTACACCTGTTAAATCTCAGTGTACAGGTGCCCAGATGATCATTCCAGTGAGCCACCAGCTGTGATTTCACTGAGAGCTGAAGCAGTCAGAGGAGCAGCAGCACAGAGAAGTGGCTGTGGGGAGGGTGACAGGGGTGTCCCCATTCTCAGCTGGGCAGGGCGTGCTCGGGCTCTCCCTGAGCACCCCTGTGTGTGTCTGCAGGTGATGATCCTGATCACAGGAGCCCACAAAGCCTTTGCTTTGTACAAAGCCATCGAGGATGGTGTCAACCACATGTGGACAGTGTCGGCCTTCCAGCAGCACCCCAACACCGTGTTCGTCTGCGACGAGGACGCCACGCTGGAGCTCAAAGTCAAAACAGTGAAATACTTCAAAGGTGAATGGTTGACCAGGCCAGGCACCTCTTCTGTTACATTTTTAGGAGCCACTGTTGCTGTATAATTAACTGCCAAATGAGTGTATTCCTTAAATACACGGCAGTAGTACAAGTGTGAATGAAAATGCTTAATGCTTGGTGTGGGAGCAAAAGCACAAGCAAAACAGGAATGTCTAATTCCATTAGCATCCAGTGAAGGAGAACTTGCCTTTATTCTACTTAAATTGTCTTTTGACTCTCTCCATCAGGTTTAATGCTGGTTCACAACAAGCTCGTGGAGCCCTTGTACAGCATGAAGGAGATGGGAGCGGAGAGGAGCCAGTCCAAGAAGCCATACAGTGATTGATGTGCTGGGGCAGTGCTGAACCAGCTGCTGAAAACAGCTGGGACAAAAGGGAATTGCTGCAGAAACTGAGCTCATATTTCTTTTTAAATTAGCAGAATGATCATATGGTTCCTTCTCTCCATTAAAGAGACAGATGCCAAACACCTGCCTTAATTAACCAAAGGAGGATGGGATCCAGTGTTCTGTGTTCCACAAACTTCTGCCACCAACTCATTCTCTGAAGGAACTGAAGAGTGAGTTGTTTAACCTGTGAATTGACTGTAATGGTGGACTGAAGGCTGCAGAACTGAACTGTGAGGATAAATGTTGCAGAAACAAGTGGGTGATCACTTCGGGGTGTATTCCTTGCAGTTAGGACAAGTACCTGGTGTTATTCCTTCCTCCTCCATGAAACACTCCTGCATTAGAATGCTGGCAAAGAGGATTGTCCAGCTGGAGAAGGGAAAGCTCAGAGCAGCACCCGCAGCCACGAGAGGGCAGCAGGAAGATGGAACCGGGGGAAGAGAAGGGACATGGGGCCTGACGGAGACACGATGCTCCTGCTGCAGAGGGTAAAACCCCACTGTGGAACAGGAAGCAGTGGGACAGCATCCTCACAGCTGTGCAGGCTCTTTCTGCAGGAGGTTGCCAAGACCTGACTGGATAAAGCCCTGGCTGAGCCCTGCTCTGAGCCACATGTTGGACCTGTCACTGTTGTCACACACAAAGCCCTTGTTCACGTTCAGGCCCAGGTATGATTTTTATACCTGGTGCTCTCTCTTCTCCAGAATTTTCTGTTTCTCTGAGGAAATGCCAACCTAGTCCCAAAGGAAACACGTTCAGGCCCAGGTATGATTTTTATACCTGGTGCTCTCTCTTCTCCAGAATTTTCTGTTTCTCTGAGGAAATGCCAACCTAGTCCCAAAGGAAACACCCTGTTCCTACTGGCTGCAGCCTCTGTTTAATTACAGACACCCCACACAGGTGGACAACAGCCAAGACCCCACCAATTCTGAAATGTGATACCTGGCATTACTATCCAATGCTCTCACACAAGGGGCAAGAAAACTGGGCAACATTTATTTTCTTTATACAGAGATTTTGTAAGTTGTTGATCTGTAATGTAACTTTCTTCACTAAACGTCTTTAATTTTTTTAAGTGGTGACATTTGACTGTCTCTGGTGCTCGGTCTTAGTTGTGCTCATGGTGCCAAAGCTGTCTGGGGGCAGTTTGGTGGCAAGAACTCCTGCTGTTCCCCCCTTCCTTGCCCTTGGCAGGTTTTTCTCTGAGGGAGAACTCCAGGTGGGAGCTCTGGGCTGTCCCATTCCCAGGAGCACCTGGGCACACCTGTGCTGCCAAATCCATGCCAGAAGGAAGACAAACAGGGACACTGCGTTTACCATCTTAAAGTGAATTTAGTGCATGTGAAAGGTGCAGGAAATACAACTCAAACCATACACAACATACACTTTTCCTACACACTGACCTAGAGCTTCAGCTGAGGTGAGATTTGCTCTTCATGTTTTTAATCCCTGTGCCAGTTCCAACAGTGCAGCCTCCTCCTCTGCACAGGGAACTGAAGCCACTTATTGTGGCCACACATCCCAGGATAAATTTATTAACTCTCAGTCAGAACTGAGTGAGCTGTGACTACCCTGAGTTCCTGAGGAGTCTCAGCTCCAGAGCTTTCCATCCAGGCCCTACTGTTCTTGAACACAGCTCATGCAGCTTTAGTTTCCAAATAAACTTTTAGACTGTTCTGTAAGTGGAAAAACTTGTAAAAAATCGGTGAGTAATCACCTCCATACTCTCAAAACCACTTGCTGAGAGATTTTAGGGGAAACAGTTTGGTTTCTGAAATAATTTGAAGTGCAAAACCAGTGGAAGTAAAGGATCTAGTCCAGAAGCAAAAGTATCAACAATCAAATTTCTTATATGAAGAGTTAATAAAAAATAAATTACTTCATCAACTGAGAACACAAGGTAATTGTCAGTATCTTGAAGAATTCAAGTTCATCTCTTCCTGATACTTTCCACCCTCTCACTGGTCACATCCTCAGCTCACTGCCTTGGCACTCATCCCTGCCAAAACAAGGACAGGCAACGTGAGGGAATGCAACAGCAACACTGGGAGTCACCAACCTCACAGAAATCCCTGGAAATACCTCTTGGTCATTTTCTGCCCAAGCTCTCAGGGATGCAAAGGCTCAGGCACAGCAGCCAGTGAGAAGGGTTGGGGATAATCAGCTTTAATGTCATTAGAAAGGACCAGTGACAGAGCCAGGAGCTGCTTTTCAGAGAAGCACATCAGGAAATTCAGAATAGCAACAAACTTTGTTGCTGAATACAGAAGAAATTTTCTGTCTTGTATCAGAAAACTCCCCCAGTCCAAGCAGCTCCAGAGAGAGCACCACAGCTCCACCAAACCACCCCCAACCCCACAAAAATCATGATCCAAGAGTCTCCAAGGGTCAGTCTCCCTAAAGGAAACCCCCAAAATACTTCCAGGATTTGAGGCTTCGGTTTGTCCCTTGGCTTTTAAAAAAGGGGCACCTCTTGGTATATATTTTTCCAATGATTTTCCAATTTCTGACTTCTTTAATAATGGACGTGTTTGTTTGGGCATTCCATGATGATGTTGATCCCAGGATGGGGAAAAGTTTCCTTTGGTTTTGGCAAAGGTGTCAGTGTCCTGCAGTGCAGGGCAGTTACCACTCTTCTGTCACACAATGGAAGTGAAAAGCAAACAAAGGACACACAAAAAGCATCTGTCCCTGGTTTGTTCACCTTTTGGCACTGGAGGAAGCTATTAATCATCATCTTCCCCTTCCCAGAACTCCCCATCGTCGATGTGCATGGCTTGAAACAATCTGCAAGACAGAAAATCAGTGATACCAGGGTGTAAAAAAAAAAAGTCAAATATGTTTTAAAAGTATCACCCTAAATGCAACAACAGCACACCAATTTCCCCTGGTTTTTTCAATATCACCAACCACCATTTGTGCCCCGTGGAAGAGAGGCTGCCACTGTCACCCTCCTGTCACCTGTCCCACAGCAGCACCCCCATCCCTTGGCTCTTCCCCAAGGGAATGTGGGACAAATCTGCAGCTCCTTAAAGCAGCTCTTCCCCAAATCCTCGAGCTGCTCCTGAGCATTGGCAGGGAAACACTTCCCTGCAGACTGTGGCACCACAGAAAGGGTGAGGCCAAAAACATCGGGAATAGGCTCAGAAGACTCCTCCAGAATTTTAAAACCAAAGCTCTTAAAAAGCAAAACCACATCCTGAATCACTCTCGATTTTTACCGTTAGTGCAAATATTTAAGAGGAGAAACTGTGTCTTAAACTGTAGCTACAGATTTCAGGCAAGAATCTAGGAGGGGCTGTGAGAGGGAAAGCAGAAACCAGAGCTGCAGCAGTGGGGAGGCCCCTGAAGCACTGACCTGTTGAAGCAGGGGGAGGAGGGGTCGCTGAAGTGCCTGTAGGGGTTGGCCCGGGACAGGGAGCCCATGCAGAGCCAGCAGAAATACTGCATGCACCCTGTGCACGTCATCTTGTTACAGCCATCCAGTTTCTGGGGGAAAAAAACACACCAAGAAGTGGTGATAAGAGAATTCTGCTGTGGCAGGATTCAGTTCCTCTCTGCCAATAGCCCTCAGAGCCACAGCAGTCAGGGAACATGTGCCCCACCCCTGGCTCCAGCACACACTGGTGTTTGCACTGGGAGCTGGAATGTGATTATAACACTAAAAGTACTGGAAATCAGTATTTTTCTGAAGCTGGATGGATTTCCTGGCTCTAGTGTGAAGCAGAGGTAGCCTGAAACACCAGGAAAACAAAAGGATTCATATAGATCCAGAGTCAGCCTGGATCTGCTTAGTGTGGGAGCCTGCCTAGCAGCCACTGTTTATACTCCAGTCCTTGGGATCCACAAATATCACCTCGGCCCCTTTTCTGTGTCACACAGAAATGGAAAGTTCTCTTGGTATTTCCTAGAGATTTCCTCTCCCTAGAGCCTCCAACACACCCAGAACTGCCTCCCTGTGGGTTATTTTCTGTTCCATGATTCCCCAGCCTTTCCCTCCTCACTCACCTCGATGGGGGTCCCACAGCAGGGACAAGCCTTGGAGTTCTTCTCCAGCCATTCCTTACTCTCCATCTCCTCCAGGGCTTTCTGAATCACTCTCTTGCCATAGCGTTGTTCCAAAAATCTTTTAGTTGTCTCATCTGCTTCTAAATACTCATTCCTCAAATCCATTAATTTCTCTGGAGGGCAAAATCAAACCAAACCTGACAGCTTTTGTAGGATATTAGATATAGAAGTCCAGCTAAATGTAGCATAAAGATTCTCAAAGAGCAATAACATCATAAATTAAAAAGCAAGGAAACTAATAAAAT
This sequence comes from Sylvia borin, assembly GCA_014839755.1. Lineage (NCBI taxonomy): Eukaryota > Metazoa > Chordata > Aves > Passeriformes > Sylviidae > Sylvia > Sylvia borin. The sequence goes on along the minus strand of CM025970.1, from coordinate 17,270,190 downwards.
ATATAAGATGATAATATTAGAACCACTCTGCCCCAAAATTCAGCAGTTTTTCACTGTTTTATTATAACAGAGATCTGTTGATGGAATTAGAACAATGTAAAATAAACTAAAAATGGAGTTTGTTGGGGTTTTTTTTCTGATATATTTAATGAAAATTCTGTCACAGGATTTTGAGGCCAGACACAGAGAGAAGCCTCCACTTGATTCCAGCATTAACTCTGACAATACAAAGTAGTGAAAATATAAAGTAATAAAACACTTAAAAATGTAAATCCCTGCTACAGCCTCTCAGCATCTGACAATCAGCAGTTTAGGGAGCTCCTGAGCCGAGGAGTCTCACCAAAGGAATATTTAACTGCCAGCAACAGCCCTCCTCCTCCACATGAATGTGCATTTCAGAAAGCTCAGGGCGAGGAGTTCCCTCGCTCAACTTTGGACTTTTCCACCCAAGATTCAGCTGTGCCTGGGTGTGGCTGCAGAGCCCAGGGCGAGGTGACTCACCTGCAGTGACCTTGCAGGGGGACACGCCATGGTAAGTCATCTTGCAGAGGGTGCAGAAGGCGTAGTTGCAGCAGGAGCAGATGCCCATGGTGCAGCCGGGCTCCTGCATCACGGGGGTCTGGCAGCCGGGCCGGGGGCAGTAAACCACATCAGCCATCAGGTCCAGGCTGGACTGCAGCAGCAGGCGGTCATAGCGGGCAAAGAGCTCCTCCCCAACCAGCTCCTTCACCTGCAAACACAGCCACAGGCAGCGAATCATCCACCTGCAAACACAGCCACAGGGAGGGAATCCTTCACCTGCAAACAGCCACACACAGGGAGGGAATCATCCACCTGCAAACACAGCCACAGGCAGGGAGGGAATCCTTCACCCACATGCACTGAGGCCCTGGCACAGGGTGCCCAGAGCAGCTGTGGCTGCTCCTGAATCCCTGGCAGTGCCCAAGGCCAGGCTGGACAGGGCTTGGAGCAGCCTGGGATAGTGGGAGGTGTCCCTGCCCATTGCAGGAGGTGGAATGAGATGAGTTGTAAGGTCCTTTCCAACCCAAACCATCCTGGGATTCTCTGATTCCTTGCATCTGTAATTCTGAGCCTGCTGCAGCAACAAACAGCAAGTCAGGGGAAAGGTATCAACAGCAGGGATGAATCCACTTTAGATTCTCCACCAGGTCACAAGAATCTGCTCCCAGAAAACAAGGGACAGGACAAGAGGAAACAGCCTCAAGCTGTGCCAGGGGAGGCTCAGGTTGAGTATCTGGAGGAATTTCCCCATGGAAAGGGTGGTCAGGCCTTGGCAGAAGCTGCCCAGGGAAGTTTGGAGTGCCCATCCCTGGAAGTGTCCAAGGATGTGGCACATCATGCCATGGTTTAGTGGCATGGTGGAAATGGGTCAAAGGCTCGACTTGGTGATCTTGGAGGTCTTTGCCAACCTAAGTGACTCTGTGATTGCCAACATCCACCACACAGAGCCACGGCCTGGCCCTGAACTCATGTTCCAGAGCTCCACAGCCCCTGTGCACGGGAATTACCTGGCCTGGAGTGGCGACACAAGAACACTTGGGCTCGGGGCAGTTGAGGCAGTGCACCTGTCCATCCCTGATCTGGATTTCAAAGTAGTCCTTCAGGCAGGCCTTGCAGTACACGTGGCTGCACTCGGTGAAGTGCATGCACTCACTGCCCAGCTTCTCACAGAAGCAGATACTGCACGAGTACATCTTACTGTTAAAGCACTTCCTCCTCTGGGCCTGGTCGAAGTCCAAGATGTCTCTGATCAGACTGGACAAGGACTCCACATCCTGCACAGCCCTGGCATCCGTGATTTCCTCCTCTGCTGTGGCAGAGCCTGTGGCACCCCCACAGTCCTTCCCAGCCTCGAGGGACCCCGCTGGTGTCCGGCTCTGCCCCTTCCCCTGAGGGCACATTTTCAGCTCGTATGGCGATGAAATGTTCAGGTAATTCAGTGTCTCCTCCTTCAGGAACTGTATCCAGGCAAACAGGACCACACAGCCCCGGTTCTCTTCCCACACATTGTCCAAGTGCTTGCAAAGAGCGCTGAGCTGGGAAAGAACAAAGAATTCCTCGTTTCAGTAAGTGTGAGTAACTCCTTACTGGGCTCCTCCCTTCCTCCAGTCCTCAGTACAAACTTGGATTTCAGATTCAGCAGTTTTTATCCATAAAACACACATAAAATAGTTCTCACAGATGCAAGTTTTCCCTCCTCAAAATAGCAATCAAATGAAAACCAGCAAGAGACAAAAGAAAAACCAACTGAGGAGCAACATCACTGTTTTGTTTCTACTTTCTTTAACTGTGAACTATTAACTTACTCAGCAGTCAAAATGTAAAAAAATGCTCTGCAAACCTGGGCCTGGGAGAGCCATTTCCCACTGAGGGTGAAGATGGGTGGGGAGGTCGATGGGTAGTCAGGTGGGAACTCGAAATTCAGCACGAGGGGAGGCAGGAAGCACACGGAATACTCAAACCCACTGCTCTGGAGGCTCTCTGTGGAACTGCCTGGGCCAGTGGGAGAAATAACAGAAAAATGAAAACTAGCCAACTGTTGCTGTGTTTGACAGCATCCAGCGTCTGTTAGCTTGATGTATTTCTGGGGTTAAAACTATTTGTTCCACTCTAAATAACAAAACTCTCAGCCGCAGTAAAATGTCCCAGGGTTGGAGGTCTGTGATTAAAGCAGTTAAACAGCAGCACTGTGAAATGTCAGATCCTGCACAAACCAGGAGCCTGGAAACACATATCCTTGAGGGAATAAAAACCCAATCAACAAACTTAATTATTCTGAAGACGTGCTATTACTCATCTGTGATTTTAAAGCTTACTGAAGACGTTCTGTGTGTGAGGCTTTAACTGCTCAAACACCAATCCCCAACAAGCACAAAGAGGGTGAGCCACAGCTTTGTCCAGTCACTGTTCCCTCAGGTCACTCCCCAACAACCACCTGAGCTTGGTAAAGCCTCCCTTGGGATAACACAAAACATCTCAAACTCACCCCTCACAAAAATTTTGAAGTCTTGAGGCAAGTCCAGACAAATTCTTGTTTCTCCTCCTTGGGCAGACTCTGCTCTCTTAAACTCATCCTCATCGTAGATGCTGGCCAGAGCCAGCAGCTCGTCCTCCTGAGCCTCCTTGTCCTCTGAAGACATTTAACTTTTCTGTAGAGTTACCACCACTCTGCAACATCAACAAATGCAGCCAATTCAAATTATTAATCTGAGGCATCTATTTCATAGCACAGTAAGCTTTAGAAAAACCCAGGGAACCAATCTAAAATGATGTGAAATATAATTAAAGCATTCTACAGGTTGAAAAAATATTGGTAGCTTTATAAAATGAAAAAAAAAACCAACAGAATATTGAAAAGTCAGAAAGCAAACTGTGTGTTAGTAGGTAAAGACAGCTGTGGGAGGGGAAATAATGAAATAGGAGATGGCACAGGTGACACAGGGACATTCACTGATGGTTGGAAGAAAACAGATCTCCCCCCAAAAAACACATGAGAAATTAATTAGAAACAGTAGCTCTCGTCCAGTGCTCTAACACAAAGAGGGAAACAGCCCCATTTGTGATTGAAAATATCACATAAAGGTTCAAATCCTGCACAGGCATCCTGTAGATGCACTCAGCTCTACCTCTGGGGAAATAAAGGCTGAGTTACCTCTGGAGTCAGAGCAGCGCAGGGGCAGAGCCGAGGAGCCGCTCCCTGAGCATCCCTCCGGGCCCGGGCTCTTCTCCTCGCTCAAGGCACGGCGCTGCTGAGGGGAAACAACAACAACAACAGCACGGCGGGCTCGGGGTTAAAGTCCCCTCGGTGCTCCCGGGCCCGACACTCGCTCAGGCCCTGCGGCTCAGGCCCGGCGGCTCATTGCCAGCCGCAGCAGCGGGGACGGAGCGGCGGGGCCGGGCTGGGCCGGGGCACCGGGCTGGGCCGGGCTGGGCCGGGGCACCGGGCTGCGCCTGACCCCGCGGCGGCGGGGCCGGAACGATTCCCGGCCTCCAGGCCCAGCTCCGCCGTCACTACGGCGGCTCCGGCCGCTGCCACCGCTGTGGCCCGGTGCCCAGGGGGAGAGCCCGGCCCGGCCCGGCCCGAGCCGCCTCACCGCCCCTCAGCCGCCCCTCAGCCGCGGACAGCGAGGGGAGCCCGGCCTGCCCCCGGCGGAGCGGCGGCGGGGAGGGACAGCACGGCACGGCACGGCACGGCACGGGAAGGGAAGGGAAGGGAGGGCACAGGAAGGGACGGGAAGCGCCGGTGGGCAGAGCAGGAGCCCGCCCGGCCCCGCAGCTCCCCCGGCGGCCGGGAGGGCCCAGCCCGGGGTGCTCAGTGCCCGCTCCGGGCCCCGCCGCCGCCCCTCCCCGGGCCGGGCACTGAACGGGCTCCCCAGGGAAGGGACACGGTGCCAGCGCCGGAATGCCTGTGCAGGGGCAGAAGCTGGACTCACGGATCCCTGTGGGTCCCTTCTAACGCAGGGCGTTCATTCCGTGCTTGTGATTCATTACAGGGAGCCGTAACTCACACCCACCGCACCCACCCACAACCCGTGGGGAGCCGCCCGGCAGAGCTCCGGCACAGCCCAGGAACCGGGACACAGCCCAGGGACACAGCCCAGGAACCGGGACACAGCCCAGGAACCGGGGACACAGCCCAGGCACCGGGGACACAGCCCAGGGACACAGCCCAGGCACCGGGGACACAGCCCAGGGACACAGCCCAGGAACCAGGACACAGCCCAGGAACACAGCCCAGGAACCGGGGACACAGCCCAGGAACACAGCCCAGGAACCAGGGACACAGCCCAGGGACCGGGACACAGCCCAGGGACACAGCCCAGGAATCGGGGACACAGCCCAGGAACCGGGACACAGCCCAGGACACAGCCCAGGAACCGGGACACAGCCCTGGAACCGGGGACACAGCCCAGGCACCGGGGACACAGCCCAGGAACCAGGGACACAGCCCAGGAACCGGGGACACAGCCCAGGCACCGGGGACACAGCCCAGGGACACAGCCCAGGGACACAGCCCTCTCCTCCACCCCGGCCCCGCGCCCTCCCTCGGCATCGCAATCAACAGCTGCAGCAGGTGATCCAGTAGAATCCAGTGCATTTATTTCTTGCAATAACTGAATGGGTGTTTTTCAGCTTTGGATTTTAACACATACAAATTCATTTTTGCAAGTTTAATGACAATCAGTACTAGAAGCAAATCATTGTATAAAGCTCATAGAAAAAAAACAAAACAAAACAAACTAACATATCCGTCAGTTCTTGGTTTTCCTGGAAAAAAAAAGAAACCAAACCAAAAAACCAAGCATTCCAAATGAAGGCCTCGTGGAAGCAAGCATACCCCTGCCAGAAAAAGTTAGGAACAAGTCAGAATCAACTATCAGCATAGGCAGCTGAAATACAAGTATTCACTCTTTCTACAAGCAGCTAATTTAACTATAGAGACAAGGAGTTTACAGGGCCTAATTAGCTGGGGAGCTTGTGAGAAACTCACTCCCCTGTCCAGGAGCACATTCTGAGTCTGATCTGCAGTCTGGGTAAGGAATAAAGGTGCTGATGAACCACCCCCTGCTCTGCAAACCTCCTGTAACCATCAACTGTTCCAGTGCAAATCAGAGTGAGTCCAGAGCAGGCATCAACGCTAAACCAAGAGCAATGGAAGACTCTGCCTTGGCTCTCCCCTGCCCTCCCTGCAGTGCCAGTGCTGCAATCCACAGGGAAAGGGAAGAGCAGGGTGCACATCAGACTTCAGATGTTGCTATCTCCCTCTTTCAAGGGAGAATTGACTCAGCCTGGACACTAAAAATGGAGAAGCAGCTTATGGCTGTTCCTAGAGGTCTAGTTAGACTACCAAAACTTCTAAATACAATCAATAAAGGCAAACACTGCTGAGCTGAGCGAGTCCTTCGCCACCTCCGTGTCCTGACCTGCTGCCCTGCCCAAACCTCTCCAAGAGTTACCAAGAGTGCCGTGGGATTCACTTGCTTCAGTTTGTATTCAGAACGTACAAAGTTGACAACTTAAAGCTTTATTGTAGTTTGCAATCATATAAACAAGTGCTGAAAATTCAGTCAATGTCCATTTCTGGAAGCTTCTTCTCGGAGGCTGTGGGGCCAGAGCCCTGCTCGGGGGGCTGGCTCCCGTCCCCCTGCCCATCCAATGGTCCGTTGGCTTCTGTCGGCTTCTGCTCCTCCTTCGGCAGCTCCACCTTGGGCTTGGGTTTGTTCACTATGGGATTGCAGATATTTGCCAGCTCCTGGAAAACACAAAAATGACACATCCTTACAAATGGTTTTGTCCCCCACAGATGAACTGCAGCTTTTGAAACCACAGGTTGGGAATACTCCAGTTGAAGGTTCTTTTGGGATTTCTCACCTCAGAGTTTTCTGATAAAGCAATAAACACAAAAATTCACAGAAATACAGTGAGTTATGTAGAAAAGCTTACTTTTGCTTTAGCTTGTATGTCTTTTGCTTTTATAACTGGGTCCAAAGTAAGACTCCTCTTGTTCTGAAGGTTGAGGTTGTTGTTCATCCACTCCATGGCTTCATTGGCGCTCTTCTCCACCTTTGCCACGTCTGCTTCATCGAGATGCTCGTACAGTTCATCCTGCAACACCCAAACAGGAGCGGCTGTGTCAGGGTTTGAGCACAAACTGCATCCTGATTTCCTCCAAACTTGGCTTCAAAATACTAAAGACCATTTAGCCAAGAGCTGCTGGGGTTAACAGATCGACTGAACTGATCACCCACAGCTCGGTAACACAGACTGAAGTTCTCCTGCTGCTGGCATTTTGCCTCCATGAGGAAATCAACACCTGATTAAAAAGAGACTGAGATGTTGCAAGGCCCAAAATCCACTTCTGAAAATCTGTAAAACATCAAGAACTCATAAGCTCACTGGCAGGTTGCACCAGATTTTTGTCTGAAGCAGGTTACCTGAAGTTCAGAAAATATTTGTACCATTCCCTTGCATTTTCCAGAAATTAAGTATGGAAATACCTTTGCTTTGAATGCATGAACAGCTTTCATGTACTGCTGGATTTGCTTCCCCAAGTCCTCAAATGCTTTTGGTCTTTCCTCTGATTCTTGGAATCTTGCTTGAATAGGCTGACCCAGAGTCTGAAACAAAAGACAACAGGTATCAAAACTCATGAGGCATCACTGAGGGATCCTCAAGGTTTGACAGGATACATCAACTTTCCTGAACTCCTCACAGCTCTGACTCTTCCCTCAACTGACAGGAGAGACTGAGCCTCCCTCAGCTCTGTTCTTACAGGTCTGTTGGAGATCTACTCCTCACACACTTACAGTCCAAAGCTGTTTGTTACCTCAGACAGCTCCTCACTGGAACAACGTTCTCCAGGTTCAGTAAATTCCCACGGGAATGTAAGAACCACTCACCTTCAGTTCTGCCAATTTATCAATGTATATTTGTTTGGGCTGGTCTTCACCATCTTCATAAAGCCAAATTTCTGTATCTTCCAGCTTCAGTGTGAAGCTATTTCGATCCTGCAGCAATGCACACAAAACAGGCAGGTGAGATCATTTATCAGGTGACAAATGGCATTAAATGGTACCTGGAACCTTTCTAGAAGGGTTGTATTCTTAGAATAAAATAAAATACAGGGAAAGCTGATTAATAACAGCAAGAGATTTTTAGGCAACCAGTTCAGACACAGGTGCCCACCTATAACAGATTATCATCAGAGCCAGAAAGGTTACAATTATTTCCCCAAATTCCAAGTCTGAATTTGTAATTTATGTAAACAAAGTACATGACAGAGACCAAGAGTTACTAAATCCAACTGCTGACTGTACCCCAATGTATCAGGACAATCAGCAGCAGTACTCACATCCTCACTGATGAATTTCTCGTAAACACCGCAGAGTTTGTCTCTCATTTCATACACGTACTCCTCCACTGCATTCTTGGCATCATTCCTCTCCTTCTCCAGCTTATCCTGCATTATCATCTTACCCTGGGAACAAGGTGTCAAATTAATTGGCTGAAAAGCTCATTATTTAACATTTATTTCCAGGACACTTTGTTAGCAAAGGCTCAGACCAGATGAAGATTTTGCAAAGCTGTGATTTACAGAACTGTTCTAACACAGCACACGACTGAAAACTCATTTCAGTTTTGGTGTGATGTCCAATACAGCACAGGATGATCCTCCTCCAGCTGAGGAACCTCCACCCTGAGGGTCACCTGCAGGTGATTCTGGAGGTTTCCAGCAGAACAGCTCTTTGAGAGTGGCAGCTCCCCTGACCAGGAGCAATGAATGTACTCTGCCTCCACGGGGCACTGTTGTTCATTTCAGACTTCTAACTGCTTGTTTTATTCCTTTTAATCCTTTCCTTGACCATCCTTAACACCATTTCTGGAGACCAACAAGTGACATTTTTAGCTTGGGCAAGAAGAATTTACCTCGTTCTCAATGAACAAGTTGAGCATGTCCTTCCCAATCTGCCACACCAGCTGGTTCTCGATGGGAAGGTCCACTGTGGTCGTCTTCACTTTGGCCTTCTTGGCCTGGGGTGGCTGATCCACCTTCTTGTCCTTTGAGTCAGCCTGACAAGTCTGCATTGAAAATACAGAAATACATTCACAGTGGGAACAGCACTGTTCAAGGGGAGCAAACAAGGTTTACATCAGGAGTTGGTTCTCAACAAGAGAAGCAATCACTCCCTGCCATTCTGACACCTCAGCTGCTGAAGCCACTGACCTTTCCTGGGCACTCTGACTGCATTCACAGGGAAGGGTGCTCATGGCAGAACACTGTTCTGGTATTCAAGTTACTGAATACTAGATGACTACTTCTTCCCTGAACAGGAGAGTTCCCCCATTTTATCACTGGGCCACCTGACAGGTCTGCAGTTATCAGTGCATTTGTGTCCTTTCTAGAGCTCCAGTCACAATAGACCACCAGTGCACTGAAATAAATGTTCAGCTTCCAGAACCATGACAAAGGCAACAGATATGCTCACACTCCTCATGTTCTCAGGAATCTCATGAAAGTAAGGTCTCAAATGCTGCTGTTACCTCCATTTCTTCAGACTCTGCCTTATTTTCAGGCTGGGTTTGCTGCTGCTCTTCAGCCTTTTGTTGCTCCTCGTCTACTTGCATCTTCTGAAATTCAGAGAGATCCAATTTCACACATTATACAAATGCAGATCACTGCTTCAGTTCCTAGGCTGATCTCTTAACACCTCTAATGCTCTTGAGGCAAAACAAACAGAATGAAAACTGAAGGAATAAATTATGAGCTCCCACTCTTTGCTCCAGCAAGCCACAGCTCCATCATTAAGAATTTGATCTACACCTCAAGTCCTGGTTTCAAGAGATCTGTGACTGGTGTAACATATTACAACATTTCAGTTGTGGGCACGTGTAGTAAAGCCCTACACAAGGCTGAGCCCTTGGCCAGCTGTGCCTCATGGGGGTTCTGAGCAGCTGCAGCAGTGAGGCTGTTGTTACCTCTTCCTCCTTGGCGTGCTGATCTGTCTCCATGGGCTCCTCGTTCTCATCGGATTTATGAACCTCCACCAGAGATGCACTGGAGACACTGAAGATGCCATGGATGTTTACTCTGACTTTGACTTTCACTTTGGAACTGGATCCATCTGTTTGAGGAGTGACCTTCTGAACCAAGAAATGAGCTAAACAGAGAGGAAAAAAGCAAACCCTTTTGATTAACCTAAGTGCTGAATGCAAAGTAAACCCCACCTGCTGCAGACACAGCTCACTGCAATGTGCTCAGGGAATGTTAAAACCTATTTCAGTTGGACAATCCAGATTTTTTACTCAGCCATGCAGGGGCACAGCTGTTGGGAATTCCTTATGTAAAACCTGGTGTTACTTTTATCAGAGCAAAAGACTCCACAACTCTCAGTGTGCCCCTTCCAGGTTTGCTCCAGTATTAGGATGCTCTTTTTACCCATAAACTTCATGTTACTCCACCTATTTTACTGAAAATCCATGTGAAATGTTGTCCTGAGAGCACTTGCAGTAGGCTGCATATCCAGATTACATAATTAGATAGAAAAGGCTTGAAACATAGAAAAGACTCTTCAGTTATTAAAGGTACAGAATGGTGCTAACCTATAGCAGGGTCTGGGTAAGGCAGCTCCTTGGGGGAACTGTAGTAGGCCTCCAGAGTGAAGGGCTCCTTCCTGTAGAAAGTGAGGACCTTGGAAAAGGGAGCAGGGTGGTTCTTGGGGAAGACCTCACAGTCACTGCAAGAGAAAACACAGCCTGTGTTCAGCATGACAACACAGCTGGTAAGGTAACAAAACACTTCTAGATGCTCTTAGGGGAAGAGTTTCCTTAAGAAGTGACAAGCCTGTCCTGAGCCTTTAAGCTAAGTAACACAAACAGCCATGCAGAAGTGCCAAACTGCCACCCAACCTTGGTCTTATTTTCCACCATCATTAAGTATCAAAAGTGGAGTGTTCCATGGGCATTAAACCCTGGAAAGACCCTGTTCTAAGGTATTTACTGATGTTTGCTATTTACTCTAGCCATCAGCAGTGATTTTAAGCTGTAACATACAAGAAGACTGTACTGGTCTTACCATAGGCCTTCCTCTGCTGGTGAATTCCATCGCAGAGAGATGGGATATGGTATCAAATCTGTGATAGAAAACTCCCTCACTTTGAAAGCCGGGGACAAAATTGCACACTGCAAGAGCACAAAAGCCACATTACAAACATTCAGACTTTTGGTGAACAAGCATTTCATTCAGCAAGTAGCTACTGATGCTGCTGAATATTCTCAGAGCTAAAACAAACAGCACTTTTTACCTGCAGTGCACAGCCTCGTGCCACAGCCTCATCTGCATTCAGGGTCGTACTGACTTCTTTGCCAAAAAATTTACTGATCTTCTCTTTTACAGCAGGGATTCTCGTGGTACCACCAACTATCTCTACTGCATAAATATCTTCCTTCTTCAACCCTAGAAAGGAGTCAGACGATAGATGAAATGTTTCTCTTTCACATGAATACACCGACATCATAAACCAGAAGTTTTAATAGACCAACTTTAGGCTAAGTTTCTAAGCAGTAAAAATTTCAGCTCTCAGCTTGAGCGAGAAAGTTTTTTTCATCTTGTAACTCCTAAGCAAGAAATTGTTGTTTGTGGTAAACCCTTGTGTCCAACATGCAAAGGAAGCCTGTCCTCTGGCTGGCTCCTGTCTGCATGCAGAGCCCCCCACCCCACACCCACTTACTGGCTTGCTCCAGCACGCTGCGAAGGGGCGGCTCCACTCTCGCCAGGAGTCCTTCACACATCTCTAAAAACTTGCCTCTGTTGGAAGAAGCCATAAACAAAAGCTCCAGCACACCATAAGCAACATTGCAAACAACAGGATGGCCAAACTGAAGGAATGCAGGGTTCTCCCTCCCCCAGTCCCAGCTTTATACTTTAGTACATTCTCCCAGACAAAACCTGGCTCCTGGAACCCTGGCATGCTTGCAACATTCCCACCCCTCCCTCCTGACTCAAGGCCACTGACCAGGCTCTAAACATTTTCATTTCCAGCAGCGTCCCTGCACATGTTATTCTTTGATTTCTCACCTCCCTGCAGTCCTGAGAGCTGACACTTCACACCAAGTTTTTAACTGCCTGAAGGGACCTCTGAGGTTTCCCCTTGTAGAGGAGCCAAGGTTACCTGTTCATGGTTCCAGACACATCTATATCATTCATGAAGCACTCGATGTTCATGGGCAGGTCAGAGGCATTGGCACTCATCAGCTTCTTCAGCCTCTCACACTCCTGGTACAGCCTCAGCAGCGCTCGGATCTTGGACTTGATGTCAAGTTTGTATTTCTTCCCAAACTCCTCACAAAAGTATTCCACCAACACCTCGTCAAACTTCCTGCCTCCAAGGGCTGTATCAAACGCTGTAGCAAGAACCTTAAAGGAAAAGGAACCCTTCAGTAACAGCACAATGTGCCCTTACCCAATGAAAGCAATGAGCAGTTAACATCAAAGCAGTGCTTTGTTTCCAATAGAGTCAACTCTAAGTCAAAGAAATTGCCCTTCCTGGAATGAGGTGACTACTGCTTTAAAAGGAATTTAGGGAGACAGGGCAGGACTTAGCAACACAATCTGTTCCCATAGTTTGTGCTGGGAGCAGATCTGTTTCCAAGTTCTGCTTAGCCACTGTCAGTTTGAGTCACATCCCAGTTAAATATTTGATGCCTCCTAAGGGTGGAACAAGCTTACACCAAGCTAAAAATAAAACAGGAAGAAAATAAATGATATTAACTCCTAAAACAGGTGCTTCTTTTTGATGAAGGAATTATCTGTAAAGAACACCTGTAGCCCACCCACCTCAGCTCATTCTGCTCTGTGAACACACCAGGAATTTATGTTTTTAGGAACAGAAATCAGTGAAGTATCACATCACCCTCAATATCCCTTCAGATGGCTTTGGCCTCTACACTGGCTAACAGCTCTGGACCCCAAAGCGTCCCTTCCACACTGCCACAGCTTCCCAGTTTAAACAACACATCCCAGAGAAACACAAAGGGTACATTTCCTCACTAAATAAAACCATGAGAGAATGAGTATTGTCAGAACATTTCTCTGCATTTCACTACCTCATGCTTTAAAATGTGCACCTGTTTCTCCAGCCAATAATAATAGTAATAGTAATAATAATAATAATAATAATAATAATAAGCTGGCAAGAAATGTTAGTATTTGCTGGAAAACAGCAATGCTTTGGCAGTGTACACTCAGAAATACACTGTCATCTGCTGAGCTTCCACTGGCAGCTTAAAGCAATCAGGAATGTTTCTTCTCTTGTACATAAGCACCACAGTGAGGGCTCAGAAACAATGTCTGTCACTTACACCACTGCAGTAATTCCTGCTTTAACACCAGATCTCATGACTGAACTCGAGTATTTTTTTGAAAGCAGCACAGTCAGATATGATAATTTCTGAATAAACCATTTAATCCAGGTATTTCATTCTTTGCCAATCTGCTGATTGAGGCATGTTTGCTTCCTCCTCACACTGCTCAGAAGCTCTCTAGTTCCCTGCCCCACTTTTTGCTCCAGACAAAGTGCAATTTTAAGAGCATGAACCGAGCTGTGTGGATGCCCCTCTGTGAAGCCAGGCAGGCTGGCCTGCCACAGTCCATGGATGTGCTGATGGATGCTCTACAGAGAATGAAATGCATGTGTAACAGCTTGTTTACTTTCAGTTTGCCTTTGTTGAATGCACAAACAGAAACTTGATATGCAGAATGCCCCATGTCCACAAAAACAACGTTCCGTGGCTTTTCTTCCAAGGCAGGCAGGTCTTGCTTATAGATCCCATATGCAAGGGCAACTACAGAAACAAAAGGATGGTTAGGACACAGAGGCTTGTAATTATCAAGAAATAAGTGGTAATCAGGAATCAGCATTAGCATTTCTTTGTGCTTCTCAAGGTACAGACATTGACTAACCCAAATTCCCAATGCTAAGGAAACATGGAAGAACTTTAAACAGCACCAGCCCTCCCTCAGCTGCACTGAAACAGAAATTCACCAAGTATCTTTATGCCTTTGTAAAGCAATGAAAAACAATGAAGATTATAATGCAAGAAACTTTCTGATCAACTCATCTATTTCAAGTCTATAAAACCAGCTGGGATTCCAGAAAGCAAAGCTCACTGGCAGAATAAAAGCCCTGTGATGTAGCAAAACTGCATCACTCTGTGAGGGAGAGGAAGGAATTACCTGCAGTCGTTTCATTGATTAGTTTCAGACAGTTGAGACCAGCAATCTGGGTGGCATCCATCACAGATCTCCTTTCTGCATCTGTGTAGAAACAAGGAACCTGCAAGGAGGTGAGAGCCAGTATTAACATTTACAGGAGCCACCTTGAAGACACAGTTACAAGGCTGGACAGTGAGCACAGCTGAGGCCGCCTTCAAATGCAGTGTTCATTTCAGTTGCAATAGACAAATGCAAAAAAACCCAAACAAACATAAAAACAAAGTTGCTTTTTCCATTCCACATCACAAGCCAGTCATTTTTGGAGCACATAATCAGAAACAGGTATCAAATATTATTTATGCTGCCAAGTAGCAGCAATTTAAGACCATTAATGATGTAAGTCTAGTTTCCAAGAGGTGTAAGATTCAGTTTAAACAGAAAAGAAAGATACCTGGACGTTCAATTTACTGGCCAATTTAATGAGATGTAATTTAATGCTGCAGCCAGTTCAGTTCAGTTCAGCCAGGGACTAAGTTCTGTGTATTTTGTTGGATTCATACTCACAGAAACAACACAATCAACCACAGGCTTCTTAAGCGCATTCTCAGCGGTCTCCTTTAATTTGGTCAGAAGCATTCCTGTCACCTGCTCAATTGTAAAGTTTCTTTCTTCTTCCATATACATGGCCTTCAAATAAAAATTGTGCACACTCATTACACTGCACTGGAGCCCATGCACCATCCCCATTAGCAGCCTTTCATTCCCTTCCCTGTTAAGGCTTTCCATTCAAAAGAGAACACAAACTACAGTGAGCAGATTCAAAACAGAGAATAAAAGGAAACTTTATCAGTTTCCTCCTCTGGCTCTTTCTCAGACATGCCAGACTTACCTTGATGCCAGTTGAGCCTGTTGGCAGCTGGACAAGTTCATAGGCAAGGCTTGCTTTTTCAGCTTGAACAAAGGGATCTGAGAATGCACGACCATGAAATCTTTTAAAACTTTGAACTGTATTCTTTGCATTTGAAATAACCTAGAGAAAAAGAAATCTTTAATACAACGTGGCAGGGGACCATCTGAATTTCAAACAGAAGACAGAGTTTTGTTCTCATGCTTCTCCCGCCGGAGTATTTTTGTCATTTGTATCTTAAGAGCATTTGGGCAGGTGCTGGGAGGCAACTTCCCTCTGGCTGCTCAGGGAACCTACAGGAATTTGAGATGGAAAATAGAATGTACGCTAAAATCTGAGCCAAGGCTATAAAATATTGATTACAGCACTCAAATTTCATAGTGTATGTGTAGGAAACTCTTCAGAACTGTTAGCAAAGCCTCTTTCCCACTTACCTGTTCTCTACCCCAGACCTTTCTACATCAGTGATTGCCCAAACAGAACAAGCACATGGATGTAAATTCCAGCTCAGGTTCATCACATGCACATGACACTCAACACACAGATATTCTCACAAAACAGCTCAAGGACCTGCTCATGAAGCTTTAAAAGGTCAGGTGGTCCCCTAAGATGATACTGTCACCTTGACTTAACTGAGAGGAGGTGGACTGACTTTCATCACCAGCAGAGATGAGCACAGAGAAGTGAAAGCCCATCCCAGCTGGCTTCACGTGGCACGAGTGAAGGGAACTGTGTCACTGACAGCAGAGAGAGGCAGGCACTGAGAGCACAGCACTGAGAGCACAGCACTGAGAGCACAGCACTGAGAGCACAGCACTGAGAGCAGGCAGGCAGGTGCACAGAGCTTTACCTGGGAGCTGGCCTCAGGCACGTGGCTACCTCCTAAGTAACTGGGGCTGGATGTTCTCTACCTTTAGTCTGTGCAGGACACACTCATCTCTACGGGGCTCTGCACCAATGGATTTCGTTAAGCTAAGCAGACACTCAATTCCAGAAAAAACTGCTGGGTTTGGTTCTAGTACAGTTGTGCTGTTCTTGAATAACATGGCTGTGTCCAGGGATTTTTGTATTTTAGATAAAGAATCTTCACACATCTCTAGGCTTTTTGGGCTAAGAAAAACCAGCTGTTTGACTAGTCACTTCCTGTAGAAGACTTGAAAAAAATAAATCATCTTTTATAGGGGTTACTTACACAGCAACAAAAAATCTGATACAGCAGGACCCAAATACCACAAGTAGGACAATCAGCTTAACTTCTCAGTCCTTAAATCACTTTTACCTTCCTATAGCAACAGAAACTCAGACTGTGGGCAGGAACACCCAAGAGAGATATTTAGGCTGCAGTTCAGCCACAAAGGGTCAAGAAAGCTCTATCTATTTACACTCAAATATGCTCCCTTTCTGCCAAAATCATGCATTTAATGGAATTCTATAGAACAGAGTCACATAATTAAAAGCCACCCTGAAGCACAGGAACTGGAACAAGCAGGGTGAAGCACCACTGCTCAGCTGTATAATTTACATTAGCAACTTGAAAAAAAAAATCAGTAATTATCAGAATTTCTTAAATGGCACAGCTTTATTCTGTACAATTCATCACGTGCAAGGATCAGCCCAGAGATTTCTCTGCCAGATGACAAAGCAGCAGCCCGTGGTGAAGAGCTGAGGGCAGCTGAGCTGTTGATCAGTTAGGGAGACACCAGAGCAGCAGCTCAGGGACGCTGTTACCTGCAGGGACAAAGCCCACCCTGCTGCTCTGAGGCTGCTCCACCCACACCCCAGGCTCACCTGGCTTTTAGCTGCAGCACCAATGGAGCGATTCTTGGGCCCAAAGGATATACAGGCTCTGCAAGGAAAAGAGTCAGGTCAGTCTGTGACTCCAGAGCTGCACTGCACATCTTCTGGGTAAAAAGCACTGACACTGTCTAGAACATCACTGGTCTCTTTAATATGCTTTGGTCCATTACAAAAGCTGGTCACTTGCTGCAATGTGTGCATGGAACGTTCTGTGCATTCTGGGAAAAAGCAGCATTATAACTGCATTTAAAACAGCAACAGTCCTCCCTGCAGGACAGCACTAGCCCAAACCCATCCATGCTCCTTCCAAGCCTCCATCTCAGCACTGACTGGGCACAGCCTTGTCTCAGTACCTGCCCGTGTGGGATGCACTCAGAGAGAAGCTGGCTGCCATTAACACGGCAAACATGCGACTGCCCAGCAGACAAACACGACGTAAACAGATTAAGGAAAATGTTCCTTCATGTCTGTGGCAGATGCTAACTGAGCTTTCCAGTTTTAAGGCAAACCCTTCAAGGGCAGGAAGGAACTACCTACAGAGAAAGATTGGTCTTTCAGAGTTTCATCTGTACCCACTGAAATAACACGGAGCACAAAACGAGATATTGTGTTTTCTCCCCTCTGCTTTGTGACAGTCTGCAGCTCTGAAGAGAAAAAACCTCCTTTCTGGAGAAATTCCTTGGCTGATTAAGCCTCTTGATTTACATATTTAACAAACTGCAGGAGCCCTGACAAAACAAAATCCAGCCCTCTAATCCAAGCTGCTCATACCGCTGAGGTGCAGGTGGTGGGGGGAACCCTGCCATTAGGCAGGCAGATCTTTACTGCTCACACAACATGCCAGCAGTCTAATTAAGCTGCCCTCCATGCAGCAGGTGAAGAATCTGCTTTCCAGCAGAGTGATGCCACAGGAAACATTCCAGCTCAGCCTGAGGTTTGGAACTGGGTGTTCCAAGCAGAAACTGTCAAAACCAGACCTGAAGGCTGGGCTGACAGAATTACATTGGGTTTCTATCTTCTTCCAATTTATTAACAACTTCACAACAACAAATGCAACAAGGACTACCCTGAAGTATGTGCTGCACCAGAATTACCATTTCTGAATAAATCTGCAGTTGTGTGAAACAACTATTAATGAAATTAGTTTTAAAAAAAAAGGTAAGTTTGTGCTCTGCAGACTCTCCAGCCCACACCAATGGAACAGGAGGTAAAAATCTAAGGAGCCCAGAGCAGGGAGCTGGTTATTAATTTACTCTGGTCTCCTGAAAGGAATTAAAACATGAATTGTTGCCCTTCTCTTGGCTAGAAAAAGTAGCCAGCTACCTCACTGCAGAATTCACAAACCAAGATCACATCACCAACACAAATGCACTAATTGAGATGAGAGCCTTGGCAGGGACCCAGCACAGAAGTGAGTGAAATTAGGAAGAAGAAGGGAGAGAAGGAGGAATTTTCAACCAGTCTCATTCTCCAAATCAGTTCTTAAGAACCAGTAAACTCATGAAATACAAATGACACTATTACATACACAATTTCTGGAAGCTGAATAACTAACCAGTGCATTTTAAGTAAAAACATTCACAGTGAAGGTGATCAGAGGTCTAATGAAACAACTTTAGAAAATTAAAATCTCTGCTTCACATATCAGGAGGCATCTCCTCACCCTCCCACCCACTGCCACTCCCTGGGAAGATTCCCTGTCCCCTGACACTTCACGTCCTCTGCACTGATCCTCAGCACCAGCTCCAGAAGGCCAATCACAATTATTTCATTTAACTCAAGGCCCTTCATCCCAACAGAAATAATTAAACGACCTTGTTTTTCCCTCTCAGTTTCCACTGCCTTTCTCTCTACCACTTTTCCATGTCCAAAGACAAACACAGTTTGCACATCACACTTTGGGATGCACAAGTTCAACTTTCACAGCATTCCAGAAGAATGTGAGTAGCAGAGCTGAAAGCAGATTCTGTGGGAGTGTCATCTGTGCCACAGTGCACTCAGTGGGGTTTCTTTTAATCAGATAAATTATTGTAACATACACAAAACACAGTGTTTAAGCCTGACCATGAGCCAGTGCCTGAGGAAACCTGGCACCACACCCCGCATCCCCTCCCCACTGTAACAACTGCTCAGCACTGACTTTCTGAGCCAGGCTTCTGGTTCCAGGTCACTAAAAACCACGCAGAAGTCCTTCTGAAAGAGGAGTCTGCTTGCAGAATGGTTTTCTGCATTCCCTCAGAACAGTACCTGGAGATTAAAGTCCTGTTGAAATCCTCTCCTTTTCATTATGTGCATTTCTTCCAATTTCACTTCAGGCTCCCATAACTGAATTATTTCCCAAGAGATGCACTGTGTCAGATATTTGATTTAGCACATCTCCTTCAACAAGGGAGATCTGTGCTCACATCTCAAACATATAGATATATTTATCAGCAGAACTTCAACTCCCTGAGGGCCAAATACCTACAGCTATTACAGCACAACTCTGATATTCTCTACATTCAATATTTTCCCAGTACATTTAACCTTCAAACTTCCACATTATTGAGAACACTTAAGAGATCTCCAGATACTCAAGCACACATGCTGAATTCAAAATTTCCTTCTCCATTTATTCATTGCTTAGAAACAGGAGCAAGCAAACATTGATGTATTGTCTAATGAGAGGCAAGGTCACTCTGGGCTTTCTGAAGTGATGAGAGGGATCTAAAAAACCCCAAACACTGAGGATGATGCAATTGTCTCACTGAGACAGCTACTTCAGGATCTGCTTAAATAAAGCCATACTGCAACAGAGGAGAGGCTCCAGAAACACTTTTAGGACAGCTTTCCCCACAGCTCCTCTCCAGGTCTGATGCCCAAGCCTTAATGCAAATTTTTTCCACTTTCATTTGGCAGCTCATTCATAGAGTTTTATCCCAGTTGTCTCTCTCTTTCTTAGGGGGTTCTGTAATAAACGGAGGCAATGCACACTCCTGTTGAGAATGTGTTAGGAGGGATCATTACATGAGCAGGGCTAGAGTACACTCATCACACTGTATCATGGAATCGTGCAATGATTTGGGTTGGGAGGAGCCTGAAAGCCCATCCAGTGCCACCCCAGCCATGGGCAGGGACACCTTCCACTGCCCCAGGCTGCTCCAAGCCTCAGCAACCCCACCCTGGGCACTGCCAGGGATCCAGGGCAGCCACAGCTCCTCTGGGCACCCTGTGCCAGCCCTGCCCACCCTGCCAGGGAACAAATCCTGCCCAAAATCCACCTGGGATATACCTCCTCTGTCAGCTTTGAAGCCATTCCCCTTGTCCTGGCACTGCAGGCTGCTGAGCAGCTTTCCAAACTCTAATCCCAGGACAAGGAGGAGCCGTGGGGCTCACACCAAGCCCGGCACCAGCTCAGCCCTCCCCTCCCCGGTCCTGCTGTGCTGGGGCCGTAGGGCAATGACAGCCCTGCTACCAGAACACGGCGTGTGAGCACACAGGGAATTAAGGTCTGGCACTTCCAGCAGCCAGGGATGCTTTTCTCTCCACTCACAGCCCCCGTGCCTCTAATCCCACGAGCACAGCCCCGCCTCGGGGGGGACAAACCGGCCGTACTGCACCGAAAGGCTGAGAGAGCTGGGGCTGTTCGGCCTGGAAATGAGGAGCTTGTGCGGACACCTCACGGCGCCTTCTACAAGGAAGCTGGACAGAGACTCTACATCTGACAGCACAAGGGGGAATGGCTTCAGACTGAAAGAAGGGAAATTGACGTTAGATATAGGATAGAAATTCTTCCCTGTGAGGGTGAGGAGGCACTGGCACAGGTTGCCCACATAAACTGTGGCTGCTCCATCCCTGGAAGTGTCCCAGGCTAGGCTCGACAGGGTTTGGATCAATCTGGGACAGTGGAAGGTGTCCCTGCCCACGGCAGAGGCGTAGAACCAGATGAGCTTTAAGGTCCCTTCCAACCTCTTAACATCCTCTGAGTTTGTGACTCTATGAAATGCAGCTGAGCGGGTCTCCCGAAGCCCCCTCCGCGTCAGCGACGCTTTAGCGCTTCTCTGTAAGCACTTTACATCTCCGCTCCTCCCGGCCCCGCCGCTTCCCTCCCTCCCCGGCCCCGCCACGCCGGGCCCCGCGGGCGCCTTGCCGCCGCCTCAGCGCGGCTCCCGGGCTCACTCACGGCGTGCTGCGATCGCTGTACTCGTTGGCGACAGTCTCGATGCCGCCGGCGCGGGCCACGGCAACGTAGCAGCTCTGGAAGCCCAAGTCGATGCCCACGACGGACATGGCGACGGCGCTGAGGGGGGAGCGCGGCACCGGCAATTCTCGAAAGATCCCGTCGGGCCGCGGCCGCGCCGGCGCTGAGGGCGGCCGAGATCTCGCGAGAGCGCGGGGCGCGCGGCGGCGCTCGGGGCGGGGGGCTCTGAGGGCGCCCCGGAGCCTGTCCCCTTCGCTAAAGTTATTTCCTTGCGTAAGCTCCGAGGAATGGCAGGAAAAGGCGATAAAGTCACAACTTTGGCAGAGCTGCAAAGGTTGATGAGTTGTTGCCCTAAGTCCGAGGCGGTCGGTGCCACAGAAAAGCCGTTTAGTTAAACTTTTTCCTTGGCCGTGATGTAAGGACCAGAGGGTGACAGATGTGGTGGATGGATACGGCACACACACCATGAGATTTAATGATAATAAAAATACAGCTTCTGGAAATACAGTTTTTGCAGAAAAAATGACTGAAATTTAGATTTTTTCTTTTGCGATTCAGACATCCTTGGAAATGTCCCAGGCCAGATTGAACGGGACTTGGAGCAGCCTGGGACAGTGGAAGGTGTCCCTGCCCATGACAGGAATGGAATGAGATGATTTTTAAGGTCCTTTCAACCCAAACCATCCCGGAATCCGATGTTCTGATTGTTCCCAAATTCCAGCAGAAACTCCAAGCCTGGTTTTGATGATCCCAGGTTGAAAAATCTAAGGTGTCATAATTTGAGATTGTGTTAAAAGATAATTTGATACCAACCGTGCTCCCAATAAAATTCAGCATATTATATGATTGCTTTATATCCAGCAGGACTTACAGTACACTTGGTCTGTAATCATCACAGAATATTTTAATGTTATATCTCACTGGGGCCCTCTCGCTGCAGTTTGGATGAGTACAGATCCATTGTGTTTCCCAGGGCAGTGTTTGGGCACCACGTGCTGTGTGGGCGTGGGGGAGAAAAGACCTTTTAAGGATCAGGAATCCGTAAAAAGCTAAACAAATTTTAAAAAAAAAATCTCTAGAAGTTGCTGGGCCATTCCATGGTCCCAGCAGTGGAGGGAGCAGTGGACACTGGAGCTGCTCTCCTCGGCAGCGTGAAACGTTCTGCCAAGGAAAGCATTTTAAAATGAAAACACGAAGGATTGCTGAATTCATCCTAACACAAACCTAACCCCGATACTTTCATCTATGACTTTCGTGAAACCGAATGTTTAGGAATACTTTTAATTCCATGACGAAACACGCCAAAAAAAACCCCACCCGTGTGGCAGCGCAGCGCGTTCCAATCAGCGCGTACCCAAGTCCCCGGCGCTGTATTTACATGTCTGCTCCTTGTTTTAGTGCCACAGAAAACACACCCGGACAAACTCAATGGTGCAGGCAGGAAGGAGTCGTGCCCCAGAGCCATTGCGTGGCTCAGCCGTTCCGGTGATGCCGCTCTGGCAGCGGCCGGGGATCGCCTCGGGAATTGCATCACGGTGCTAATGACAGAATATTAATGAAGTGTTTGACCTCGGACGACCTTGAGGGTAGCACGGGGTGCCAAGGAACTGCCCGGGGTGCTGCTCCGTGTGGGGAATGTTGTACAGCCCACAGCCCGGGGAATCCAGCTTCCTTTTAGGTTTTTCACTTCGCTTTTCCCAAGAGAGATGGGGAGTGGAGCCTGGCGTCAGGGGGCATCGGAGTGACGCTGGGCTGGCACATATCCTGGGGCTTTGGCACATATCCTGGGGCTTTGGCACATATCCTGGGGCTTTGGCAAGGCTGCTGCCCTGGGCACGGGAGGGAGCTGGGGGAGAGGGGCACTGCCAGCCCCAGCACACAGCTCTGCTCACACTCGTTCCTGACAGAATCCACACTGTGCTTCATTCAGTGCTTGACTCCCTCTGTGCTCTGGGCACTCCTGATCCCAGCCTGCAGACTTGCCCAAAATTTAGTCACGTATCAATCCTTGCCTGGCACACCCAACACCCTGCTTTTCCTGTGATCTGCATAAGAAACAGAGATATGATTTCACTGGAACTCCAGCTGCACGGTGTGTCCCAGTGTCCTCCCAGAAGCTCCAGCCTCAGTTTACAGTTCATTGCAATTCCAATTCAGTCTCGGAATTCATTAACGCCAGCCAAACACGACCACGAATGTGGGCTTAAAATAATCCCTGGCTGGTATCTGTCACAGGCTCTTCCTTGGGCTGCTGTAAATAGCCCTCACACGTCACCTGAGGTCAGGTTCATCGGGCTATTCTGGGATATTCAAACAGGAAAGAGCTTTGTGATCCCCTCCACTGAGAGATCTGGCAATCAGCTTGCCCCAAGCTCGGACATAAATCACACCACAGATAACTCTGTTCTCCAAAATCCCACCTCCCTGTGCTACCAAAGTTACCCAGGAGCCGTGTCCACCAGTTCCCTTATCTCAAGAATTTGCAGGGAAATAAATACTAAAATGATAAATTTTCTTTTTCTTCTGGTTTCATCGTTTTCCATCAAACCTGAAAGAGAATTAGATATCATGGGTTTACAAATTAAAACCGTCGGAGCTGGATGACTGCCCACCAAACAAACCGCAAAGTACCCGAGACGGGGACAGGGACGGGAACAGTTATTGAGATGGGGATGAGGATGGAGATGAGGGCAGGGACCGGGACCGGGCGCTTTAATAACGTGCTGAGACCGGCAGGGGCGAGAGAGAGTGTAGGCCCGCGGGCGCTGCCGCTCTGGCCGCCAGAGGGCTCTCTCTCTATGGTCCTGGAGGACTCACTCTCTATGGTCCCGGAGGACTCTCTCTCTCTCTCTCATGGCGGCCGCTCCCTGCCCGCGGGGCTGCATATCCCGGCATGCCCCGCGGCCGTCACCAGTCCCGCCGTTCCCCGCGGCAGCCTCACTTCCGGCCCGGGGGTTAAGATGGCGACGCCCATGCACCGGCTGATTGCCCGCAGACAGGCGTGAGTGGGACCAGGGGGGCCGCGCTGGGCGGGCACGGGCTGAGGGCGGCGGGCGCTGGTGGGGCCGCGGTGCCCGGCGTTTTGCCGGCGCTCTGAGGCCTCCCCGCCGCTGCGCTCTGTCCCAGGGGGGCGCAGCTCGGCTGAGGGGAAACAGCCCCGAAACACGGCTGGGGTGGAACGGTGGCGGCCTCGGGTGTTCTGTGCGCGGCCGGGGCTTGGGCTCGAGGGTCGCGGCGGGTCCTTTCCTGCTCGGGGCGTTCCGCGAGAGCGGCTGTGCAGAGGCGGAGGGAGCCGCTGGCCTTTGGCGCTCGGTGGGAACGGGACCGCGGGGGCTCGGAGTGCGGGGAGGAGCTCCCGGGGCACGGCGTCACCTCGCTGCTCCTCCTCGCAGGCTCAACAGTTCACACGGGAAAAAATAGCGTTCGGCTTCACGTTATTCTGATAAGTTTGCGGAGCTGTCGGAAAGGCAGAGAAAAGCCAAGTGTGCGACTCTCGCTCAGACGGGGATGTTGCGATCCAGTGATTCCCTCGGCACCGAAGGGATCTGATTGCAGAGCCCTGGGACGAGGAAACCACATTTTTGCTTGTTTGTGAAGTGCGGCAGATGTGGAGTGCTGGCGTTGGTTTTTCAGCTCTTTGTTGGTTTGGCTGTTGGGTTTTTTTTTTTCTTAAATTAATTTATTTCTCTTGTTGCAATTTTGCCCAATCACAATGTGCAGAATGTGGTCAGTTTCTTCGTGATTTAGTAACAATTTCTGTTTTCCAGTGGAAAGTAACCTGGAATTTCAAAATACTCCTGGAATACTCGTTCTTTTAAGTTGCTATTTTGAGGACTCATTTTTTAGATTTGATGTCTTTGTGCTCGCTGGGTCTGTGCTGAGCTGTCCCTCTGTCCGCCTTTGCTCCAGGCTTGGGGTCACTGATCCCTGCTAAAAATTTCCTTCAGTTTTGTGCTTTTCATTAGTGTGAGACTCGTTAGTGCTGATTGTAGATCTGCAATTTGTATTCTCCTGGTAATTATCTTCGTTTTAGGGCTTAATCCTCATCCTTTTGGCTTCCATGAGATTGGCTGCTGGTGTGAGCAGCTCTGCAAACACTGAATTATGGGGTGTTGATTTAAACATCCACCTTGTTTCTGTGAGCACAGCTCGGGGTGGGTCTGAGGGAGACAAACACTGAATTTGGGGGCTTTGTATTGATGAGGAGGAGAGGGAGGCTTCACTCTGCTGATGGTAACTGCTGTGCCAGGGAGACAAAGGCAAAGCAAAACCCCTCTGAGCTGCTGGGTTCTGTTCATGCCCACATATTCTGATTCCTGCCCAAGTCCAAGTTCATTGTGCTCTGCTGGGAGTTTAATCAGGTTTTGGTGCTGGTTCAGCTGAGGATTTCTAAGGCTTGAGGATGAAGCCAAATGCACTGCATTGTAAAAGTGATGAATGTCCAGCACAAGATTCCCTTCAGGAACTGGCACAAAAAGTGGTGGCTGAAGCTGAGGGAGAAGCAAATCACAGCTTGGCTGGAAGAGGGAAAAATGCTCATTGCTGGTCTGTCACTTTGTCCTCATGCATGAATCTGGGAGCTTCCTAGATCAACCAGGCTGCAGTTTCAGATAGTTTAGATGGGCTGGCTTGAAAAATTAGTATTATGATGCTTGGAACAAAACCTGAAGGTGGCAGGAGGAGGCAGCAGTGGCAGGAAACTGAAGTGACAGAGCCCTGAGCTCAGAACTAATTTAGGTGGTGACCTTGAGCAGTCTCCAGGCTGGGTGAGTTCCCTTGTTTGTAAAGGAGCAAAGCAGCTGGGAGAGGAGGCCAAACAGCTTTGCAGAGCTTCAGAAGAGCAGCTTAAGAGCTCCAGCATGGAAATAGGAGTCTTTTTCCTTCCCTGATTTTTAAAAATTCCCCCAGGATTTTAGCAGTGTGGGAGCTGAAACAGAGTGTGAAATCTCCCTGCTCTGCAGGTGTTTGGGGCAGCCAGTGAGGTGTGCCTCGATTCACTCTGCACAGAATGAGCAGGATTGGCCCAGAGATAATCCTTGTGCCAGGCTTTACCAGCTCCTGGGTGGAGCTTGTTTGGATTTACTGGGAGCCTCTCAGAGAGTCCTGGGCTGTGGGTGAGAATTGGGCACTTTGGGACTTGGGTGTTGAATTTCGGGAACTGGAAATGGAGCTGCTGCTCTTTGTCCTGAAACAGAATTTCAATGATAGCAGCAAACTGAGCAGTGTGATTGCTCCCATGTGAAAATGGTTTAATAAACGAAAATCTGTTTGCCTGAATTCTGTGTCTATTGGTGTTACAAAAAAAAAAAAACCTGCAGCACCTGTGAACATCTGGTTTCAAGCTGCATGATAAACTAAACATTTTTTTTTCATGGGTAGAGCAGACCTGGAATGAGTTACTTAAGCAATTCTGCATTTTTCTAGGGAGGCAAACAAGCAACATGTGAGGTGTCAGAAGTGTTTAGAGTTTGGCCACTGGACATATGAATGTAAAGGCAAGAGGAAATACCTGCACAGGCCTTCAAGGACAGCTCAGCTGGCCAAAATCCTTAAGGAGAAAGAAAAGCAACTCCTCCTGCAACAGAGGTAAGACTGGCAGGATGAAACTGAAATAAAAAAATATGTTGTCCTAGACCATTTTCTGTGATTTTGTTCCTCCAGATTGTGGGATGAGTGCTTAATGTTAGAGCTGATTTGTGTGCTAGGGGAAACATGTACACTCAGGTCGCAGAGAATTAAAATCAACATTTTAATTTCATTAACACCTGCTCATGTGAAATACACTTTAAACTGTTGTGGCCTGTCTGAAACAAAAGCCATGCACTGAGCCCAAGGTGGATTAGTTGGAGCCTTGTTGGTGGTAGTTCCCTGAATTCCTTGGCTGTTTGATTCCATGTTTATGTGCTGTCCAAGCAGATGGATCTGAAAGCTGTAAATGTATTTATAGCAAAGCAGCAATTCTTGCTGCTCAGAGCTGCTCCCTGGGAGCTGCAGGGGTCACACAGGGCAGGGAGAGTTGAGTTATCAGCTCTAACTCCAGCATGGTGTAAAACCACCTCACTGAATTGCACAAGTCTTTCCTCTTGGGACAGCTGAGAAAGTGGAAGGAGCAGAGAAACCTAAACTGAACTCTGCATGTGGCACCTGATTTCCTGTCCACTTGGCCCTGGCAGTGCTTTTTAATGCTTCCCCCCAGGTTAATAATAGTTTTAACAAGCAGAGGCAAAAGTAATGCAGCACCTCAGTTTTCCATTAAATTCCTGGGTGTCAGGGTCATTTTTGCCACTCCAGTTTGGTTTCTGGAGCTGGAGAGGGACAGGATCACTCCCAGTGCCACTCCTTACACCTGGAATTCCTGAGGGTTTGGCCACATGCCCTCAGGCACTGCCAGGATGGGAGGTAGGGAGAGCATTCCCACCTTCTGCTGCCTCCTGATGGGACAGGGAGGGCTCTGGGGCCTCCTCAGCTGCTCCAGCTCAGCAGCCATTCTGAGTCACAGGGCTGAAACCCTGCCTTCAGTGGAGACTCATCAGCTTGTGAGGAGAGTGATGTAAAGTCATTGATTTTGAAATGAATTTTAATCCAGTGAGTAATTGTGAAGTAATTGGAATCAGCCAGAGTTGTAGATGGAGCCAAGTGTCAGAATCCAAGCAGTCCTGATCTATTTAGAGACAGAATCTCTTCAGAGACTCAAGATTTTTAGGCTAAACTTGAGTTTAAGGCTCAAATGATTTCCTTGTTGCTTTTCTGGCCTTTTTTCTGGTGAATTCTACAGGTTACCACTGGAGAATGGTGAAATGAGGGTGAAATTCCTTGTCCTGTCCTTGGGCTTGAATCTGAGTGTGGGATCATTTTGTGTGGGAGTTACAGCCCTGGCCAGTCTGGCACAAAAGGTTTGGGGCTCTTACAGTGAGAGGCTTGTGCTGGGAAAAATCATCTTGTGCAAGGAAGCCTGAGTAATCCCAGTGTTTAATCCTGGAAAACAGGGCTGGATTCACAGGGGTTATGTCATCATAAGCTCCTTAGCTGTGCCTGTTCCTTAGCTGCCAGTGCTACACTTCCAAGCATGAAGCTTTTTCTTCATGGAAAAGCAACTTCCTGGGTCACACTTGTGCTTTTTGTGTCCCTTGCTTTGGGAGGTTCTTCCTTGCCCTTGGAGAAGTTGGGTCTCCCCCAGGTCTGCTTTGGAGAGCCTGTGTCACCACCTTTAAAGAGCCACACAGGAATCATTAACCAGAAGGCAAACCCAGCCTGAAAAGGTCAATATTTACCTGCGACAACCTCATCCAGCCTTTTCCAGCATGAACTCCTTTCCCAGTTCTTCCAGGCTTCCTGCTGTTGGCCCCACGGTTCTGGTGGCCACTCTGGAGGTGTCAGTGAGCCCCTCAGTGCCTGCCCAGCCTGGAGCAGGGCTGGGAGCTGAGGGAATGCTCATTCCTGGTGCTGGTGGAGCTCTGAGCCCAGCCCTGGGCTGGGTTTGTGGCTCCGAGGGAGTGTCCAGAGCAGAGGAGGAACTCCTGGAGTAACTCCTGAGTAACCCACTCCTTGAGTGAGGTCCTGTCTCCTCAAAGGTGCTTTGGGGTTTAATTTTGTTCTCACAGTGACTCCTCTTACCTGGGACCCCCCTGGTCACCTGCAGAGGCCTCAGGGCTGTAAATATGGATGAGAGGGATTGGAGTCTGAATATCAGTGAGTCTTCCCCTTGCCCACAGGAGGGGAGTGTGGAAAGCTCTTGATAATGGTGGTGATAATGGTGTCATACCTTATGTGTGAAAATAAAACTGGGAGAAATCTCATTTTTCTGGTGGCACACAAATAACTTTCTTCTGTGGCACCACTAAAACTGTGTGAGATGATGAACACTTGGGAATCTGAGACACAGAGCTGGAAAGCACCAATAGAAATGGATTTTTCTTTTTGCACTTGAAAGAAATGTGAAAGCTGCAGGCTAAGTCAAGCTTTTATCCTTGCTTTCAATCAATAAAATATATCCTAAATATAGTTACACACAGCTTCTTTGTATCTTTTTCTCCTGTGCCTTTTGCATCCCAGCTGCTGCTGTCCACACAAAATGAGGCAAAGGGGGGAGTAGAGCATAAATAGCACAGAAAATCAGAGGTGAATTGCTGGATTTTCCTCCCCTGGCTCATAGGTGGGATTTGCTTTGCTTTGCCCAGGACTGAGCTGCCCAATGCCCTTTGAATAATAAACTCAGCCTCAGTGTGCTGCTATTTATTTCATTTTCCTATTGCATTAATGAAAGCCATTATTTTTTTTCCCCTTAATTAGCGCTGGAGAAGGTGCTGCAGAAAAGAAGACAAAGAAAAAAAGGTATGTGGGGACTGGTGGGGATTGGCATTGCAGAACTTTGGGAGGGGGGTGACAAAAGTCAGCTTTGCAAATAGCTTTTGGTTTCACTGCTTTGCCTTTAGTGCTTTTTAGCTTTTAAAACCTGTTTGCAGCTTTTGTCTGACAGACAGCTGGAGAATTTCTACTCCTCTCTGTCCAAAAGCTATCACAAGTTTATTCTGTTTTTCTGCCTGCTGATTTTCCTCCCTTTGCATGATCTTGCTGTACTGATAAAAGTCTTCCTATTTCTGCTTCAGAGTCCATCAGGAGCCTCTGAAACAAGACTGGCCCTGGGGTTTCTGGTCTCTCATTGCTCCACCTGCCCATCCTGCTCTGACTTCTGCTGTTTTCATTCCTTTCTCCTGCCAGTTCTCTCTCAAGTTTTGTCTAGAGGATGAAACAAAACATCCTAAAAAACCCAACCCTAAATCCAAACAAAACCCCCTTGATCCCAAACTAAACCAAAATCCAGGACATGACCCTGTCTCCAGGTCCTGGTTGGAGCCAAGAACTCTTTTGACATTGTTTGTACTTTACTTTGCATTAATGTTTACTTGGGAATTTGCTTTCTTAGCAAATGGAAAGGAGGAACAGCCAGAACTGTGGCTGTAACACTCCTGGAATCGTGTTGGGAGTCTGACACCAGGGAATGTCTGTGCAGTAACAGCCCCAGCATCTCTTCCCCTTTCTTGTCACTTCTCTGTCTGATCTAACCCAGTGTTCAGGAGGTGTTTAAAGGCCAGGCCTTGGCTGTGTGTGGCAGGCAGTAAATAAGGCAGAGCAGATCTTTAAAGTGTTCCTTTATTCCAGACTGTCCTGTGGAATGTGGTTTATTGGAATGCAGGGCTGTCTCAGTGTGTTTTAGCCAAGGCTGCTTTCCCAGAAGTGCCAATTTATTGCTGGAGTTACTCAGGACTGGTGAGATCATGAATTAACTGGTTTTGAGCTGGGCAGCTCAGGCCTCTTCCTGCCTTGGCTTCCCCAGACACTGCAGCCTTTGCTGGCATAATTATTTACAGGGTGTTTGAGCTCCAAACCAGTGCAAAAACGGGCAGAGCAAAAGGGTTCATGGGGAATGGGGTGGTTTGGGCACTTTTTCATTGAAATTTTAAAACTCTTGTAAATTTTCTGTCTCTATGCAAGCAGAGAATCTATCTATAAATTCCTTCCCAGTCAGTTTGCTATTTAGATTTTTATTATAATATAGGAAGAATTAAATGTGGAGAATCCAGCAAATTCCTTAGTTCCAAATTTAAAATAAAACTCTGTAAAAGTTGGGGTTTTGGCAGGAGGAGCACAAACCTTTTCCACAGAGTGTGTTTGTTTTGATAAAAACACTAATAAGGGAGCTCAGGCCTAACCAGAAAAACAGGCTGGGGCAGAGCAGCTGCTGCAGAGCCCTGTGAGCTCAGGTGACAGAGCCACCTTCCAGCTGCTCCTTGGCCTCAGTGTCCCACCTGGAGTGCTTCAGTTACCCACTGAGAGCCCACGTGATGCTGGAGCACAGGTCACTGTGCCTGGCTGAAGGGCAGGACTGTGTCCTCATTCCCTCCTTTCCTCAGGCCCCAGCTGTGGCTGTGCCCACAATTGTGGGTTGGGTGTCAGTGTCATGTTGGAAACCCCTGGGGGTGACAGCCCAGGGGGTGACAGAGCAGAGCAGGGTGACAGAGCAGAGCAGGGTGACAGCGCAGGGGGTGGCAGAGCAGAGCAGGGTGACACCCAGGGGGTGACAGAACAGAGCAGGGTGACAGCCTGGGGTGACACCCAGGGCTCCAACAGCACTTGGCCCACACAAGGGACAGAATCAGAGATGAACTCTGGGAAGCTTTTCCTGAGGAGGAGGAATGGTACCTGCTTTAAACATTCTCTGCTTTCACAGGGGTGTGATAAACCCCCAAACCTCAGATTACCAGCCTACAGCCTCTGCAGTCATGTTCCCAAATTGTTTTTGTGTTGGAGTTTTACCTGTTCCCATCTCCATCCTCCTGCTGTCAGTACCAGCAGCTCACATGTTGCCTCTCCTGAGAACAAGTTCCTGCCTGTTTCCTCTCCCAGCCCCAGCTCTCACTTCCCTCTGTGAGAGGCAGCTTTAAATTCAATATCCTGATGTTTCTGGGAGTCGGTTTTGGAATAAACCTAAACACTGAGTGTCCGTGGATTGCTGGATTCTGTGAAAGGTGATCAGGAAAAGCAAGTTCAGAGTTACTCAGGAAATCCTCTGATTCCTGCCCATCTTATGGAGCTGCTCAGATTGAAACTGCTGCTCCCATATTCTTTATTTTCCTTGTCTTAGTGCTGGTTTTTCCCCAGCAAAGTCAGTGTTCCAGCAGCCCTTCTGGATTTATCTGTAATGAACAGTTGTTGTGTCTGCACACAGAGATAGCAGATGTGTTATAAAAACTTCAGTGCTTTGTGGCTTAATCCACACCCACACTTGTCAGCTGACAGGGCTGATAGGATGAAAAAAACCTCACACTCTTCAATAACCTTAACATAGGCACTTCCTGAGTTGTTACATTTAACCAAACCCTCTGATAAAAATACTGCATTAATTTTCTAATGGAAACAAGATTCTGCATTATCATCATTTACATTTTTGGATGCTCTTTGATTGACTTTGGTGGGAAGGGAGGTGAATCAGTATCTTGTACTTCGGGGAAAGATCTCTGGAAGAATTGAATTGTACTTTCTTGGAATTCATATCACCTCCCCTTAATCAGAGATGTTGATCTTGAGAACAGTGGCCCCAGGAAGGGCTGAACATGAATAAAAAAAGTGCAGAGCATACAAAAATCCTCTTTGCTGTGCTCATTCTGTCTTAATCTTGGATTGTTTCCACCCTTCTCTTCCACCTGGAAAACATTATCGTGCTGTAGTGGCAGATGCTTTGGGATCTTTTGCCAGGAGTAATCTAAGAACAGTTTTTGCTGAGAACAGCTCTGACCTTGGTGAAATCACTGCTGAAACCTCCCCTGGCTCTTGCAGGGGCAGGATTTCACTGTTGCAATGGTGAGCAGGGGCTGAGCCTGGGTCATTTTCCCCAGGGCTGGGTGGTAGAGGGCAGTAAGCCCAGCAAAGCCCCTGCTCTGGCCAGCTCTCCTCTCTCTGCAGCCCTGCTGGGTTATGTCATGCCCTGAGGCCACTCTGCCGTTGCTCAAATGGCCAAAATCCGTTCATCCAGGAGTGGAAAAGGGAGGGGAGGGCACAGGAATTCATCCGAGATGGATGCTGAGGCCTGGAAATTTCGATGGTGAGGTGTGGAAATTTTCCAGGCAAATAATTGACGTTTGGATTGTTACGACAGAGCAGAGGGAACACGGTGTGATGGGCTCTGGCAGGGTGTGCTCAGCTCTTTGTTCTCTCTCAGGTCCAAGAGTGTGACCAGTTCCAGCAGCAGCAGCAGTGACAGCTCAGCCAGTGACTCCTCCTCTGACAGCGAGGACTCCTCTACCTCCTCCTCCTCCTCAGATAGTGACAGTGAGGACAGCAACTCCTCCTCCTCATCCTCCTCCTCCTCCAGCAGCTCTTCCTCCTCCTCTGACTTCGAGTCAGATTCCAGCTCCTCCAGCAGCAGCAGCAGCAGCACAGACAGCAGCTCTGAGGATGAGCCCCCAAAGAAGAAGAAGAAGAAATAGCTGGGGAGGTGCAGGACTGGTGTGGAGTGACACTGCCCTCCCAGGGGGCTGGAGCACACAGCTGCCAAACATTCAGTGGTCAACCTTTCTACTGCTCAGATTTTGAAGTGTTTTGCGTAGTTGTTCTAGGACATGGAAGGTATTAAATGGCACGTGAGACTTACCGAGAGAGTATTTTTGTGGTTTATCCTTTTATGGAAGATTTTACTTTTTTAGTTTGGGAAAAAAAAAATTCTATCATCAGATTTGTTTATATGAGCTAAAGTCCGGTAACCTGGATGTTTACATGCTGGAAAACAAAAGCTTTTTATTGCAGATTATGCTGTACATCATGTGCTGTTCCTCTGTTAATGACAGCTTCGCTTCCACTGAGAAAAATCCTCTCAACTGTTACAAGCAGAAGTTTTCCAGTGCTGCTGTGGGGCACTGAAATGCTCTGGCATTGTTGAACCTGAATGCACAACATGTCCCACACAGAGGCTCCCATCCCACTGGTGACAAATGGATTCTGTGCTGCTGAGCTTGTGTTCCAATGGCTTTTCCTGATGCTTCTAGGTCCAGTCTTAACTGCACCATCCCGTTGAGCTGTGTTGATTTGCTCCTGATCAATGTCGTGCTTGTCCTGCCCACGGGCTCTGGGCTTTTCACTCCCCTGTGTCCCTGGCTCGTGTCTTGGAGGTGTTTGCTGAGTGTTGGTGTTGGAAAGCAGCAGCTCAGTGAATTTGGGCTGGTGCTGCTTTAAGAGTTTCATCTTTGTGCCTTTCTTTTTGTCTTGGGTTGTAATGCAAGATGTAACCAGAAGTGTGTATTGTATTACCAGCTGTTGAAACTGGTTGGGGGGGTGTTTCCTTTATCTCTTCCATGCCCCATTCCTCATAACTCCAGGAGCAGGGGCTGGGTGTGTTCTGTTAATGGCCAGCTCTTAAAGCCACCTGGGGCAGGGTTCTTATCCCTTCCAGGACCCATCCTCCCTCTAGGGATATCTGCTGTTCATGGGCCATGACTGAGCAAATTACATCATCCCATTGGGAGATGATCTACCAGGATAAAACCTGAGCTTCAGAACACCAGGGAAAAAAATTACATATTTTATTTATTTATTTAACAGAAAACAAGAAATTCCTGGTGGATAAATGCCATGGGAGATTAGGCACCCATTTGCTTGGAGCATGGAAAAAACTCCTGGGATGTACTGGGATGAGGGGCTAGGAGGGATCCCCCCAAACCTGAGGGAAACCCTCACAGACTGCTGCTTCTCTCATCTTGATCCTTTTAAAACAATAAGATGCCATAAACCCCATATTTCCCTGGGGCTGAAATTAAGGAGCTTTCAAGCAAAGATATGGGAATAGGGTAACAGTTCTTTACTAGGAATACTGAAAATAAAAAATAGAGTAATATAAGAAGAGCAAACAAACAAAAAAGGGAACAGTGACAGAATACAACCTCCCTCCCTGTTGGTCAGGCTGTTGGTGTCAGCCCAGATCAATCCTCCTGCAGTGCCAGCTGTGGTTCTGTGGGAGCAGAGATGATCCTGGAGAAGGTCCAGTGGTGCTGAGCTGGGGCTGGTCTCCTCTGGGAATCCAGTGCAGAGGCTGTGCTGGGGCTCTGAACCCCAGGGCTGATCCAGGGGGGAATGCTGGGCTCCTCCCCCTGGGTGGAGCCTCTCCCAGTGGGCTGCTGGAATTGTCTGAGCCCTGCAGTGAGCCTGGATGGCCCATGGACAGCAGATACCCCTGCAGGGAGGATGGGTCCTGGCAGGGATAAGGAAAACACCTCCCCAGCAGGTTTAACAGCTGGGCCAGTAACAGAAGGCCCCTGCCCCCTGGAGTTATGAGGAATGGGTCATACAAGAGCTAAAAAAACACCTCCTGAATTGGTTTCAAAAGCTGGTAATAGAATACATACTTCTGGTCACATCTTGCACTGCAACCCAAGCCACTTCTGTAAATTCGGTGTACCCCAGTGAGACAAGGGCTGGAGGGGGTGTTCTGCAGAACTCCATCAGAATCTTCTCATCCAAAATACGCTCAGCAAAACCAGAGAAATAACAACAAACAGAACTGGGCACCGTTGTCATTGGGTGCTCAGTAAAAAAAAGACTCCTTGCAGTAAAGGTCTCAAAGGCCAGTTCCCCTTTGGATGTGTTCCCCAAGGAACGTGTGCCATGCAGGATTGTTGGTGGGCACGTGCTGAGTGACAGTCTGCAGGAATTCAGCCATTCTTTGATTGTGGGAGTGGCCCTGGAGCAGCAAAACCCCCACAAAACCCAACAAAAGCAGATCCAAACACCTGCAGAACAGGGATTGCTGGATGCAGAGTGGGGAGTATTTGTTTTTTCTGGTGGATTGAAGCAGTTGCCATTAGTGTTTTATTTGGTGATGCAGTCTCCTGAATTTCTTACTGTTGGAGTGCCCTTTTTGGGGAGGGGACATCACTTGTGGAAGAATCCTCAAGAATCTTGGTTTAGGTTAAATACAACTAAACGATTTTCTATATTTTTATGGAAAAAGTAGTGTGTAGACTTACTTTGGAATAAACTGTACTTATTTAAATGTTTGAAAATACCTGTGTTGTGTGTCTGTCTGTGACCACTCCTGTGTTTTACAGAACACGCTGCAGACTGTAAATAAAACTACCAGAAAGGTGTTTAAGTCTTGTGGAGTGAATGTACCATTTAATGGGAAAGTGAATAAATTATTAAACAGTAGTTACTAAGTTGATGCTTACTGCAAATATCTAAAATATTTGTGGTGTTTGTGTGCAGGTTTCAGCTGGAGCTGCCCTGGCATTCCATCACACAGGGGCAGGATTGCTCCCCAGGAAGTTCTCCAGCCCAAAGTCCCTCTGTATCCAGATTAGTTTTTTTTAAAAAAGTTTAATTTCAGATACAATGTTTGTATTGGCTTTTTTTTTTCTTGCCTTTTGTGGTTGCTTTGTGCCTACATGTTTTTATTTTCCAGATTAAAGCCCCCAGCCTGGCCAGAGCCCGTACCCTCCTTCATCTGCCACTACCTGACCTGCTGCTGGATTAGGAATTTTATAAAACCCTGTTAACCAGCAATTGTTCCAGGGACTGCACTGTTTAATCCCTCCCACTCCAAGCAAAGCTGCCACTGCTCATTGCGGGGGAGCAATTGATGCAGCCTGGCAGGAAAACAGCCTCGGGAAAAGCTGTCACCTTTCAAGGAGAAATGCTGGGACAGAGGGAGAGCAGGACAAGGGGAGACAACCCCATTCCTGAGTCCAGGCCTTTGTAAACACAAACAGCTGCTGCCCACTAACAGGTTTGGGGTGCTCTGGATGCAAGTGCATTGTTCAGTCTCTGTGGATTAGTGCGTTGATTTATTTTCTTAGGGAGGAGGCCGTAATACATAGGGGTTTCTCCAGTGAATGGATTTGCTTTGTGAAATCCTGTTTGTCCGAGCTGTGTCTTTAACCTGTCCTGTGTCACTGTCATGTCTATGATGACACACGGGACCGTGGGTCCTGTCTGAGGTGGATCCTCACAGCCTTTGTTCAGCCAGGCTGGGTGCTGCAAACCTTGACACCAGAACAGCAGAGAATCCCAGAATCCCAGAATCCCAGGATGGTTTGGGCTGGAAGGACATTAAAGCCCACCCAGTGCCACGCCAGCCATGGCAGGGACACCTTCCTCTGCCCCAGGTGCTTCAGCCCCAGTGTCCAGCCTGGCCTTGGGCACTGCCAGGGCTCCAGGGGCAGCCACAGTGCTCTGGGTGAACTCTGCCCACCTAGCCAGGAATTCCATCCCCAAATCCCATCCAACCCTGCTCTGTGGCAGTGGGAACCCACCCCCTGTGTCCTGTCCCTCCTCATCTCTTGGAAATCCTCTCTCCTCTTTTCCTGCAGCTCCTTCCCGCACTGAGAGACCACAACTGGGTGACCGCGAAGCTTCTCCAGGTTGAACAATCCCAACTCTCCCAGCCTTTTCCGGGCCCGGGATGATCCCGGGGTGATCCCGGAGTGATCCCGGTGTGATCCCGGAGTGATCCCGGAGTGATCCCGGTGCGATCCCGGAGTGATCCCGGTGTGATCCCGGGATGATCCCGAGGTGGTCCCGAGGTGATCCCGCCGCCGCCAGGGGGCGCCGCGCCCTCGGGAGCGCCCCCCGCGCGCCGCCCCACGTGACTCTCCCGCCGCGGCTCGAGGGAGGCGGGGCCGGATCCCAGCCACGCCCCCTACGCGCGCGCGCTCCGCCGGGGTCACGTGGTTCCCCGCGCGTCACGTGATCGGGGCGGCGGCGGCGCGCGGGGGCCGCCGGGAAGCGCCAGGCGGGACCGGGCCGGGATCGGGATCGGCACCGGGAGCGGGCCCAGCGCAGCCCCGGCCGAGCCGCGGTCCTGCCCGAGCCCTGCGAGCCGCCAGCCCGGCGCCGGCCCGCCATGGACCGCCGGGACCCCTGCGGAGCGGCCGCCCGCTTGTGAGCCGCCCCCCCTCCCCCGGGCCGGGCCCGCCCCGCGCCCCCCGGCGCTCCGCGACTCGCCGGCGGCTCCTCGGGCCTCATCGTTCGCCGGTGGCGGCAGCCAGGAGATGGTCCGGGCCTAGCGGAGCGGCCAGCGCAGGTGAGCGCGGCCGGGCCGGGCCTCCCGCCGGAACCGGGGCACAGCGCCGGGCCCGGCCCGGGCACTCCCGGGACATCCCGGCCGCTCCCCGCGGCGGAACCGGCGGGCCCCGGGCCGGCATCGGCCGCTCCAGGCGCATCTCCCGGCGGGAAGCGCGGGTTTCCCCGCCCGCGGCCCGCGGTGACACGGTGCGGAGGGCGGGGGTCCCTCCGGGGCCGGCGGAGCCCGGGGCATTCCCTGCCGCCGGCCTTTGGGCTGGGCCCGG
The DNA here is from genome assembly GCA_014839755.1 of Sylvia borin. NCBI lineage: Eukaryota > Metazoa > Chordata > Aves > Passeriformes > Sylviidae > Sylvia > Sylvia borin. The sequence goes on along the minus strand of CM025970.1, from coordinate 17,232,742 downwards.
GGCTGGCGGGGCCCTGCGCCGCGCTCCCCGCTGATGGATTTAATCCTGTTCCGGTAATTGACGTCAGGGCTTTGTTCCTTCCCCTTTGCTCTCCGCCGTTTGGGGCCGGAGCCGCTCCGGGATGGAGCGGGCGGCAGCGGCGCGGCTCCCGGGGCTGCCCGCTCCAGGGACGGGCTCCGGGCAGCTGCTGCCGAGGGTCCGGGAGCCGGGGTTCCGGACACAATCCCGTCCCGGAGTGAGTGGGTGGCTCTTATGTAAAGCCCCATCCCTGCTGGGGGGTTTTATTGGACTTTGGGAAACAGCAGTCGCTTCATATTCCTGGACTCTGGGCTGACTTTTCCCCTTTTTTTTCCCTTTTCCAATGAACAAAACAAAGCCAGAAAGCGTTGAGATGTGTGACCCAGGTATCCGTGCTTTCAGTGCTGTGTCTGAAGTGGTTTAACTGAATTTTGGGGGAGAGCTGAGTGCTTGTGCCCAAACCTCACTCACAGCCCAGGCAGATGCTTTACAATGGGAAAGGAGCCTGAAAAGGGGCAGCTGTGGGACCTGCTGTTCCCCTCAGCCTGTCTCTCACCTTGTTACAGCTTTGTTTGATAATTTTCTCAAGAATTTTTGGTGGTTTTAAGCATTCCTGTTTCCAGTGATGGCAGCCAGGCCCCCACCTGCCCGGGAATGAACAGGCCCTTCCTCAGTGTCCCTCTTTGGGGTGAGGTTCTGCTCAGGTCTGTGTGTTTCTGTGTCACCTGGGCTCCCTCCCAGCTCCTGAGCTCTCAGGTGTATTCCTGACTTTCCTTTGGAACGGCTGAATTCTTCTCTCAGGTCCCTGGCAAATGGGGATTTGCAGCCTGGGGGAGGATTATTGCAAAACAGGATCTAGTGAAGTGCTTTGCAGGAGTGGTTGTGCACCTGATTGGTCATTTCATCGTCCTCTCTAATGAGGGAAACGTGATTAAACTCCCTGTGCTGCTGTTGTGTGTCTGTGACAGTCCCAGTGTCACACTGGAGTTATTCACAGGTTCTGCTGGGACTGGGGCAGGGCTTGTTGGGCAGGAATGAAAGGGAAAATTTACCTTTTGGCATGATTAATATCTTGCCTTTATTAATATATCCATGTCAATTTTTGTCATTTGCTGCCTCCTGAGCAGTGTGTTTGCAGCTCTGTGTGAGAGCAGACTCTGCCATGTTCAGGAGTGAGACAATCCTGGGATAACCTGAGCTGAATGGACCCCCAGGATCACCCAGTGCAGCTCCTGGCCTGCCCAGACCCCCAAAATCCCACCCTGGGCATCCCTGGGGCGCTGTCCAAGCTCTCCTGGAGCTCTGGCAGCCTCATGCCCATTCCCTGGGGAGCCTGGGCAGTGCCAGCACCCTCTGGGGGAAGAACCTTCCCCAAAATCCAACCTGAACCTGCCCTGGCACAGCTCCAGCCCTGCCCTGGGTCCTGTCCCTGTCCCTGTCACAGATTAGAGCTGCAGACCCCAAGGAGCTCTGACCTCAGGCTCCTCCAGCAGAACAAACCAAGTGCCCTCAGCAGCTCCTTCATGGTCCTTCCACACCCTCCCCATCCCCGTGGCCCTTCTTTGGATGTTATCAGCTTTTTATCTTTTGTGTATTGTGGTGCCCAAAAGTGCCCCTGGGGCTCCTGTACAGTTTAACAGCAATGAAGGAAAACGGGGAATTTCAACTCTGGTCTCAAAAGCTGTCTCAGGTTCCTGATGTTTCCTCTAAGCATCTTTGCAGTTCTTGTTTTATGACTTTTCTCCTCGTCTCAAACATTGAGCGAGTGAGACTGAGCCCCTGGGGTCAGTTTTTGTGTGAGAAGCCACGCAGCAACCCAGAAAAATAATTCATATTTATGTGTTTAGAATTCTTGCCAGTTCTAGTGACCCGAACTTGAAAAACCCTAGTGAAACACGACTTGGATCTCTGGGATCTTTTTTTAGGAAGCTGGAACATGGAGATGCTTTTGCATGGTTCTTTATCGAGAAGATGCCACATTTGTGCCTGCACAAACCATAGAGTTTGCTTCTTGGGAGCCCTGTAGGTGCAGAGCTGCAGCAGAATTCTGCCCTGAGGTTGCAGGTGGCCCGTGGCAGGGTGGCATTGGCCCAGCATTTTCCAGCGTGGGTGCTCCCGTGTCGGATGTGACTAAGGACATGTGTGACCTGTGCCTTACTGACTGAGACAGGGCCCTTGGCATCCTCTGGTGCCTGGCAGCAGGGATCTGTGACCAGGTGATGGTGGCACTGCTGTCATCGTGTCCCTTACTGCATTTTCAGTGCTTGGGACAGGTGCCAAAGCTGCTGGTGGCTGTTGCTGATGCCTCCCTCCCTCTCCTTCCTGCTCATCTCTTGGTTTGGGAGGTTTGTAATCATCCCTGCTCGTGCTCTTTGCTCCAGATCATCAGAAATTTGCAGGGTTGAGGGCGGAAATACTGAGAGTTGAGTCTTGAGAGCTGAGGCAGGGAAGCAGCACCTCTGCCATGGGCAGATTTGGGCACGTGGAGAGAGCTCGAGCAGCTTCCAAGAGGCCTCAGCAACGTGTGTGCTGAGCTGGGAGGAATATGAGTTGCAGTGTCGTGTTTGGAGTCCCCCCGTGTGAGGACGTAGGGATAGTCTGGAGTTTTTGGTGACTGAGGTTTCTTTTCTGTGGCAATAATTGTTCTTGGCCACATAATTTCAGTTTGTTACTCACCTGTGGTTTGCTCTATGGGCCCGTTTCCTTTCTCTCGCTGCTACCATGTCACAGTTATCTTCAGCAGAGGCTCAGAAATAACTGAATTTGAGATTAGATAGCTACATTTCAGTTTAGATTAGATCCACAGAAGGAATCCTTTCCTGGCAGCGTGGGCAGGGCTGGCACAGGGTGCCCAGAGCAGCTGCCCCTGGACACTGGGGCTGGAGCAGCCTGGGACAGTGGGAGGTGTCCCTGCCATGGCTGGGGTGGCACTGGATGAGTTTGGAGGTCCCACCAACACCCTCCTGTCCTCCTTTGCCTTCAGTGTCTACCTCAGATCTGCACCAAAACCAAAATGAGGTTAGTGTCACCTTCTCTAAACTGGGAGAACAGAACACCCCGAGCTGTGGGGAGATGGAGGGGCTGTAGGATGAAGAGGAAGTGTCTGGAAACGAGTCAAGAAACTTTAACAGATGACATTTAGCTAGAGCAGGGTTAGATGTATGTAAAATATCTTGCTAACTGTGTTAAACTAAGAAAATCAGCCATCAAGTTCATAGAATTGCAAAACTCCAGATGAAAGAACTTGAGTGGCAGTTATTCTTCTCTTGCAGGATGGTTCCTTCTCTGCAGTCACTAATGACTAAGGGGATGCTCTGCAGCTTGTGAAATGACAGGGCTGCTGTCACTGCTTAGGAAATCCAAGCTCCCAGCCCCTGCTCCTCCCTGTCACCGAGGGCACAGTCAGCCCTGAGTGCTGAAGCTGTGCTGTTCTCTGGCTCTTCTCTCCTGCAGGAATCCAGCTTTATTCCCTTTTTAGCTGCTTGCACTAGATGCAGTATTCCAGCTGAATTGGCACTTCCCACTTTGGGGCAGTGCTGGTGCTCTCTGAGGTGAGCTGCTCTGAGCAGCTCCTTGGGGCCAGGCCAAAATTCCAATTTCCCTGGAGCTGGGAGAGGTTTGCCTCATGCACTGGAGTCTCCTTTGGTGTCTGCCACCTCCCCAGGCTCTCAGACTTTTACAACTTTCCGAGTTTCTTTCTTCAGCTCTGCATTTCAAGCCCCTCTTTTCCCTAACTCTGGCTTTTCTCCCCACTGATTGGAGTTCCTCAGGTTGTCTTGTTCTTACTTGGTTCATTAATTCTTGCTGATGAATGTAAAACCTGGGTTGTTAACTGCCAGTAGCACCAGGTACCAGCAGGGAAAAAAAAAAAAAAAAAATCTTATACTCCAGAATATACAAACCTGGAATAAGGGAAGTTCTTGCCCTGAAGTCTTGAACTAATTTTCTTCTGTTAACAGCTCATTAAGAGAAATCTTCCTGCTCATCTTTTTATGGAAAACAACACCTCATGAAGCAGCTCAGAGCTCCCTTTTACTGACTTTTTTTTTTTTTTAAACAGTTCATCTTAGTTTTTATCCACGTCACAACATTTATGGATAAATGACTTGAACGTGCTGCTTTCGTGTTTTATGTCATTAAACAACTGGAGTGTGCTTTTCCTCATGTGTAATCCTGTAGTGCTCATGTTTTCCAGGAGAGGCTGAGTTAGCATTCTCTCTCTCCCTGTGGATGAACAGCAGTTCCTCTCTATTCCCAGAGCTGCCCTGGGAGCATAAGGAGGCAGGAGACCAGGGGCAGGATAAAGGTGTGCTTCTCCTCAGTGTGTTTGCTTCTGAAGGATTGATGTTCCCACGTTGTTTGCAGTTTCCAAGAGCAGCTTTAAGCTGTTTTTCCTTTGGGCTGGAAGCTTCCCTGAGCTTTTGAGCTCGGTGGGTTCCTGTGGAGGGGCAGAGAGGAGCCCTGGGGTGGTTTTGCTCCTCCTGCAGCTCCTGGGCTGGCTGAAGGTTTGGAACCATCAGAAAAAGTCACAAATCAAAGCAGATCCCAGAACTTTGAGCTTTTCCAACTTTGTAACCTTTTGCTGTGTGGGGGGTTAAAACGAGAGGGCAGCCAGGTGGTTTTGGTGTCACACTGTCATCTCCTGGGGGCGAGGCTTTGGTGCCTCACTGCACCATCACTTCATTGACAGACATTTTCCAGTTGGAGAAGAAAATAAAGAATGTTTCATTTGCAGAACCGGGCACTGGGAAAAGAGTGTTTGTGATCAGTGACAAGTTAAACTCCTGAGACAGAGGAAACTCTTTCCACTTGTCCTTAGCTGGGATTCTAAGATTTCACCGAGGTAAATTGTTCCAGAGCAGATATTTCCCTCAACAGTTGGTTCCTGTGGAAATTTCATGCCATTGAGCAGTCATTCAGTTCTTCACTTCGTTTTCCTTTGGAATTCTTCATGTTCACTTTCCTTTGTGTGATCCTGTTGAAGGTGTCTGATTTTAAATGAGTATTGGATATTTATGTTGGTTGTCTGCTGTGTTTTTATGTAAATTAGGCTTCAAAAACTGTGTGCTCCCGTGTGTTTCCCTGTTCCTACTGCCATGACTATAAAAGCTCAAACGTGATCATAATTGTCCAACTTTGTGCATTCACATGGAGGTTTTTTTTTTATTGTTTGTTTCTGCCTTTAATTTAATTTCCAAAAGACGTTAAAGAGATTTCAGTGATGGAAGTGCTTAAATGGTTTTAATCAGGCTTTGATGTGCACAAATCATTAAAGCGAGGAGGATGAAGAGATAAAGAGTCCACAATTCCCTTTGTATGGTTTGGCTGCAGAGGAACTCTGCAGGAGGAAATGTTCAGGAAATCCCAACGGCGCAGGAGCAGCCACAGGACAAGGGACAACAGCCTCAAGCTGTGCCAGGGGAGCTTCAGGCTGGATTTTGGGAAAATTCCATCATGGAAAACCTTCTCCAGCCTGGAGTCCCCAGCCCTGTATGGCTTAAAGTGTGGAGGTGGCACTTGGGGACTTGGGGCAGTGACAGTGGTTGGACTCGAGGAACTTGGAGAGTTTTTTTCCAGCCCAAATAATTCTCTGTTTTTCCCCACAGTGAAGGGGAACAGAAAACCAAAAAAAAAAAGAGGAATAACCAGAGTTTCTGTGGAAAACCAAAAATAATTGGAGAGATCTGCCAACGTAACTTTCCAGTGTTGCATTACAATTAACAGAAGCACTTCCTTGTTTAAAGATAATTTTAAAATGGTTTGGTCAAAGTTTAGATTTGAAAAACATTAAGATGGAAATTTCAGAAAATTGAATATGGGAAACAGGTTGAAGAACTTCAAGGAACATGTTTTAACTTCAGCAAGTTGTCCTGTGCCCTGGCATAAATAAAATGAACCTAATGGAAATTGCTGAGTGAAAAACACTTGATTTTACACAGATTATTGTATTTTAGTAACTTCAAGAGGCCTTGAAGCACAAAGATTGGCCAAAAGGAGATGAAATGGATTGTGTACTGATATTTTCCCTGTTTCCTGGGTTTTTTATGTTCTCAGTTGTCCTCTATGGAACAGAGCTCCCTGAGAGTTTGTTTGTGTGTTTTAAGGAGGTTTTTTTTTGTATTTTGCTCTATTTGTTTGGCATCTCCCATGAAAACCTTCCAGTTCACCTCTGGCTCTTGTGGAGCTGCTGGAATCCAGCCTGGCTGTGAGTGAAAAGCACTGTGGCCACATGGAATATTGGTTTAAATTGCCTGCTGGTGAAGTTTGGGATTTCTAGTTAATGAATTTATTTTTCAACTAATTGATTTAGATTTAATTTAGCCTTCTGATGCTGATAGGATAAATTAGCATCATATTATGGCATTGATTTGCCATGGTGGAAAGTGGTGTTTGGTGTAAACCAGCCTTTAAAAGATAAAGGGTGAAAAGGTTTTTCCTGGAGCAATTGCTCGTGCTGAAAGAGCTCCACTAATTATATTTAATGAGCAAAAAACACAAGTGAGGATTTTGCACTGTGACACATTCTTAGCCAATAATTACCAGAAATATGTTTTAATAGGAGAGAGTTTTAACAAGTAGTCTTCAGCTTAGATTTGTTAATCACTAATAACCTCCTAAAAAACGATTTTCTTCAGGTTTTTTTCTTCAGTTTTTTTCTTTTTCTTCAGCTTTCTCATTTATTTATTTTTTTTTTTAGTGGAAAAAGTTGCATTATTTCCTGGCCACGTGAAGCAAGGTCCATGCTGAATTGGCATTCAGAAATGGTTTTGTTTGTTTTTTCTTATTTATTCAGTGGAATGTTCAAATGCGTCCAGTCGTGATTCGCTGACAGACTTGAAGCTCGAGATGGTCAGAAATATGGGTGTGGTTTAATCCTCATTGCTATTTTCGAGTACAAAATTTGGATCTCATTAGCTGCTCTGATGGGCTGCTTCTTTGCCATGCAATTTATTTCAAAGCATTATTCAGTTTTTTAAAAAAAATTACTATGTGTGACTCTCGCTATAAATAGTGACTCATACCTTAAAAAAAAAAAAACAAAACTAATTTGAACTGGTGCTTAGAAGAATTGCATTAATTAAACCCCCAGTTAGGGGTGTCAGCAGTGCCTGGTGCCTGCTCAGCCTGGAGCTTTAGCAGCTCCCACATGGAATTTCTGGGGCACTTGAAGCAGATTTGCCTCTTCCAGAGACGTTTCCAGGCTCCAGCTCTGACCCAGCTCGGTGTGAAGTGGCCTCTTGCATGAAGGGTTTTGAAACCCAACTGAATTTTGCCATGGTTCTTGTGTTTGCCCTTAACTTTGTGCCACAGAAAGCTGAACTTCTCTTTCTGGTGGCAAAACTCGCCGAGTGTCGCTGGCTGGAGGGGAAATGTGTTGGTAGAATTCTGTGTTTTGTAGTTTTGTGTCTTTTGGTTTAAGGCCACATCCAGAAAAGTGCAAAAAGGCATAGGAATTTTTTGGGGAAAAAAACCTCAAACATCATTATTATGGGAAAATATGATGTCATTTGTATGAAAAGAGTTTGTACAGCTAAATTAACATTTAGCAACTGTTTACCTGAGATAAAAGATGCTCCACTAAATGCACTCTTTACTCCATGGGGGCAGAAAATATGGATGTTTTTCTCAATCTGCTCAGGGGGATTGTAAAGTACAGGTGGCATTTAGTAGGTAGGAGGAAAAGTGGAAAACTTTCCAACTTTTTCAGCAGTGTTTGTTTGGAAGCACAGCACATCAAAGCTGGGGCTTTCCTGCTGCCTTTCAGCTTCCCTCTGTAGGTGGTTCTGGGCCCTTCCTCTTGCTTCCAATTTTTTTGCTCTGCCTGCAAATCTTAAATGCTCCTCTTCCCTAGGTTTTTCCAGACTTCTAATTACTCTGGGCTCTCATTCTTCAGCGTGTTTAAATTTAAAAAGGAAGTTTGAAGGTACCAGAAAGCATCCCAGGTCTCAAAGCTGTCAAGTTCTGACAGCAGATTTTAGACAAGTAAACAATGCTGAGTTTGGTAAACCCTTTGCATACAAGTTAGGGCTGAAAACTGGGAGGGAAAAGTTGTATTCTCACTTTTCTGGCACTCACAACTGTGGAATTTGGGAAATCTTGGAGCTGCAGAGCAATCCTAGAACTGCTGCAGCTGCCAGTGGGGAGCACTGGGCCCTGTGGGAGTTCAGCACCACTTCTGAACAGATATTGATAGTAATACACTGATGACAATTTAGAGAATAATATTGATGGATCCACCCCGGTGGTTTTGGAGCTTCCCCTGCTGCTGTTCTGGGAACAGCCTGGACGTGGATTTCCCTTTAGGTTCTGTGGCTCACCCCCAGTGGTTTCCCATGGTTCTGAGGAGAGTTAAATCATTAAACAATGAAGTTTTAGATTCTGTTTGCTCTGCTGAGCTGCTCCCCAGCATCCTCCTGCTCTTCCTCCATCCCTCACAGCCACCTTGCAGAGTTATCATCTCAAAGCTGATGTTCAGGCCAGTGAGGGATGCAGCACAGTGGGTGAGCCTTGGTCACGAAGGGAAGCCCAAGATAAATGTCTTGTGAGACAGTGCAGACAGATGATCTTCCACTGAGGCTGGAGGAAGTGGCAGTTAAACCAGGGTGAAGTGTCTGATAAACTTTTTCTCTCCTTTCTTTTTCTGTAGTTGAGATGGGAGAAGGTTGTGAACCTCAAATGTGATTTTTCCCTTTTGCCTTTTCACTCCTGCTTTAGATGGCACCTCATTAAAACCCTGTCTGCTGTTTCAGATCTTACACAGAGCAGATTTATCAGAGAATTTCTGTCGAGTGAATCCTTTCTTAATCCTAATGCCAGAGTTCATAGCACTCAAATGTAATGATGTCTTTTATGAAAGTAAATTATTGGGAGGAAGTCAGAATGATAATAGCCAGATTAATGTTAGATGTCTGAATAACTATTGCTTAATAAAATCTAAATGCCAATTGTCTTGGCTTCAAAGTTTAAGCAGATGAACATGTAGGCACAGGAATTGGGTTATTAAGTTTCTGCCCAATTAAAGGGCAGAAATTTGTTGGGAAACTGTGTTGGAATATGCTTTGGTTAGCCTGTGTGGACATGAAAGGATTGCATGTAAAAATGCTGAATTTGTGATGGTCCATCTGTGCACTGGGGGAATTGGAGACTCTCCAGTGATGGAGAGTGGAAAGGATGAGGAGGATGTCCTTGGTGGGCTGGGAGATGGAACTGGGCTGAAGTTGGCTGAGAAGAGATTAAAGTGAGACAGAGGAGAGTATTCCTGGTGGATGGCTGAGCTGGAGGTCAGTCTGCACTGCTGGGCTGCTGCTTGGGTGATCTCCTCAGGCCAAGGAATTCCACTGCCTGGCAGAGAAAGTCCCCTGTTCCTCAGAATAGATGCTGCAGGATGAAGCAAATAGAAATGCAAAGGCTTGGGAAGGCAGAGTTGAAATTCAGCTTTGCTGAGCAGCAGCAGCTTCACTTCCCTCTCCTGGTTCTTGTGGCAGCAGTTCCTTGAGGCTCCCGTGTCTTCTCTGACCTGGAATCCTGACCTGGCCTTGGGGTAGGTGCAGAAAACGACAATTGTGGTGGCTTTGTGGTGTCCACCCCTGAAGCTCTTCTCCTCTGAGCCAGGGCTGTGCTGTGACATCCGTGGTGTCTGCCAGGATGGAGCCTGGGGAGAGAGGGACAGTGATGGGGGAGTGACCCTCCCTCTGCTCCCTGGCCTTGGACAGAGCAGGGATCTGTGCTGGGCTTTCCTGTTCCTCAAGAGACAGGACAGAAAGGAGGGACTGATGTCCTTGGAGCAGCTCTGCTCCCTGTGAAGGAAAAGAGTTGGGAATTAATTTCTGTGTTTATCAGGGAGGAGGTTCCAGACATTTTCCCTCCTGGGTAGTACTTCTGCACAAAAATGAGACATTTAAGATATGTGCTTGTGCATTTTTAAGGTCCCTTGAGTGAATTACATCAAACCAGTCTTGCAAATTCTTGCATATAAACAGTTTTAAGCTGTTGTAGTAGTATGGTTTAAAAATGGACTTAAAATTGTTTTAAATGAGCTGCAGTGCAAGTGCTGAATTTAGAAATGTCCTCCTTGTCTTGGCTTCTAAAATCCAGTTGCTGGGGCTTCACTTTTACCTTAGTTAGTTCTTTTACCTTACCTTGGCAGGAGGAGTGGATTGGATGACTCCTGAAGTCTCTTCCAACACAAAGTCCATTTCTCCCTTGCTTCTGTCTGCTGAATCTCACGTATGATGAGTGATGCACCCAGTTCTCATCTGGACTTGTTAAATGAAATGTTGCATTTACAGAGCCATTTTCTAAAGGATCCCCAAGTCATTTTCCAGTGGTTAGTGTTGAGTTACAAATGATCATTGTAATTCTTTTATCCACCATTGCTGTGTGTTGGCTTCTCAGGTGGAAGATGCTGACTGATCCTCAGAGAACCTGCCATTGGAGGGATGAAGGGCACTCTGGCAGCTAAAACTCCAAAGCAGCAGGATGTAATTACTTGCACCATCACTTGTCTGAGACGCTGGAATGAAGGCTGAGCTCCCACAGAAAGTGCTGTGGAATTTCTCTGCGCTAACGGTGGTGAAGGATTTGTGCTGCTTTGTCTGGGCAGCAGCACAAGCCCAGGCACATCGTGCTTGCTGGGGATTTCTGGGTGCTCCAGAGCTGAGTGGGAAGGAGAAATGCCTGCAGCAAACTGCTGGCTCTGCCCTCCCTGGGAGTTCTAGTCAAACATTAACCAGACCTAGGCCAACTCACTTTTTTATTGTTTTTATTTAAAGCTCTCCCACTCTCAGTATGTACAAAGGTGTTCCCACACTGCTCTTGGGGCACTTTATGATACTGTGTTGGATGTGCAGTAGGAATTCCTGATGTGAGGGGTGGGATAGAAGCATTTGTGTTTGTATTGTAGGAATGAGAGACATTTATGTTTCAGTTAGTGGGGAATCTGATTTATATTTGTATCATATTACCAGTACAATTGTATTTGAATTGTATTCTCAAGAGCTCTCATGAAAGCTTGGAAAGAGATGGAGATGGAGCTGTGGAAAAGCTGATTCTCATCAAGATAGTTGAGCAAGATGATGGCTCAGGGTTTCCTGTGTTCACCTGTGCAGCCTCACCCTGTGGTGGTGAGTTATGGGATGGAATTTTGGGATACTGGAGGTGTCAGAACCTTTCCTTTGGCAGAGCAGATCCCATATGCACCAGGAGCCATCCCAAAGCCCTCCCTTGGCATGGAGCCTTTTTGTCAGGTGAGGGGCAGAAACAGAAAACTTTGAGAAGTTGGTTTTGTACTCTGTCTGCAGCATACAAAAGCTACTTGAATTCTGTGTAAGCTCTTGTTTCTAGCTGTGTTCCTTATTTCAGTTATAAAATCTGAAGGTGATTCTGCTGCTTCTGGATTTGCACCATCACAGTTATCCTCTAAACCTGTCCTGGAGAATCGTCCTGTTTGTGCCTTTTTGGGCAAAGCTGTATTGTTTTAGTAGGAAATGTTACATTTTTTTTCTCGGTTTTTTTTTCTTCACCATCACATAGAAAGTGGAAGATTCTATGTATGTTTCTATAAGTAGCTTTTGGTGACACCAGGGCGTGTTCCTCTTTGTGTGTCAGTGTTTTTGTGTTAATTTTGTTGTTGCAGGGCAGTTATTTTTCTATGTCTCCCCTTTTTAAACAGCTCCTCTGGGAGTGCATTTGTATTAAAAGCTGACAGAGTAGCCTTTTAGGCTCATGCACATGATTTCAGGGCAGGATTTGTGGTGATGCCCTACCTGGTGCACAAGCTGGGACAAGTGTCCTGTGCCAGCTCCTGAGATGCCCCTTGCCCATGATAAAAAGAATATTTGAAATAATCAACAGCTGTCTCTGGATGCAGCATTAAGGCAGCTTCAGGAGTTTTTAAATGCCTTCTGAAAACATCATTCCTTGTTGCAGGCAGGCTCCCCAGCTCTTTTTCCCCTCGGTTTTAAGAAAAAAGGATGAAATCATGGGAGCTGGGTGTGTCCCCGCAGCTGGGTGTGCCCCACAGGGAGCTGGGATCCTGCACGTTCCCTCTCAGCCTGCTTATCCTTCCTGGCCAAACCTTGGCAGACAGAATTGGAGTTTCATCGCAGCCAATTAACCAATTCACTGTTTGATTCCCCTTGCTCATGAAACCAATTGAGACTGAAGAATCCCTGGAGTTGAAGGAGGCTGTCTGGAAGGAAGTGGAGGTGTTGTAGGCAGCCTTTGAAGATGTGCTGATGGCTGGGTGAGGTGTGCTGGGTCGGGTCCCTTTGCATGGGCTTCGTGTGCAGGTTCCTTGGCCAACCTTCACCTTTGATGGTTTTGGCTCCTTGTGTCTGGGGAGATGCAGAAATGCTGCTGGTGCTGAGCTGGAGGCAGGACTTGGCTGCCTCATGTGGTTCAGGGGTCTGGGAAGGGTTTGCCCAAGGTCCTCTTTCTTTGAACAGCTTTGCCAGGAAAACTCAGGCAGTGTGGGTGTGCTGGTTGGGCTTTATCTTCAGCCTGGAGTTGTGGTCCCAAAGTCCCAGGGCTGAGGGAGAGGTGGGATGCAGGAGAAGGCAGCACAACTCTGCCAGGTCATCCCACAGGTTACACATCCATGTGATGATCTCTGAAGCCAAAGCCGTGCCCTTGGTGCATGAGGGATGAACAGGAATATCACATGGGACTGAGGAAGGGGTTGGAAGGAGAAATGCCAGCTGTGTGTGTGGTCTGGGTGATGTGCTGGGTGTGCCTGGAGCAGCAGAGGATGATGCTCCAGGAATACACACAGAGAGGCTGCCTCAGGGGTGTCGCTGGATCCCCTGCTGGATCCCCTGCTGGATCCCCTGCTGGATCCCCTGCTGGATCCCCTGCTTGTGTTCAGCTCTTCTGTTGAGCTGGAGCAGAGGTGTGAGATGTGAAGGGTTGGTTGTGCAGAGCAGCCTCAGACACAGGGACTGTTCAAAGTACAGTGGGACACACTGCAGGAGGAGTGACTCAAACCGTGTAGGGTTCAACTTCCAAAAAATGAAATACTCTGCTGTGCTTTAGGCAATACTCTGCTGTGCTTTAGGCCTGTTTTCTGATTTTTAAAAAAATTTGGAACTTTTTTTTCCAGATGTGGAAACTAAGACGACTTTGGCCCTTGCTGCAGGGCCATTGTTCTGGCTCTCTTAGCCTGGCTCTGCTCCTCCTTCACACTTCAGCTCAGGCCACCTGAGAAAAGGGGAATTTTAGCAGGATCATCTGGGTAGCATCAGGTACAAGGTGACAGGTTCCATTTCCTCTTGCAGGCCTGTGCAGGGAGAGAGCAGAGGTGCTGTCCTTGTTCCCAGAGGATGGGGTAGGAGTGGTGAGAACAGTACATTTTGTGGATATTAAAGGTTTGTTACGACTTCAAGTGCTCTGAAAACTGATCTGCTGCAGTTTCCTACCTGCTGGAGTTAATTAGCAGTGATGCTGATGAGCAGACAGGCCTTGGACATGTGCCTTTCAGAGAACCTCACCTGGCTTTTCCTGAGCATGGGAACGTTTCCCTTCTGCTAGGCTCGTGGCTGTGGAAGATGTGGGTTTGAGTGGGAAGTTGTCTGAAGTACAGAGCTGAGGAAGCCCCACAGACTTCCTCTATTTACACATTTAATGCTGGTGTGATTTTAATGGCCTTGTACACATTACAGGCACTTAAAATAGCTCTGTGTGGAGATTGGATGATTAGATACCAACAGGTCTAACTTGTATCACAGTCAAACTATTTGCTCTAATAAGAAATGTAAAAGAGTTAAAAAACCCTGAACTAAATCCCCATACAATCAAGGTGACTCCCCATGAGGGTGTTTATCATTTACTGTGTTACAAAAGGCTGGGGAGGAGTGATTAAAAGTGTCATTAACTGGTATCTTTCTGATGACTAATTTTACATTGACCTGGGCAGGTACAGCCAGATCAGCTTGAGGTTTGCACGAGCTCACATCTCAAGTGAATTTGTGCTGTAACGTTCCTTTTGTGTGACAGTGTTGGTACAAATTATTGTCTTCAGCTCTAAGAGTTATAGGAAATGTTGATGCAATTTTAAAAGATGATGCTTGTCTCTGTAAAAAATAGTGAAGGTCTTTGTAAATATTTAGGCCTCTGTTTGGAAAGCAGAGGTGTAAAAGTCTTTGTTAGGCTTATAATATTCTGGATATATAGCTGTGTATAGTTCCTGATCTTAGTGTATTGCTGGGAATGAACCACCCAGAACCAGAGCATTCCTATTCCCTGCCCCAAAATTTGCCTTTAGTAGTAAATGCCATGGACTCAGACTGTTCCAGTTGGCTTTAACTGATCAGTGTCTGTAATTAAATCTGATATTTATCTGTGTTGAAATCATGCATATGTAACAAATTGGGCTGCAAAGAATGAGCTTTTTAAGCCTCAAACTTCTAAAACAAGTTTGTCATCAATGCCAGAAGGATCCCAGGGGTTTGCTGGACACATTCCAGTGCACAGGTCCCTCTCCCAGCCTTGATGGCCACCTGTGGTATCTGACCAGCAGCTTACAGGAGAACTGGAGAAAAAAGGCATTTTTCACATAAGATCTAAGTTGTATTCACAGGTTTGAGATCAGCACAGAGTTGGGTGATGCCAGTGCTTGTACCTTGTTTTCAAGGCAGGGAAATACATCAAACCTGGTGCCTTAAAAAGCATCGAAGGTCTCAATTTACCCCTGGCTTTAGTCTGCTTTGGGCAGCCTCTGAGATTTCAGTGCTTTCAGAGCAATAGACAAAGTGAGGCCAAATGGGGAAGAAATAGAAGAGGTTATAAGAGGTTACTGAGGTGAAAAGATTCATGTTTTAGAAACTGAGTGATGGGTTGAAGTTTTCTGGTTCAGAATGCAATAGGTGGGTTTGCTCAGCTTTCAGAGTCATGCTCTAGCAAGTCATTTATTATTTTTAATAATCAGACAGCTGTCTAAAGACATGAAATAATGATTTTCTAAGCAGCCAACATTTTCATTTTAGGCTGCAAATTATGTGGTGGAACATCAATTTCTTCCCTGGATGCACCTACTATATTTAGTGCAGATCAGTAAAGAACATTTCTGCATCTCTTGATGCAGAGTTTAGCACAGATTGTGGCTGCTCCATCCCTGGAGTGTCCCAAGGCAGGCAGGACAGGCCTTGGAGCAGCCTGGGACAGTGGGAGGTGTCCCTGCCCTGGCACTGGAGGAGCTTTAAGGCCTCTCCCAACCCAAACCAGTCTGGGATTCGATGTTAAAGGAGTTAGTGGCACCTTATTTATCATTTTGTTTGCTCCTTTGTGTCCCAATGCTGAGTCAAGCTCACAGGGAAACTTTTCCAACTTTTGTGTGTGTGTTTTGTAAGAATTTGATGTATTTCTGTTAACAGAAGCAGCGAGACCAAACTGCAAAGGAAAGTTTGGTAAGAAGGGGGATTGGCAGGTTTTTAATCTGCATTTTTGCAGTAGGAGGATATGGTCCAAGGCAAAAGGTGCATTGCTGCCAGAACTTCCTGAAATTACTGCTTTGAGTTGAAATGCCTTTTGGGAATCAGGGAGGGAGAGAGACCTGGAAACCACATCAAAGCTTGAGGTTAGAATATATTGGAGAACGAGTGCCAAAAAAAGGTATGTCAGCACCAAAAATAACCCTAATCTACAGGAGAAGTTAAGCACTGAATGGGTGGGGGGATGGCAGAACATCTGGGGGATGTGGGGGAGAAAAGGTATTTTAGAAATGAATGGGAGATGTTTGGCGTGGGCTGGAACCGAGACGATTCGAGCGGCTGAAGTGGTTTGAAATAGTTCAAAGCCTGAGGACTTGGTGGATTTTTTTCCAGTTTTATGTTGTTTTTTTTTTCCTTGCTGCACAAAGTTTCCCTGTTAGAAGCCAGCTGTGGGTTGGGGGTTACAGCCCTTTGGAAGGGGCTGAAATTGGACAGTGCTGAGGCATTGTGGCCATCAGGGGGGTTCTTAACAGAGACCATTCCATGGCCAAACAGGGCCAGAAGCTGCTTGAGGGCACTTAGACCCCTCCTTTGGGCACTCTCATCCCTCCCCTGGGCCCTCACATCCCTCCTGCTTCCCTCTGTGATCAGGACTGATCTTTTTGCTCGTAGCAACATGAACCGTGAAGACCGGAATGTGCTGCGTATGAAAGAAAGGGAAAGGCGAAATCAAGAAATTCAGCAGGGTGACGAAGCCTTCCCACCCAACTCTCCTCTCTTTGCTGAACCGTACAAAGTGGTGAGTTCCTGCACCTCAGAAAAACGCAGGTTTTATAACAGAAAATCGGGTGCAAATTCCTGTTTTGTTTTTATCTGTGTTCTTGTTAGGTCAGAAGTTCTTACGGCCACGAGTGTTTTAAGCAGGGCTTGGGAATAAAACTGGACAGTCACAGCTCCACTGGCAGATTTATAATGCTTGGGAAGGGGAGGAACCTTTCTAGGGAGTGAGCAAAAGGAAAATAAAACCATCAAATTTTTTTTCCTTCCTTCCTTCACCTTCTCTACAGTGCCTCAAAACAATGACAGTGTCCATTGTGTGATGCCAAATTGCCATTTTTGGGGTGCTTTAGCCTGCTGCTAAACTTTCTAACCTTTTATCAACACAATCCAGAGCTGGAGAAGTTCAGGAAGAGAATGTTTAAATGGCAGGTTAATTTTCAATGCTGCGATGTTTGATATGACAATTATCAGCTCTAATTAGTGCTCCAGTAGTTTGTATCTGATGTTTCAGTTTGGTTTGAAGGAGCTGATTCTGTTTGTGGTCTTGCACAGCTTTCAGCCTGTGCTGAGTTTCTTTCCAGGTTGCTTGGCTGGACAGAACTGGAAAAAATAACCTAATTCTGGATTAACTAATAAAATATTAATATTATGTGTTAATAAGTAATAATTTATTATTATTATTATATCTTAATTACACAGTTCAAAACTCACTTTGAAAGCAAACCCTTCCCTCGCTGAAATTTCAGCTGGTTTGCAAGAAGTAAAACATGACTGAAAACTCTCTTCTTGCAAGAGGAAAGTTGAGAAAAACCTGGTGGTTTTTTTATTCCTGTCCTCTCATCGCTTTCTTGTGCTTGATAACCAAATTCTATGTGTATGGAGTTAACTGGAGCTGGCTGAGATGCACGGGGGGATGATTCAGGATCCCAGATTTGGAAAACAAAATGGTTATAGAAGAAAGAGCCCTTTTAACTGTGTGCAACAAACATTGTGCCAATATAAATACCAATTAAAAATGACTTACGGGGGTGAGGTTAAGTTGATTTTATTTTACTGCTAATTAAGGCCTTTTAGGACTGATGCATTCTGTATTAGAGAAATTACAGTCCGTAAGGTGACAGGAGGCATCTGCAACTTTGCAACTTGCATCCAGCTCAGCAGTGCATTATTTGATTATTGATGGTTCAGCTGTTCCTGCTGCTGAATTTTCAGCCCACTTTAGGGAATTAAATATATATTATTACATATTTTCACTATGTTTTAGCCAGTCAAATTGCTGGTTTAAGAACTAAAATTCAGGATTGGGAGTGCTGGCAGAGGAAGAGGTGTGTTCTGGCTGGAGTTCAGGTGAAGTGCTGTAGCTGTCAGATCGTTTAACCTTTGGGATGGCTCCTGGGAGCGGCGATGGGTTCTAAATGGCGATTTTTGTGCCTCGTTGTCCCAGACCAGCAAAGAAGACAAGCTGTCCAGCCGCATCCAGAGCATGCTGGGGAACTATGACGAGATGACGGATCTCATCGGGGACAGACCCCTGCAGAAGATCGTGGCCATTCCCAAGCCCTCGGTTCCCGCGGCGCCCGATGACAAAGGCGCGGCCGGTTTCTTCGGCGAGCAGCGGCACGGCGCGGGCTCCCACCAGAGCAGCAAATGGACCCCGGTGGGGGCTGCCCCCAGCACCTCGGCGCAGTCCCAGAAGCGCTCGGCCGGGCTGGGGGCCCACGGGCAGCGCTCGGGGGGCGGCGCGGCCGCGGGGGCCCGGCACGAGCGCGACTCCTACGGCGGCCGTAAGAAGGGGCAGCACGGCTCTGAGCACTCCAAGGGCCGCTCGGGCAGCCCCGGGAAACCTCCCGCCGTGTCCTCGCTGCCCTCGGGCCACTCCCGGGCGCACGGAGGGGACCACCACGGCAAGGACCATCAGCGCTCCAAATCGCCCCGGGACCCCGAGCCCAGCTGGGACTCTCCCTCCCGCGTGCCCTCCTTCTCCAGCGGGCAGCACTCCACCCAGTCCTTCCCTCCCTCGCTCATGTCCAAGTCCAGCTCCATGCTGCAGAAACCCACTGCCTACGTGAGGCCGATGGACGGGCAGGAATCCATGGAACCAAAGTTATCCTCGGAACACTACGGCGGCCAGAGCCACGGCGGCGGCGTCAACGAGCTGAAGCCCAGCAGCAAAGCTCACCTGACCAAGCTGAAAATCCCTTCCCAGCCGCTGGATGTAAGTTTGCTGGCTGTGTCCTGCCTTCTTCCATGTAAATCCGCTCGGCCTGGGGTTTTCCAGCCTCTCCGAGATCCCAATTTGCCTAACCCAAATGGAGTTTGGAGTAAACACTGTGTTTTTGTTACTCAGAGCACCTTCAGCTAAGCTGATGGGGAGCACGCAGAAGTAATTAGTTTTGTCTTCTGCTTCTTCAGAGTGGAGACTGGGAGTTTTATTAAATAAAGGCTGAGACATTCAGAAAGGCTTACTTAACCCCAAGAGGCCAATTTTCACGGAGTATTTCTCTAGTCAGGAGTTAGGGAAATTGTAGGATATCCACAAATATTTTGACAAGCTGGATAAATCCATTGTTGTTCCTGGGAGCTGAATTGACTTAGAGTTGTTGATACAATCTGCCTGTATCAGATTTTCTTTTGAAGTGAGTAGCAATTACTAGATGTGATTATTATACCTTCACACCAAATTGAGCAGGGTGCAGAACTTTTATCAGTTGTACTGGATATAAAATACTATTGGGTTAACAACTTTGAGGAGTTTGGTAATTCCCGAATCATTAAGACACAGGCTCTGACTCCAGCTCACTTACAAGAAGCCTTTCCTAGCAATAAAGTCTCATTTCATCTCCTGTCTTAACTGCTTGAATCATGGTAGCCAGAGAAAAGTCCTTGTTCCTGGGATTGCAACAGATAGCAAAGTAAGATCCAGCACACAGGTAAGGGAATCAGAAATAGCTTTATTTGTGAAGACTTGCCACATCAATGCTGATGCAGTGAATCCTTTAGTAGCTTTGCTTCTTTCTGCTTGTGGCAGCCAGGGGTGCAGAAGATTCCTGGTTTGGTAATTCTTGCTGTTCCTGGGATCACTGTGATGAGTGTTTGCCTTAGGAATGCAGTTTGTCATTCCTGTGCATTCACGGTCCTGCACTCCAATTCAGATATTATCCTGGGCTGCTTCCAGGAAATGACTGAAAGCTGTGATTCTCTTTCTTCTCTCTACAAGTTTTTAATATCACTGCCTGCCTGTGATCACTTTAACTGTCAAGTGAGAAGTGAGAGATTATGATCACAGTTTTATGGATGTCATGTATTTGCTTTTCATAACTGTGACTCATGCCATAAAAACATGGATCTATCTGATATTAAAATTGATGAAAAGAGTTAGCAGGGGCTGTTTGTGTCTATGTAGAGTCCACATGAGTCACAATAAGGACTGAAGTTTGTTTTTAACTGTTTGTAGCCCCTGGAAAATTCAAGAGATGTTAATTTTGAGTTTTGATTTGTAGGCATCAGCCTCTGGTGAGGTGAGCTGCGTGGATGAAATCCTCAAAGTAAGTTCTTTGTGTTCTTTTTCCCAACTTTGTTGAAAGTACAACATTCCCAAGGAGGGGGAAGGACTGTGCAGCTCTCAGAGCCTGTCCAAGTGCAGGTGGTGACAGGAGGGCTCTCCTGGTGCTCCTCCAGCACAGGAGACTGGGCCAAACTGGGAGCACAGCTGGACACTGGGTGTTGTGCTGTGCACATCATCTCCTGCAGATCCTCCCTGCATTCCTCCTCCCTGATAACCAGAACTACATTTCTTCCCCCAAAAAATACAATTTTGAATCCTGGTGTTTTAGATTATAGTAAATGCTTTGGCAGCACTTCCCCTCTCTCCTACCTGGGTTATTTTCCCAAGTCCTTTTTCCCTCCTGTGATCCCCTGTTCTGTGTCTGCTCTCACAAAAGGATCAAAAGATCCCTCTGGAGCAGTTCCATGGCTTATTATTTCCTGTGACCTTCAGTACTCCAGGGGCCTTGGAGATGCTCTGAGAGAAAAGGAGGCACTTGGCAGCTGCAGGCTTTTGATTTTTTTCCCCCCTTTTCCTCAAACTCTGCAGGCTTCCCTTTCTTGGGATTCTTCTTCCCACACACTCTGAAAGAATCTGACTCTGATTTGCACTGCAGGTTATCTTCAGGCCAACCAAGTTGATTGATTTATGCCTTGCTGCTTGTTATTATGTCATAACTCTCTTCTCGTGGGTAGCAATTTAACAGTCAGGTTTACATGCAAAATCTTTGTTGCACATTTGGGAAATTAAGATTTGGATATAAAGCTTAGTGAAGGATGAACAATGAACTGAAAATGGAGATTATCCAGATTGCAAGTTGAAATCTGATCTATTTTGATAATAACTTTCCTTTTTGTTGTGTTTTAGGAGATGACCCACTCCTGGCCTCCTCCACTCACTGCCATCCACACCCCCTGCAAAACTGAACCCTCCAAATTCCCCTTCCCAACAAAGGTCAGTGCTGAATCAAACAGTGGATGCTGTTGAAAAAGTAACTCCTGTTAAAGATCAGGATTTTGGAACTGCTACATTCAGTTCTGTAGAATCTGGGATTGTTTCAGTGCTTTGTCCCTCTTTATTTTTCTTCACATCATCTGTCAGCAGTGGCCTTATGAAAACTGTTCTTGGTTTTCCTCTGCTTTGCACAGACAGTCTGCAAAGTTATCTATAATACTGCTTGCCTTTTTAGGTTTTTATTGGATAAATTCAAGCTTTTGAGGCTTGAAGATGCCCCTGAGCCCTTTCCCTAACAGGGAAATGCTTTGCACCATTTTGTGTAGAAACAAGTGAGTGTCCATGTGGCAAAAACAGGCTGAGTGGTAAATGCTGAGCAATTTAAATGGGCTTTTCTGCATAAACTGAATTTTCCTCTCAGTTTGAAATCCATTAATAGTCGTATGAGATTCTTTTTGCACTTTCATTTGCAAAAAAAAAAATAAGACAGTTTAAGAATCACACATTTTGCTGAAGAAATCTCTTGTTCCAAAAGATCCTTTTCCCAACCTCCTGTGTTCTTAAGAACTGCTGAAGGGTTTAAGCAATTAATTCCAGAGAGAAATCCACCTCTGCTGCTGTTGACAGCACAGGGCACGTGTCCAGGGGAGTGCTGGAGCTGACACCTCTGAGGAAGGAATTCTCCTGCTCACTCCCCTGAGGCTGGGACTGGCAGCTCAGGGCTTCCAGGGCCCTGGGAGTTGTTTGCCTTGAAGAGCAGCTCTGCAGGATCCTGGACACCCAGGGGAGGCAGCTGTGGGTAAAACCCAGCATGGGCAGCTGACTCACCCAGGAATTCATGCTCTGGTTCCTGGATCTGCTGATTACCACTAAAAGATTGAACTCAACAATGTGATTTTTCTCCAGACTCAACATCTCTCTGGGGTGAATTGGGTTGCTCCACCCCTGACTTGGCAGAGCTTCAGAGTGAAGAAATTGCACTGTTTGTCTTTTAAAAGTTACCTATGTAATTATTCAGACCGTGCTCTCTCTGACCAGCTGTTGTTCTAGACACCACTTAATTGCTCTTAATTTCCTGTTTGATCCAAATTGCTCCCCAAAACAGAACATCTGAGGGAATAATTTTAAGGAGACTTTCTCACTGAAGTTTCTACTGTTGTCTCTCTAATCCCATCCTTTTATGTTTTGACATGACAGGCAAAGGTTGCAGTCCCTGTTGGAAGGGCACATCCACAAACCTCCCCTGGCCTGCTCCAAGTTCAGGTTCTCATCCTGAGCCAGGGGCAGTCCTGCTCTGTGTGACCTGCCCCTGCCTCACTGCATTTTGCTTCTCTTCAATGTCAAAAAATGCAGAATTTACTATTCAGCTCTCAGCTTTACTTTGGAAGGCATACCTAGAAATAAATCCTGTTTTCTGTTTTCCTAGCATTAGATCAATATTAATCTTGCAAATATTACTTTTAGTCAGGGTTTATTTGTGTGTTACATAAAACTGTCAGCCTGGAAATACTTTGTACCTTTTCTTATAAGGAAAGAAATTCCACACCTTTCCTCATCAACAAAGGTCCTTATTCCACCAGTTTGAGTACTCATTCCTGAGCCTTTAGGGAGATATTTTCCATTTGCATTTTGAGCACACTTGGCTGTGGGGCTGCTTGGTTTTAGTTTCCCTGGCATTTGACTGAGTTTGGGAAGAGGAAGGTGTGCAGAAATCCATGTGGCTGTGACACAGAGGCCACGTAACACTGCACAGCTCTGGTAATGTTTGACCAAAAAAAGTGCCTTGTGGTGCTTTTTGAACCTCTCAACCTGGATTGTGTCTCTTCACCCAGTTTGCAAAAAATTCCATTTATGGCTGCTCGGAATCTTTTGACTCTTTGCCAGCTTTTTTATTTTGTGGCTGCACATCTTAGCCGTGGAACTCCGTCAAGTTCTCTCTCTGCGTCCAAAGCCTATAATTTCCTCTGCCTTCTCTCCTCTGTCATTCTTGGCAGCAGCAGCTCTGCAGAATTCCAGGGAGTTAGTGAGCCATAGGCTTGTGCAGTCTGGGCCCAGAGCAGCATCCACCAAACAAAACACAACAGTGGTTTACTTTAATCGAGCAGTTCTGGTGGAGGAAAGCTCCTTCTCTTTCATACTGTGCTCCATTTATTGCCAGTCATCTGCTGGAGGGTTTCACAGCACTGCCCTCGTGGGCAGAGCTTGCTGTGTTCTTCCTGCTCACGTGAAATGAAGCTGCCCTTGGTGGACCACTTGATTTTATTTGTCAGACTCTTGGGGTGGGATCACTTTCCCTGTGTGTAGGGAGTGAGTAACTCAGAGGAACCCAACCTCCTGAACTGGGGCCTCTCTCATTACTATAAATATATCCAACAGTTCCCAGGAAGTCTTTGGATCAGAAAGCTCCATGAAAATAGGTCAGGGAAAGTTTTATGGATGCTATGGAAAAACGCAGATTCCTGTGTCTTGATAAAGAATGTTATCCTGTGACCTAACACTCTATAATTTTATCCGTGGGCTCCCAGTCAGACACTGCAGAAATCCTGGCAGTGTTTATAGAGTGCATTGAGCAGCCCAGCTGCTGGCTGGGAGGGAAGGCTGGAATTCACAGGCCTGGCTGTGCCTGTAGCTCTGCAGAGGTGGTTCTGTGCTGCAGCATCCCTGCAGCCATCCCTGGACACACACACCTCCTCCTGAGAAACAGAAACGAGGGCTGAGCTGAGCTTTCAGGTATTAACTGGCAATGGGCCCCGTTCCCTCAGCCAGGGGATGTGGCCCTGCTGCCTCCTGTCCAGCTGGAGAATTCCTTTCTCCAGGGGCTTTTTTTGTCAGAGTTTTTGTTTCCTGCTCCAGTGTCTTCCCTGTGTAACCTCAGCCCATTATACTTTGCTTTAAAGGGTTTCCTTCCTTTCAGTTGTTGCCAGTTTCTTTCTGAAGCAAACCTTTAGGAGCTGCTGCTCTGAATAACCTGGGAGTTGAAAGTAGAGCTTCCCTTTTTTTCTTTTACCCTCTGAGTTTCTTAAAGAACTATGCATCCAGTAGATGGCAAGAGAGGTGGAAAAAGTTGCACATTGAGCCAGAACACCTCATTAAAGTGCACTTAGCTGAGAGCCAGTGCTTTGCCTCTGAAATAGGAAGTTGACTCAAGTGAGGGATTAGGCAGGTGTGCTCTGCAGAATTCCCAATCCATGTGCTGCTGGAAGGGGGGCCAGTCCCCCACCCTGTGCTCCCCCAGTGCTGGGCCTTTGGAAATGTGAAGTTTGTGCTCTCTATTTCTTTCTTTCACTCAGTTTGTTGGCTTGGCTGAGCTGCCAGTGGCAAAAGGTAACCAGAGATTCACACCTGCCTCCTCCTGCCTGTGCAAATGATAAGAAATGGATTTATTTTGAAGGAAATGTTCACAAGACTTCCCTCCATCTTTGCTTTGCTCTTGAATTCTTTCTTAATTTTTTTTTAATTATTATTTTTAGTGTCCCTTCTTTTCAGTTAGTAAAGAACAGGAGTATTTGAAACACCTCCCAAGGTGAAGCTCTCCCTTATGAAATTCTCCATCCACAAAAGTCTTCTTCAATGCACTGTTCCCTTTTTGAAATACAAAGCTGAGGGAAATTGAAAACATCTCAAGGGTTCTTTGCTGTGTGAAGCTATTGTGTGTTTAAAAACTCCATTCTGTAAATTGCCTCTGTAACTGCTGCCTGGCCCTGGCTTGGTGTGAGGGAAAAGCAGGTCACAGGTGTACCAGGGAAAATGGAATTCATTGTTGGATTGTAGCTCTGGTTTGCCATTGCCAGAGCATGTGAGTAAAATGTGTGTATAGAACTAGAAATTGAAAATATCAGACTCGATTTATTTTTCTGGGGCTGTCAGTTGTCCTCATTTTGAAATGAGGTCAGGAAGGTCCTATTTTAAAAAGGCACTTGAGCCTGGAAGGGAGTTTGCAGTGGCTCAGTAGTCTCTGTGTATTTGTTAAAACAATACTTCAGGATTTCAAAAAACTTCCTAATCTGCTGTGTCTTGGGAGTTAGAATTGGACTTTCTGAAATGGGAATACTGAGGGTGATACAGTTTGCAAGATTTCATCTTTCCTGGCTGATTTTATAGGATTTTGGGCAGGAATTGTTCCATGAGGATGGGCAGGGCTGGCACAGGGCACCCACAGGAGCTCTGGCTGCCCCTGGATCCCTGGCAGTGCCCAAGGCCAGGCTGGACGCTGGGGTTTGGAGCAGCCTGGGACAGTGGGAGGTGTCCCTGCCATGGCTGGGGTGGCACTGGGTGGGTTTTGAGGGTCCTTTCCAGCCCAGCCCATCCTGTGACTCTCCAATACCATTTTATTGGCTTTTGGAGCAGATCTGCCTGCCCCAGGCTGGGTTTACCCACGTGGAGCCTTTGGGGCAGAGAGTGCAGAGCTGATCACTCTGAAACCTCACCTTGTCCCTAAGGCTCCTTCGTGGCTGAGGAATATTTGTTGTTCAGAGGTTTTCCCTGTTCCTGTGTGTGCCTGGAGAGGGAAAAGGAGGAGAAAAGAGTTGGAAGGAAAACACTTCCAACAGCAGCAAAACTGTGTGTGTATGAGGAGCATAAACAAACATCCGGAACAGTTCCTCTCCATCCTAAACACAGAGGAGGAGGAGGGGATTTAGGGAAGGCTCACAGGGATTTGGGAGTTTCAGCCCTGATGTGGCCTTGGGAACAGCAGGAAGTGGGTGAGGAAGAGGAATGTCAAGGTCTCACCTGGAGTGCCCCAGGGCCCAGAAAAAGAATCCGTTTTTTTTTTGGCTTTTTGTTATTTTTTTCCCCTTTTCCAGAGACTAAGTGTCATCCATTAGGTAGGAAGAATATCTTCCTTACAGCCTGGTTTTTAGTACCTTCAAATTCCCACTGAAAAACCCACTTGTGATCTTTTATTCCCCCAGGAGTCTCAGCAGTCCAGTTTTGGCACTGGAGAACAGAGTGAGTACACGAAACTTCCTGGAATGTGTTTTTGTTGTCATTCGGTGTTCTCAGCATCTCCTAAGATGTCAGAGGTTTTAGGAAATGAGGTTTTCCAGACCAGGATGGAGTCTGGCTTCAAATTTTCTCTGCTTTCTCTAGTTTTAAGCTGTTAAAACAGTTGCTTGGTTTTCTTTTGCATTTCCTGTTCAGATCTCAGAAGTTGTCACTGAGTGGAAGAGTGATGTGTTTGAGGAAAAAGATGTATTTTAATTGATCCAATTCTTTACAAAATGCCTCTGTGGCTGACTGATTTGAAAATAACGGAGTACTAAACCAAAACACCTTAAAAAAACCCAACTCCCTGCTTAGGGACATATTAGAAACCAGAAGAGTGCTTTTCTTTTATTTCAGTGGAAAAAGCACGTGGCAGTTTCACCATTTATTTTTACTTTGACATTTTAAAGGCAGGAGAGAGAACTGGTCAGGAACTTACATCACATGTTATTGTCTTTGAGTTTCTTGCACTTTTGGATGTTAGAAAAAAAGTAGCTTTTATTTCTTTCAACTGTCATTATTTTGAGTATTACTGAAATGAGCACAAAACTCAGGTACATACCAGGTAAAATTGAATTAAATTTGTGCTGTTACCTTCCACTTCCTCTTGAAGTGATTAAACAGCTTAAATAGTAAAAGAAGAATAGTTTATTCTTAGATAGTCACAAGCTGCTTAATCTGAACATCTGATACAGTGGGGAATTAAGGAAACAAATTCAAGCTTAATTCCATAATGCTAAACCATAGGCTCACGTTAGAGGAGCAGCTGATCTTTAGGTGTGCAAAAGAAGAGCCAAGGTTAATTAAACACAGAGCCAGTTTCCTGTGCCTGTTTGGATTTTCTGGAGAGCTTTTAACAGCCTCAGTTCTTGTTGGTGTTGAGCTACAGTCAGTTATTCACCAGAATTAAAGAAAAGGGAAGGGAAGAGAAGGGAAAAAGCCCCAAACTAAGAAGCAGATCTTATCAGGATGTGTTCCTGCTGTCAGAATTAGTGTGTGAGGTGGATTTTGGGGATGTGGGGGCTCTCATCCATCAGCAGCTGTGTGGGGATGCTGGAGCAGTCAGGGCTCAGCAGATGGATCTGTATTCCATATCCTGCATGTAAAAGGCAAGAGTTTCATGTTGGTAGGAGCAGAACAGTTCTCCACACCATTAATAACAAATTACGGGTGTATTGGGTTACACAGCAACGATTTAAATGATTTTTCTCTATTTTCTTGGTTAAATTATTTGGTGTATTTGGTGTTTTGCCTCTGCATTCCTCCCTCCCTCAGCCTGGGGGAGGTTGTCCCTGCTGTCACCTGGGTGCTGCTCCCTCCTGTCCCCTCACATGGCCTTGCTTTATCCATCACTGCATCCTCGTGGCAGCTTTGGGGGGACTTCTTGTGCTGTGCCTGAGTTTTCAGGTGTTGCTTTTCTTCTTTTCTTCTCCTAGAACGATACAATCCCTCATCCAAAACCTCCAATGGTCATCAGTCCAAATCGTAAGTGGCTGCTGAGAAAACATTTCCCAGACAAGACTTGTATTTTACAAGATTTAGGGAATAGTGTTCAGTAGAATGTGAGTGACACTCCAGCATCCTTCTCCTTGGCTGGCAGGAAAAGGGGATCATATCCCAGCAGGTTGTTTGGGACAGTAAATCAAATGTTGCTCACTGGAGTGAGTAGAAAATCCCCCCAGCTGCCTTTCTGCTGCCTTGTTTTCCTGTCAGCTGCCAGGAGAGGAGCAGGAGTTTGGACCTTGGAACTGGCTTGGGAATCAGAAAGGGCATCAGCACGGGATGGGACTTATCAGGCCTTGCAGAGCTGGCAGCTGGAGGTTGCACAAATTCAGGATAAGGAGAGGTTTTGGATTGGAGGAGACAGAAAACTGGGTCTGGGATCTTGGGAGATTTGTTCTGTTCAGTCTTTGCACACAGACCCAGCAACACAGAAAAACTCAGAGGCAGGTGGAATGTTCTGTATGGCTGTAGTTCACCTTTCTCAGACTTAAAAATCAATGATATGCAGTTAAAAGATGGTTTCCAAATCAATATGCCCATAAAAATAAATATTTACCAGCTGATTGTGTGCTAATGAAAGTTGTAGACTCTGAAAGGTGAGTCTGGGTCAGTGACATTCCTCAGGTAACTTCTGTTGGGATGCACTCACAGCATTCAGCCACAGAATTGGCAAGATGAGAAAGCACCTGACCCATGGGCAAGAAATAAAACAGAAGAAACCCCCTTCAGTTGATACAAACCTTCAGCCAGAGTCCCAAGGCAGGCAGGTCAGGAAGGTGCTGAGAGGGAACTGAGCTATTGCCAAAGCTGGGAATGGGAGAACCCCTGAGAACAACAGGCAGCACTGGACACCTGCTGAGCTGGGATGCAGGAGAAGGAAGTTTAAATAATGTTTACTGTGAAAATACATCTTTAAAATATATATATATATATTTTAGAATTATTATCATCTGGTAAAGAAAACCCTTAAAAAGGTTATCTCCTTTTTTGCATCATTTGTAAAATGATAGCAATGACCAATAGTTCAGGAATGAGCTCCTAGAGGTTGATGATCCTGTTCAGATCATCACTAGAGCAGCTCACTGTGAAACTCAGAAGAGCCAGACTTTTAATTCTTTCTCATTTTCTCTCCACAGATGTGAATCGAACCAGACAGAGTAAGATGCTTTATTTTTATAATCAAACGTTTCCAATAATCACAGAGGCTCTGCTGTGTGTGTTCATTGTGCTCATGTATTCTCAGTATGTGAAACTGTGTGTGTGTGTGACTACCAGAAGTAATTATGGCTTTGAATAATAGTAATTAATAATGGCTTAGGACAGTTGCACTGGTGCCACGAGACTGGGGTTGGCTTTTTCCCTCCATCTCAAACACAATTCTTGGCCATTGTGTGAAAAGAGTTGAACATACACAAGTTCCCTCCTCCCACACCAGTAAATTGTGTCAGATTTCCTTTCTAAATTTACCAGAATGGGCTCAGGAGCCAAAGTACCTGAATCCTCATTCTTGTCTGAAGAATGACTCAACTCACCATTCTTACCCATGCAGTGTGTGAGTGGTGTCTGGTGGCTCTCACCCACGCAGGATAAACACTGCCCTGCTGAAATCCAGCAGAATGCTTTGGAAGTAATTAAAGTACTTTGGAAAAACTTGTCTCACTTTCTCCCTTTTCCCTTAGTATGTTGAAAGATGACTTAAAACTCAGCAGTAGTGAAGACAGCGATGGAGAGCAGGTATGTTCCTGAAATGAGTTCCCAAAAAACACAGCACTCCTCCATGGGGCAGCCCTGGGCAGGGATCAGTGGCCCAGCAGCAAACTGGGAACCTAAAGTCTCATGGAATGGTTTTAGACAAACCTCAGATGTTCCTAAGTGGAATCTTGGGGGGAAAAAAATTGTGCAAACAAATTGAAATGTTGTGTTTTGTGGAAACAGCTTGTTTTTGTCTAGAAATTCTTATGAACTGATTTCACATGGGCCTTCTCTGAACATCAAATGGCAATAGTGCACTTTAAAACTTACATAATGGTTCCTTAATTAAAGATAAACCCCTTTTTATGTTCTACCATCCCAGCTACAGAGCTCATGGTGTGAACATCTGTGTGCATTGGTGCCCTGGGATGTTTGGGGGTGACAGTGGGCTATATCTGTCCCTGGGAGTACAGCTGCACCTTCATTTTTATCAAAAAATCTTTTTTTTTTACTCTTTTCAGGATTAACTTTGTGCAGCTTCTGCCAGAGTGGCACTTAACATGCTAAATCAAAATAAAATATGTGTCTGTGCTGCCCAATAACCCCCACTGCTCTGGGGTTTCTTTTATTCCTGTTCCCAGTTCTGGTACTTGATTTTCTTCAAGTGGAAAACTTGGAGTTGGTGAACTCCACTTACCCTGGGCATCTCAGGAAAATAATTTTGAAATGCTGAATCATCTGATTCATAAAGGTGGAAACAGGGTATTAATTAGTGGTAGAAATGGGAATTCTCACAACTGGAGTCAGAATATGGAGATCTGTGCTGAAAACTTGGAGAAAATAAGACTTCTCTTTCTGTATAAGGAAAATGCAGAGCAATTTAAACTGCTGCAAATAATGAATTACGAAAAAATGAAAGGCTCTAAACGGATGTTTTGCAACTTAATTGTATATACAAGCTTAAAATAGCTTCTAGAAGCTTCATGCTGTGTTTTTTTAATTGCAGGACTGTGATAAGACAGTGCCAAGGAGCACACCTGGAAGGTAGGAATTCCTGGGGGATTGCAGCATGTTCAGCCCACTCAGCACTCCTGGCTCGGTCTCCTTGCCAAAATTCATCTTTGTCCTTTGGCTTTTACTAAAGCAAAAGGTGATGAGAATTGAATCAGTGATTAAATAGTGATAAATATAATATTAAATATTTCCTGCAAATGAGACTGGGCACTTTGGGAAGGGGCAACACCCAAAGGCTGTTTGTTTCCAGGCTGAACTGTGTTCACTCACGCTGAATTTTCTCCTGAATATCGATTAAAATGTTACATTTTATCGCTCCTAACGAAAGGATTTCAAGGATTTACTTGTGCCTCGGGTAATGGTTGGTTTCCCCCCTTTTTGTTGCAGTAATTCTGAGCCTTCCCAGCACAACAGTGAAGGAGCAGATAACTCCAGGGATGACTCGAGCAGCCACAGCGGCTCCGAGAGCAGCTCGGGCTCCGACTCGGAGAGCGAGAGCAGCTCCAGTGACAGCGAGGCCAACGAGCCATCCCAGAGTGCATCCCCCGAGGTAGGGCTGCCAGGGCCTGGCCTGCACCAGCCTGCCCCTGATCCTGCCTTTGGGCAGCACAGAACTTCCATAAATCCTCACCCTGTTAAAGAAGAAGCGGGCTGACACGGGCTCGCTGGCAGGTTGGGCTGTTCTGCTGCAGTTCCTGGGCTGGATGTGACAGTTCTCTGGATGAGCCCGTGTTTAATGTTGGATTTGAGGTGGTTTTTACCACCACTTGTCTGTTGGAGAGCAGAGTTAGATATGGTGTCAGAACCCTAAAAAGCCTGTGGCATAAGTATTGCCTGTTGGTAGCAGACAAAGGGGAAATTTGTGTTATTTGGGCCTGTATTTCATTTATATGTCTCAGGTTTTGGGTGTAGTTCGTGCTTTGGTGTGTAGCATCATACAGCTGGCACTTGGAAAAGATGGGAAAAATGGGAATTATTTTGTCTAACTCTGTTTTTTTTTCACTTTGTTTTTAGCCAGAGCCACCGCCCACAAACAAGTGGCAGCTGGATAACTGGTTGAACAAAGTTAATTCCCATAAAGTGTCACCAGCTTCTTCCGTGGACAGCAATATCCCTTCTTCCCAAGGCTACAAGAAAGAGGGACGGGATCAGGGTACAGGGAGTGGGTACACTGAGCAAGGTGGATCCAAGGACTCCATTTCTTCTACGCCAGGGAGGGATTCCAAACCCACCCAGAAGGGCTCGGAGAGCAGTCGTGGGAGGCAGAAATCACCTGCCCAGAGCGACAGCTCCACTCAGAGGAGGACTGTAGGGAAAAAACAGCCCAAGAAAGCAGAAAAGACATCTGTGGAAGAGCCCAGAGGAGGTCTTAAAATAGAAAGCGAAACCCCAGTAGACATGGCAACAAACATCCCTTCCAACAGGCACAAGGCAGCCACCAAAGGCTCCAGGAAACCCAATATAAAGAAGGAGCCCAAGTCTTCCCCTCGACCTACAACAGAGAAAAAGAAATACAAGGCTTCAAGCAAATCTGCCCAGAAATCCAGGGAATTCATCGAAACAGATACCTCATCCTCTGATTCAGATGAAAATGAGAGTCTGCCTCCTTCCTCACAAACACCCAAATACTCTGAGAGCAATAGGACTCCTGTTAAATCTTCCATGGAGGAGGATGACAGCTTTTTTCGGCAAAGAATGTTCTCTCCTATGGAAGAGAAAGAGCTTCTGTCCCCGCTGAGTGATCCTGATGAAAGGTACCCGCTCATTGTGAAGATTGACCTGAGCCTTTTATCCAGGATCCCAGGGAAGCCTTACAAGGACACGGAGGCCACCAAGGCGGAGAAGAAAAGCGCTCCGGAGAAACACGCGCGCGACTCCCAGAAACAGCCCTCGGACAAGAGCTCCACCAAAGGCAAGAGGAAACACAAACAGGTGAGCAGCACCCTGGGGAGACTGCCCTGTGCTCTCAGCCCTCAGAGCATCATCAGGGAGGCTGAGCTGGAGCAGAGACTGACAGACATAAAGTAGATTTGTATTGAAAGGCTTTTAGGGCGCACCTTGCGCAGGACGAGAGCCTGGCCAGGGCTACACCCAAAATGGTCACAAAATGAACCCAAAATGATCACAAAATGGGCACAAAATGGACCCAAAATGGCTTGCTGGTCACAAAGTGTTACATTTTTATAAGTTTTGGTCCATTTCCATATTGGGGTTTAATTGTCCAATTATAGCTCCAGGCTGTGAGGTCCCATCCTGCTTGTTCCTCCCTTCAGCCCACTCCTGTTTGTGCTTTGGGGCTGAAAGTTGTCCTTGGTGTGCAGCAGGAAAAGGATTTGGTTTTTTTCCTACTTGCTCTGTGAAGAGAGCTTACTGACACTTAATACGAGGCTAAGAGCTACACCCCTAGGCAGCACAGAATCTGAAAAATAAGAAAGCTAAAACCTAAGGCATCAGAGTCCAGATGACACCTCAGGGTGGGGACTGAGCTGTGCAGGAGTGGCTTTGCTGCTTTGTGTAGAGTTCCTGGATCATCCCTGTGCTGTCCCAGGAGATTTGGGATTTTCTTACACAGGCACCTGTAGGGGTGTCAGCCCTGTAGTCACAGAGCCTGTTCCTCTGAGCTCTGCATCCCAGCCCTCTCCTGCCTCCTGCAGCCAGCCCCTGGTGCTCTGCAGGCCAGCTCAGATCCAATGGGAAATCCACCTGGGGAAGAGACCCCAAGAGTCAGTTTTCAGCTGGATGAGCTCCCTGAGCCATGGAATTGCCCAATGCCAGGACAAAGGATGGGGCAGGACTGGGCCTGGGGCGTGGCAGCAGCAGAAAACATCTCAGGTGCTGCTTTACTGAGAGCAGGGAGATCTCTCCATAATAATACTGAATCTTTTTCAGAAGGATTTAATCTTTCCTGCCAGAAGTAAGAGGCAGGAGTGGCTGGAGGGCAGTAAAATGGGCAGGAGTCAGTGGGGGAACTGAACAGAAGGGATACTCTTGGAGGGGGGAATGTGAGAAGTCAATGCTGGTGTAATTTTAAACTGCTTTTTTGAAAGCTCAGCACAGGGACACTGTGTATAAAGGGCAAAGCTGGGGCTGTCAGATGGGCTCAGTGATCCAGGGAGTCTGGTTTCCCTGAGTGCAGGGCTCTGAGGCCCTGGGCCAGGGATTCAGAAATCCCTGTGCTGCTCTGGATGGCACTCTGAAAACTGCATTTTACCTTGTCAGAGGGATCTGACAGGGGTTGGGGGACTTTGTTCTATCTGCAATCCCAGGATTCTGGGAGCTCGTTCCCAGGTGGGTCATTTCAGTTACACCAGTTTCCTACTGAGCAGCCAAAGTGAACTTCATCAGTCAGTGTCCTGCAGGAGCCCTGACATGGAGCTGCAAACAGATTTATCCTCTACTCTTCCTACCCAAAATTCCTGTTTTCTCTGGCTGAGGAGATGAAGTGAGAAAATGAGCTGCTTCTGTCAAAAGGGAATCACTCTGACCAGCACAGTGAACAATTACTTTTTGCAGGTGTTACTGTGTAACTCCTGATGTTCCTGGGAATGCACTCACGTGTTCCAGGGGGTCTGAATTCCCTGACTTCTCTCTCTTTGGCCAGTTTGGCCTTTAAACACACATTTGGAGTTAACACTATTAAAAAAATCTGTGCTCTCACATCTAAACCACAAAGCTTTGGTGAGAACAGTTAAATTTAGGCTTTATCCCAGGAAATAGTGGTGGTTAAATGTTGTGGAGCCTCAGATCACTCTGAGCCTTCCTGAGAGGATGGAAACCTGTGTGAGGCAAGGACAGGACCCCCTTTCCCAGCCCTGCAGTTCTCAGTTTGTGCTCCAAACCCAAGTGGCACCACTTGATTTTCTACATTTCCTGGGTTTCCTTGATGACAATTCTCAGGTTGCAGCATCAGTAACAAAACCAAAACCTTTGGGGTTTCAATCTGGGGTGTGTTACCAGATGATTTATTCTGTGAGGCCCCATTTTCCCTCTTATTCACTGTATTGATCCCTCCAGGGCTGGCTGAAGACATCTTAAAAATTTGCCTTCGAGACCCTGCGACTTGAGGATTAAATTGATATAAATACCTAGTCTTCAACATCTCTGAGCTGACTTTAACAGACTGATTAGACTTTTACCCTTTCCTGGCATTCATCAGACACCTCTTTAGACCCCACAACATCAAATCTGTCTCCTGAGCTTGCCAAAGCCTTTGGCAGATTTTCCTGAGATTTCATGGCTGTAATTTATCTGTGCTGAAATGAACAACTTGGCTTTTAGCAGCTTGTAATTTAGTAGCCAGACTGGAATTTCCATTTTGTTCCAATATCAGGCTCTGGTAAGGATGTGCTAAGGATGAGGTGCTGTAGGCCATGGGTTTGGGGTCTCTACTGAACTGTGAAACACCTCTCAATGTTTATTTCACACCTCTCAGTGTGAAATGCTGCCACTCTCAGTGATGTGTAAACGTGCATCTTTTTGCTGGTTGTTTTTCTCATTTGCTTTGCTCAGAACGAGGATGAAAACAGAGCCAGTGAAAGCAAGAAAACGAAACTGGAAGAAAAAGCTCCCTCAGGACACAAGAATTCCAGCAGCAGGGAGTGAGTATCTCTGGGTGGTCGTGGAGAGAATGGTGCTCAGCTTCCCCCTCTTCTCCTCTCTCCCACACCAAGTTTTCCTCAAATAATTGGTAAAATTTTTTTTTTCTTACCCTTCAAACAAATTTACTTCAGAGCTTCTACAAGCAATTGGTGGAAATGAATTTCCATCCCCAAAAACACTGGTCAAGGACAATTGTGCTCCTTAACAAAGTGAGGTGACCCCTCCTGTGAAGGGAATATTTCCTTCCTGCTTTTCTCTGATACACAGTGGGGCTTGGGCTTGGTCTAGAAATCAAAATCTGTGCTTTTAAATTAACCCCATCTGGTAATTCTCTGTCCAGTAAGTTTTAAGCTGAGAATAAACTCCTGAACTGGCTTTCCTTGGGAAGCTGATGGCATTGGGCTTTGGATCCATGGATTTAGCCTTCCATCTCCTTGATTTGTTAGTGCAAGAAAAGTGTGAGTGATACCAAAGTAATACAGATTCAGCAGATCAGGGCCATTGTTTGATATGTTATTTCTGGATTCCTCACGCTTTTTGTAACACCTGTTATGCCTTTATTTGATTGATTTCTTGGACAGTGTTAATCCACAGGAGAGATTAAGGGTTTTTTCCACTGCATTTTGAAACTTCTGTTTCAGTTCAAGCAACTGAAAACTGGTATATAATTGTGTCATGGAAAATATTCCTGTCCAGTGAGTAATTGCCAAATTACAAAGATGTGAGAAGCTGCAGCAGTTTGGATGCTGCAGCTTTTGTTTGCCCCTTCTCAATTAAACAGTGTCTTGCTGTTTGTTAGAGAGCAGCTGTAGAATGAATGGATACATTTCTAGTTTCATCTTTTACCTGAGATTTGCTTTTTTGTTCTGGTGTTTGTTCGATTGCCAGTGCAGTTCTCTGAAGGACATTTAATTAAATGAAATCATGTTTTTTCTCTAAATAACGTGTAGAAATAACAATGGTGGGAAGGCAGGAATAGCCAACAGCATCCCTCAGCAGCCAGGTGAGAGTGTCCTGAAAGGCTGTGCTGGGGAAGTTTCCCATTGCCTGCCTTGCAGAGGTTTATCTGGAGCATCTTTCCCTGGAGCTGTTGTGAGCACAGACAGCCTGGCGCTGGCACTGGCTTCCACTGCTGACACTGGGAGGCTTTGGGGTGCCTTTTGTACAGAACTGCTGCAGGGGTGTGGTTTTATGGTTAGAACCTGTCTGCTGTTGCCTGTGTTTTCAGGTCAGAACAAAGAAAATGGTGAAAACAAGTTCAGTCTGGCTTTGGAGAAACCTCCTCACTGAGAGGATTATTCTGCTTTTCTCCAAAGCTGGCTCTGACAGTAAAAATCCTGTGGGGTGTGGAGGGGGGAAAGGTATTTAGTTTAAGATGTAAAAATCAAAACTTTTGTGTGTTGTTTTTTGGGGGGTTTGTTTGTTTTGGCTGAAAACCAAACCCTGAATTTGTTCTCATTTTCCAGGTCTTCAAAGCCAAGTGCTGTTAAAGAGAAGGATTTGCTGCCCTCCCCTGCTGCCCCAGCCCTGCAGAAGGATTCCAAGCAGGAACACAGCTCCAGGAAGAGAACAGTCAGTCAATCCTCATCCCTAAAATCCAGCAGCAACCCAGGCAAGGAGAGCAGCAGTGGCAGCAAGAGCAGCTCCTCTTCCAAGCAGAAGAAGACAGAGGGGAAAGGATCCAGCAGTGCCAAGGAAGCCAAGGTAAAGGCTGGTTCTGTCCCTGCCTCTTGTGTTTTTATGATTTTTTTTTTTTTGTTTGATCTAAACAACCATTTCCAGTTCAGTTTAAACATCAGTAGTTTGAGATGTGCATTGCTTCCTGTTACACAGCTCCAGTGCCTTAGAAGGCCATAAATGAGAAAACAACTTGGAGACATCATGGGATACAAATGCTTATCCTGCCAAATTCCTGTGTTAACAGAGGAATGGGTTTAGTCATCCCCTGGTGCCTGGTGCTGCCTGTTCATTGTTTAAGTGGTTAATAAGAGCATCACAAAAAAGCTGTCTGCACCCTGGAAATGGAACTGGGAGGCTGCTCTGGTCTCCTCAGAGCAGATACAGAACTTGTCCTGGTTTCAGAGGAGAGCAGGAGCTCAGTCTGTGCTCAGTGCTGCGATGGGAAGGTCTGAGCTCATTTGATCACATTGTAGAAAGATTATTTCAACTTCAGCTCAGCAACTTACAGAGCTCTCTGTAGGTGGAGGGGAGAAAACATGGTTATGGAGATGGTGCAGAAAATGGTTTGTTAGAGAGTTGGGTTGGGAAGGTTGTGATGGAATTCAAAAACATAAATGTCCCCAAGCCAGCTGTTAATCTGTGGTGTGTTTGTTGTTTCATACTTCAGGTCTATACTTTTTATACTTTATACTTTTATACTTCATGCTTCCTCATGTGTTTCTCAGAGGAGTAACTACTCCTGTGTGGGGTTTTCAAGGCAAAGGCCTTCAAAGAGAGTGTTGTTGACAGAAATCCTCAAAATCCTCCTCCTCTCTGTTAGAGCAGAAAACCAGGATTTGGAGACAGTGCCAGGGGAGGTGGAGGGGGGGATTTCCTGACCCTGGGTGTGTGTGGACTGCAGTGAGGAGGAGTGTGGACTCCCCTCTGCAGTGTGGACTCCCCTCTGCAGTGAGGAGCCCCAGCCCTGTGGGAGCACCCTGAGTTATTCCCAGTGCTCCTGCAGGCTGTCCTTCCTGGCTGGAATGGGGGAATTCATACAACAAATGCTCTTCTAGTAATCATGGCCTGGGTTTGCCTTCCAGGAAAAGATCCTGAACAATTCCTCCAGCTGCCCTCCTGCCTCTGCTCAGGCCACGGAAAGCGCGAAGTCGAGGAGAGCCAAGCTCGTTTTTGATGATAGGTAAGGACAGAAGATTCCCTTTCCCTCTCTGGGGGCTCTGGATCTCGAGCACAGGCAGCTCCCCACGGAGGAGAGTTGGCGTTTTGCTCCCCAAAAGATGTTACACACAAGCTCTTTGTCAAAGAAAATACCTTCAAAAGAAAATAAAACAAACATTTTCCCGTCTTGTGCAGCCTTGAAGTTTGACTCGGGCCAACTCAGATGTCAGCTTGTTCTGAAAGCACTTTTTGAAATTCACTTTACAGATGAGATTATGTTTGCACCAAATTTAAAATAACTTTCTGCTTAAGAACTTGGTTGAAATACTGTTGGAATTACCTGGAACTAGAGAATTAACTTGAAACTGCTTTCAACAATTTTATCATAGTAGTTAACTAATTTAACAGATTCCTTTGAACAGTTCTAGCATAGTGTAGCTTGAGTTAGAACAGAAAAAGCCCTGAAATGTGACAATATTAAGAAGCTGCAGTTACAAAAGGCTGTGTTAATGGGTGCCTCCAGTCCCTAAAAATCCTGTCCTCTCTTGCAGGACTTACTCAGCTGATCATTACTTGCAGGAAGCAAAGAAGCTGAAACATAATGCAGATGCTTTGGTGAGTGGCTCTCCAGTGTGTGCCCCAATGCTGGGCTTGGCTTTGCCATTCTCCTGCCCTTCTGGGCTGGCATTCCCTGCCCCTGTGTGGTCTGTGGGGCTGAGTTCTGTGCTCTTCCCTCCCTGCAGTCGGACAGGTTCGAGAAGGCTGTGTACTACCTGGATGCTGTCGTGTCCTTCATCGAGTGTGGGAATGCATTGGAGAAAAATGCTCAGGAATCCAAGTCCCCGTTCCCTATGTATTCAGAAACTGTGGAATTAATCAAGTAAGCTTTGCAGAGCTCCTGCTGGGGTGGGGGCTGCTCTGGGAGTCAGAGCTTTGAGGTGTGCAGGGGTTTTGCCCCCAGTTTTTGAGATCTGTTGTCATTCCCAGTAACACTGGAGCAGTGACCAGTTCATTCCAGTTTCTGGGGTTTAAAGCATTTCCAGAAGGGTGAGATGGTTTCTGCTGAGGCTTTGAGCCCTTCTACAATGAGTGACCCACAAGGAGCAGAATTATTCTGCTCCTTGCTGAGTCAGTGCTTTATCTGGGGCTGAGAGCTGTTCCTAAAACAGTGGAGATAGCTGAAACTGGAAATTCATGAGAACATGAGTGTTTTGTGAGTGGTGAATGAAAGTAGTTGTTGTTTTGGGGCTGATTTGCTGCCTTTCTGTGCAGATACACTATGAAACTGAAGAATTACTTGGCCCCAGATGCCACAGCTGCAGACAAAAGGCTGGCAGTGCTTTGGTGAGTGTGCTGGACCTCCTGCAGTGCATTTCCTATCTGTAACCTCCACAAAATGCTGTTTTACACTGAGCCCTTGGGTGTTCTGAACCAAACACAAGAAACTTTCACTTGGCTGTGCACAAAAATTAACCTCTGTCTGATTGCTGTAAATGGGGATGTTGCCAGGCAGGGCCAAGGCTTTGAAACATTGAAAAGTGACAGCAGAAGGTGCCTCCTGAGCACTGAGGCAGGGATAAATCACACTTGCACTGGCTGTGGGGACTGGCAGGAGCCCAGTGGCTGCTGAAGGTGTAGAGGACCAGAGCCCTTTGGTTCAGGGGAGAGCAAAGGGAAGGCTCAGGGTGTCCTGGCACTGACTTGTCCCTTGTCCAGGTCACTGCCTGGTGTCTCCCAAGCCAGCAGCAGCACTGAGACGTTCAGTTCCAGCTTGAGGCACACAGAGCTGCTTCAGTCCCCTTCAGAATTTCAAGGTGGTTGTGGATTTTCTAGTTGAGTTACAACTTGAGGGCTGAGTTGGCAGAGAGAACATCGAGACCACAGCTATGAGACTTTTGAAATTCACTGAGTTGAGATCAAGCTGACTTTAATTGTGACTGATTTGTCCTGTCTTTGGGCAGCCTTCGGTGCCAAGCTCTGCTGTACCTGAGGCTTTTCAAACTGAAAAAGGAAAGTGCATTGAAATACTCAAAAACCCTGACTGAACATCTGAAGGTAATTGCATCTGTATTTTCTTAGAGCATTAAAACCTAGTGGTAGGGAAGCTCTACATCACTTAAGGTTCCCAAATCCACTTTCAGACTGCTGCATGTGGAAACTTGTTTAAAACTGGACTTGAAGGTGTATTAAAGCTGGGCAGAGCTTTAATGACCATAACCCTGCTGGTCCTGGCATGACAACTCTGTTAATGTCTTCTGTAATAAATACAGTAGGCTTCAAGGAGGAGGTTGTTTGCAGTGGGATGTTGGCTGGGTTTAGGTAAATTGCCCATGAATTTATCTCAATTTCTGTGAAGCTGATTCTTAAGCTTCCAGCTCTCAATGCTGAGAGGAACCAGGCTCATGACATACCCAATCTTTCAGATTTGGGATATCTTTAATTGTTCAATGCCAGTGATAACAGACCCTTCCTATTAAAGGGCTGAAAAAACTAAAATGTTCCCATAAGGGGCAATGGATTACTCTAATACTTGTTTGTTTTGCTAAAATAACCCCTTGTCTTTTAGCCATGAGTAAAAAAGGATATTTCCCTAAGTTTCAGTTCACTGTGATATTATTGAGAACATTACTTGGAAGTACAACTATAAAACAAAAAACTTGCTTAAAAAGAACCAATTAAAGAACCAGATAAAATGTAACCAGTGGAAGTATAAACACAAATCAGGTGAAATGTGTCTTTTTCCCCCCACACAGAATTGCTACAATAATTCTCAAGCACCGTCACCTGGTATGGGAAGGTGAGTGGTAAAAGCTTTTCCTCTGTTTCTTAACTTCCAGGACCTTTTCTCCTTTTCCTGTGTGCCAGGGGGGCTCAGGGAGCAGCTTTTTGGGGTGATTATTTGAAGGGTGTGGATTTTGATCCATTTTTTGTGTAATTATCGTGGTGGAGGGAGGTGCTGCAGCTCTGCAGGGTTTGTCAGGCTAAAAAAGGGACAGTGTGCCACTGACCCACAGGTCATTTATCCCAGGGAGTTTTGGTGTTTAATTTAATGCTGCTCCCCTCAAACAAGAGCTTTATTAGTGCTGCAAGGCCAGAGGTTACAAGCACTTGCAGGATTCTCTATTCCATAGTTGAGCAATTATTTCTGCTCTTTTAAACCCAATAATGGACCTTTGATAAATTATTCAATGAGTTTGAGGGGAGGGCACTTCAGATTGCCATTGTGTCACCTGCAGTAATGTCATATAATTCAATATGCTGGCAGTGGAGTTACCAGGTAGCTGTAATTTTTTTTTTTGTTCTTATTCTTTAAAGTTCATTTAAACAACGAATTTAAAGACTTTATTGAATAAAGAGATGCTGAGGCTTGGTAATTAAGTTTTGTAAGCTAGAAATAATTGTTGGGTGATCCTCAGCAGTTCCCAGCTTGAGATTTTCATTTGTTATAAGGCAAACCCTGATTTTTGGTGTGTAAAGTGGGAGTGTTTTCCCATCCCACACCCCGAGTGCGGGCAGAGGGCTCTTAGGGGCCATCTCAGAGCATGACGTGTCTAAAACTGCTGCTTTTCTGCCTTTCCAATTCCATCTTCCTGTGTGAACGAGCAGCAAACCTGTGGGGATGCCATCTCCAGTCTCTCCAAAGCTGTCTCCAGGGAATTCAGGAAATTACTCTTCCGGGGCAGCCAACCCTTCAGGGAGCGGGTCCTCGGTGACGATCCCGCAGCGCATCCATCAGATGGCTGCCAGCTACGTCCAGGTCACCTCCAACTTCCTCTATGCCACTGAAATCTGGGAACAAGCAGAACAGCTCTCGAGAGAACAGAAAGGTGAGGGCTGCCTCAGGGGCGGTGAAACCTCCAGAGCACTCCCAAAGCTTTGGTTTTGTTGATGGCACCCTGGGTGCTGAACCTCTGTAAAATCAGGGGGAAAGTGGCACCTTGGGGTTGGCAGGAATGCCCCGGGCTGGGTGTTGTGGTTGTCTAGGTGATGTTGGGAGTTGTGACATAAGAATCTTTATTGTGTTTGCTGTAAAATGTTCAGTGTAGGAAGAGGAACTTGGTGCATTTCCCTTTAGTGAAGACTTCCGAAGGAAATTTGGCAGTAATTTAATTATTTTCGATTAATGAAATGTAAGTTCTTAGGGAAAACCAAGAAGTCTGGCGAGGGTTTAGTTGTTTCCAAGCAGTCTCGTGCAGAAGAGCAGAGAAATGGATTAGGAAGAACCTTTCTCCTTGACTTTCCTCATTCCCTTCCTGTCCACCCCAGCCATCCATGCCGCGAGCTGGGCTCGGATGTGCTTTCCCAACTGCCCTCCTGTCCTGGTTTGGAATAAATTAGGGGAGAACCTCTAAAAGGAGTCCCCTAAAAACGAGCCTCCACCACCCCTCCCCCCCCACCCCTGGGTTCGGGAAGGAAAATGCCTTGGAGGAAAAGTGGAAAAAAACAGTTTATTGACAAATGAAAAAGAAAACACTCCCCAACACCAAAGAAAGAAAGGCAGTTTACTGTGGGGGAGGGTGCACAGCTTCTTTCTGCAGGCCCAGAGATTCTCTGACTTCTCAGGTCAGGTCAGGTCCAGAGGTGGTCCAAAATCTTTGGGGGAGTGGGGGGGAAGGGAAAAGAAAAGGAAGGAAAGAAAAAAAACCAAACAGAAATGGCAAAAGCCAGTGGCAGGGGCAGGCAGAGAGAGAGAGAGAGAAGCAGCAGCAGCAGGCCCTGCCAAAGAGGGAGGGGACAGCTGCCAGACACAACAACATAGTCCAAGATATGGGCTAGGGGACAACCTCAACCCAGAACACCTCCTTTTAACGTGTGTTTGTGCTGTTTTATCAGAGTTCTTTGCTGAACTGGACAAGGTGATGGGGCCGCTGGTGTTTAACACGAGCATGATGACGGAGCTGGTGCGTTACACGCGGCAGGGGCTGCACTGGCTGCGCCTGGACGCCAAGTGAGGAGCCCCCAGCCCATCCTTCAGCTGCCTCTGATTCCTCTCCACAACACTGTGTCATGTCAATAAGGAAGACTGCCATATAACACATTGCTTAGTTGACACTAAGAGCAAGGAATGCTTTCCCACCGTCTCCCATCCTCATTTGTGTGGGGTTTTTTTTGTGGTTTTTTTAAACCCCCTCCCCAAAAAAAATCAGCTGGTTCGTGGACTTCTCCAGTGTTCCCCGGTTTAAGTTATTTAAATATTTGAAAATTTGCTACGTTTCAAGGAAAAAAAAAAAAAAAAGAAAAAAAAATGGTAGTTTCGCTGATCTGTCGTGGATGGATCATTGGGATTCCAGTCACAATACATGAATAGTCAGTTTAAATCCTATTTATTTTAATTTTTTTTAATTTTAATTTTGAAAAGCCCCCGTTTTGGGGCTGGTTTTAGCTATTTCTTCTTCCCTAAATTTCCCCTTTGAGTACTTAGAAATTAAACCTAGACACTTTATTTAAGTACTTTGTGAGCTTTGTTACTCTGTAATGTCTTGTGGTGGTAGAGCCTGTAAAAGGAACTAGGGTTGATAGGTTCTAACGAATAGGGACACCATACTTCTCATGCCTAATGTCTATGAGTCGACTAATAAATGACAACTACAGATTTATTATTGCAGAATTTGTACTAAATAGAAAAGTTCCAGATATTCTTCTACGTATTGAGATACTTCATTTAAATGAATTATAAAGAAATTTATATGGAAAAATATTTAGCTGGATCTGCCTCGGATTGTTTCCAAGGCAGCTTCAAGCCATGGCTTAACACTATAACAATCACAAAACATTACAGTAATTTGCATTTAATGTAACGTCCAGGCAATGGTGTAGGAATGACCTTCAGTCCAGTGGGTGCGATGCAAACAGGAAAGGCTTTGGAAAAGGACAATCTCGTGCTTTTTTTTTGCATCTCTTCATTTCAAATACCTTTTGTTTCCGTGCTTGTCACTTTTTGGCAGTTAGGAAGTCGGGGAACTTTGTGGTTCCAAACCCCAAGAGCAGTTCAGTTCCTGCCAGAACCGTCATTTGCATCTTTTCCATTGACTGAGAAACCAGGAATCTTTAGTAGAACTCTAGGTCCGTGTTGTCCTCTTAGGGTCTGCTGGGTGATGGACACTACAGGCTAGCAGTGCAGCAGCCACCGTGGGCTGGGAGCAGAGCTGCTCCTGCAGGAAGCACTGTGCTGTGCAGGATGGATGGCAAACTTGGCTTTACCCCGTGCTAATGAAGGTCCCGTTCATGTCACGTAACGTCCACTCCCGAGGGGGCTGCTGGCTGCCACAGAGGGCTGCTGGAGCTGCAGGTGGCCCCTCTCCGAGTGCAAACCAAAGTACCTTTCCACGTGAGGTGCTTGTCTGAGTTAAAGGTTTCAAATGCTACTGCTTTCAGTATTGCTTAGTGCCCCCCCAACATGTCTGGTGTGCCTTATGCCTTACTTTTAGATGAAGATTTTATGAACTGTTTACAAGATGTTTTACAGCAGGACCAGGTATACTGTATGCAGTGGTCTTCTGCAGTACTTGGGTAAAATTCCATTTCCTTTTTCAAAGTCCCGGTGTCTGTCACTCAAACTGACTCATCGTGGTGGTCTCCTTCCCCAGAGTCCAACTCTGAATCCTTTGGAGTGAGATTGTGGAATGCTGCTTTGTTTTTTCTCTCCCATTGAACCCTTTTATTC
Source organism: Sylvia borin (assembly GCA_014839755.1). Taxonomy (NCBI): domain Eukaryota; kingdom Metazoa; phylum Chordata; class Aves; order Passeriformes; family Sylviidae; genus Sylvia; species Sylvia borin. The sequence continues at coordinate 17,188,725 of CM025970.1, read as the reverse complement.
TGTACCAGATATGAACGTGCATGTTCAGGAAAATTATTGCACTAAATTTTTTGTGTAGGTGTAGTTAAGTGCCAAAATCACGGCAACCTCGAGAGAAGGAATAGAATTCTACGCTCCTTAGTACTGCAGTATGTCCTATGGGCTTTAAGAGTTTAGAAGTTTTGCAAATTAGTAACCTACTACAAGGTAGCTGCATCTTCGTAGAGCTTCCTTTGCGTCCCAGCGTGTTTTGTACTTCCAGAAAAGCTTTGCTACGTCCGGATTGATAAACGGGGAACAGGCCTGGGGCTCTCCCTGACTCGACTCTTCAGGTCTGTCGGAGCATCCTTTTTATGGAATCACTGTGCAAGGTCACCTTTCTGTTAGTCTTTGCTGTTGGAGACAGAACTCTGTACCCTCGAACTCCCCGCCGTGGGCATGGGACACTGTCAGCTGTGTTTCCTTTCCTCCTCTGAAGTGCCTCGCACACCTCTGACGCTGAGAAATCCCTTGGTAGAAGTTGCATTCGTGGGTGGGTTTGTGTGTAGTGCTGCACTAGCCAGCGTGGCTGTTCTTGGCTTGCTCCTTTGTGCACAGTCACCATTGCTGTCAGCAGGAATGGTGTCATCTCGGGGAATTTTGTTTTCCTTAACTAGAGTCCCACAAATACCTTTTGGTGTCACGCGAAATTGGCCTCTTGAAAACGCATCGCTTATCCCTAGAGCAGTGGATCTTAGGAATTGGCTTCAAACAAGCAGAAGGCTTTTTTTTTTTTTTTTTTTTTTTTTTGCATCATGTCAAAATGTGGACCTGAGCTGGTTGGAAGTGTCCCAGCTGAAGGGCAGAGCCTCTGGAGTGCTGTCCCAGGTGGTGTGTCCATGTGGGGGATCCGCAGGGGGCTTGGGGATGGATAGGAAATGCCTTGTGCAGCTGGGGCCGGTGCAAGCAGATCAGTTCAGACCTCTCAATTCCAAAAGCAAATCTTAATTTGGGATTGACCCTTGTTTCCAAGAGGAAAGTTCTGTACTTGATCAGATTTTATAGCCAAAAACGAAAAAGCAAATACGTCCTAGGCTTCCATCCCACTGCCAACGTAGGAGGGCTCTGTCCCTGTCCTTGGCAGCTCCCAGCACCACAGGGGGAGTGCAGGTCACAGGAGTGACTAAGGAGGGACTCCCCAATCATGGCTTCCCAAATGATTCCCTGGACTGGGAATATGTATCAATGCATATCGAAACTGTAATTTTAATTCCCTTGCTGATCATGGCCCCAGTTGGTGAATCTTAAAAAAATGGCTCAATCAGACTAGGCTTGCTCAGCTATCTGTGCTGTTTGACTTTGCTCTCAGACTTGCAGGTTCCAGGTGATCAAGGTGCAAACCATTTATTTATAATTCCAAACAAATCTTCAGGACACCAGAGTCAACCAGCCCAAGAGTTTTGTTTTGATTTGAATCTCAGCCATAAAGCAGAGCAGACGGACGGCTCTCCTTGGCTTCGATGGCAGTATGCAATTTGTATTGTATGTGTCTTTTAATATATATGTATATATATATGACTCAGTCTGTCCAAAGTATATGTTATACTTGTTTTTAGATTATGGTGCAACTGACTATATTGATATATTATTTATTGAGTGCTGAGTCACCATCTTATTGGTGATAAATATTGCATATTATCCAGGAGTGCAATGTATATTCCTTTAGATTGCTGAGGCTTGATTGCTGTGGTAACAAAAAAAATGCCCTGAAATGTATTTATGAATGGCCCCAACACACAGAGAGTCAGAATTTATGGGAATGATGTAGCACTTGCCTGGGGCAAGTAAAATAAAGCCGTAGGCAGAGAATTATGGAGTTTGCCAAAAGGCAGACTGCTGGAAAGAGAGAGAAACTACCTTTGCTGTATTTAATGTCATTTTCTGAAAAGATCTTTGCTGTCACTGCAGTGTTTCCATTGAGGCAGATCTACGAGGGCCTGAGCAAGTCAAGTTTGAATTACCCATTGGGGAGTAAACAACTTCCAAATTCTTAACCTTCACGACAAATCCTTGGGTCAGGGTTGAAGCTTCTCCCTCTGATGTGTCAGTGTTCTGGAAAACCCGTTCCGAGCAGCGAGGTCAGTGCTGGGCATCCTGAAGGACAGAGAGGAGGCAGAGCTCTGCTCTGCAGTCCCCCGGGTGCAGAGCTGGTGCAGGAGGGGGTTTCCCAGCAGGATGTGTCAGTGGGGATCCTGGGGAGTCCTGGTGTGTCCTGGGGCTGTGCTGCCCCCGGAGCCGCTCCCGGGCCGGGCTCTCCTCAGCCCCTGCATCCCCTTGGGAGCAATTCCAGCTGCTGTGGCAGCTCAGGGGCCTGGGGGCTCTTGCCCTGCTTTAATTCCACCTGGGAATTGAATTCCCCGTGGCAGTGGGCCCATTGCTGGCTCCAGGCTCTATCCCTGTCCCGGGACACGGCTCCTGGTGCTGCCTTGGCATTCCACATCCCAAACTCTACTCCAAGGACCAGGCATGACTTTCCAAGCACAGTTCCTGACATTTGTATCTGGTCCCCCCTTTTAAATTGTTTTAAAAAAAAATTTTGTATATGGAGGATAAAGTGCTTATATATTTATTAAAAATCCTTTATCTTATTTGAAATTATTATTTGGTGAAGAATGGGGTTTTTCTTTTGGGGGAGGGCTGGGGAGGGGAGGTAACTTTTAACCTGTCACTTATAAATGAAGCCCTGATTAATCCTACAGAAAGGTACTATTAGTAACTAATGGGATGTCTCTGTTTTATGCTTTGTACATGACAAGTCCATGTGTTACATTTTGTTTTCTATCGAAAGATTTGGACATCTGTCTTCAACCAAAACCGGAAAAAAAAAAAAAGAAACAAACTGTGATTTTATTTGTTGCAATACATTTGAAATTTCAAAGGGTACTTTGGGGCTCAAAATTAGGATTTCTAAGTCAGTATGTGCATTTCACGTAATAAAGCTGTTAATGGTGAGCAAAGTATTATATACTAACTAGATTTTTTCCACATCTGTATAGTATATTCTATGTATTTTGTGGTATTGAGATTATAGAAAGTTTAGTGTCTGAAACATGCGTTTAATGTGTATTTTTAAACAAATTTATGGCAATTAAAATATTTGGAGAAAAGGGTATCACATTTCAATTTGTAAAGATCTTTTTAACTACTGTGTCATTAAAATGCTTTGTACAATGCAAAACTGTAACTGGAGAAACTAAGTTTAATAAATATCAAATAGATTTTCTGTATTAAACTTCCAACCCCCTGTGCTTGTATCTGTTTTGTGGGGCCTTCTCCTCCCTGGAAGTGCATTTTTAGGCAGAATTTTCTTTCCTTCATCCTACTGCTCTGTGAAACAAAAGTAGCATCCAGTGTGTGTGCGTCCAGACTTTTGTTGATTTTTTTATTTCTTTTTGTCTTTCAGCCTCCAACTCGACATCCAACACATCAAAACAGCATTTTGATCAATTCATTGTAAGACAGGAGATAAGGTCAGTGGCAAAAGTCAGTCTAGGACATGTATTTAAGTAAATTTGATTAGAAGTAATTAAGAGTAAATAGTTCTCATTCCACTTATCGCTGGATATATTTGGGATATTGGAATTGCTATCAGTAGTATCAGTTTGGCTCCCTCTTTCCAACAGGCCTTTATCTGAGGGCTGATAAGAGCTAGATTGGGAGGAGATGGGGCCTGATCCTCTTTATGCTCCTGCCGGGGGGAAGGATGAGTGTCCAAAGTCTGGCTGGAATTAAACCCCACCTCTGTGTTCACCATCCACTTTGCTCAAGATACAAGGAAAAACCAAGCTGCTTTACTGAATATATATTTTAATTCACACCTTCAAATAAATAATAGAAAACATTACAAAAAAACAAACGAGGAGGAGATGCAGAGCCCTTTTATTGAGCTTGGCCAGAGGCCTCCTGAGGCATGGCTGTGGGAGGAGATGCTCTCGAGCTCTTTGAAGTCCTTTTATCAGCACATGTGACAGAAATATTAAATACCCTGATTGCTCGAGGCCCTTGCAGCTCCTGAGCAGTCAATAAATACATCCCAAGTGTGTGGAGCATGGTCAGCAGTAACAGTGCAGGCTGTGCTTGGTGCCAGCTCATGCTGAGGCCGTGGAGAGGAGGCAGCGATTTTTCCTGGGGGGAAAAAAATAAATCTCATGAGGCCCTGGGAGCTGGGACTGCCCCTGCCAGGCTCAGCCTGGGGCCAGGTTCATCTCTGTGCCTCTGTGCCAGCAGGGCTGGGTTCAGGCACACTGAATTCCCCTCAATTAGTCAGTCTTGATTCGTTTTTGGGTCTTTGCTTTCCATCAGAATTCCAAACATAGCATAGCAGCCCTGTCTTATTTATCCTAATAATTTATAATATACAACAAGCTTATTTATAATAGGATATTCATTAATAATAGGATATACTTATCCATTACTGCTATTTACATATAACCGCCCTGTCCTATTTACTTATTTATCCTAATAATTTATAATATACAATAAGCTTATTTATAATAGGATATTCACTAATAATAGGATATTCATTAATAATAGGATATTCATTAATAATAGGATATACTTATCCATTACTGCTATTTACATATAGTAGAAAATGACTATTTTCTATCCTGTCTCTGAGTGCTGGTGTATGTGTACAACAGGTGCCATACAAAAATCACCTCTCAGTCATTAAATAATTTTAAGAAATCAATTTATGTGCAGTTGGACAATTTGCTCATGCCTAATGAGAATTAAATAGCTTTTGATATCCTAGTTGCTTTTTAAGCTATGAGCTTAAAGTAATTAATTTAGGGTAAGATATTAATGCAGGCTTTTTCACTTTTTATTAGTACCTGGTTTAAAAGGAAGGGTTAATGGGAAGGTAAGTTGCCTAAAAGCTGTGTGGAGCCCTGTGTTCTCTTGGCCCAGCCAGGTTATTTGGGGTTGCAGTGAAAGGACTGTGGCTGGCACTCTGGAGACCTGGACTCTGCTCTGTTTGCTCTGCTTACTAAAGAGTCTGAGGCTCTTGCCTCATCCCCTATTCCTGGTATCTTTTTTTATGCACTAAGTGACCTCTGGATCCCGTTTGGATGAGCCCAGGTGGGAAGTTCTCTGCATCCCAGCCCGGGGAGGTGGTTACCTGCAGAGCATGGTGAGGCACTCGCTGTTGTCCCTGCAGGAGGCTCCGATGGGTCTCAGGGACACCCCTCTCCAGAAGGGTGTCATGCGCCGCTGCCGGGGGCTGCGGGGCTGGCCCTGGGGCTGGCTCAGGGACAGGGACACGCCGTGGCTCTGAAACACACCAGGGTGACCGTCAGGACACGTGGCAGCCACAGCATTTCCTCCTGCTGCTGCTGAGGTCAGCCCTCTTCATTTTGAGTTAGGCGCTTGGAATCGTTCTGGTTTTCAGATCACGGTGCCTTTGGGATAAAGCACTGCTTACAGCCCAACCCCAAAGAAATAGCTACCAAAATTAGGGATGGTTTGAATCTTCTTGGGAGTGAGGGCAGAATCACTGGCTGAGCTATGGCTTAGAGTAGCCCGGTATTCTGTAGGCAGTAGCTACATTTTTATGATGCTGGATCCTCTAAAAAGCCCCCTCTTAACTCCTACCAGTTGTCCTTCCAAATCATAACAACTTTTATGTACAGCCTGTCCTTTGAATTAGCCCTTTAAATAGTTTATTTCAGTATTTTCTCAGTTTACCTGGCTGAGCAGCAGTGAGCAGAGGAGAAGGGCTGCCATCACTTTCCACCAGTGCATCTTCCCGGCGGGAGCTGTCACTTGGAGCAGCCGTGGGCAGAGCAGGCACAAAGAGCTCCAGTCAGGACTTCCCAGGCTCTCAGCTACATTTTTATAGACTTCATTCTCTTATCATTGTATCAGCTGCCAGTTATTACAGGGCCAAAGTTCACTTTGGAACAAGAGGGAATTGCTAAGTCTACATCTGCTGCAGTGATCTGGTTCAAGGCCTGTCTCGAGCTAATGATTTACTCCCCTTCCACTTGTACTTTGTCTGGTCAGTTGTGCTGACCCCTTGTGCCAACTGTTCCTTTTTTTAAAGCCCACCTAAGATGTTACCAGAACTTCATGGTCTATTTTTAAGCAAAAATGTGTGTGGGGGGGTGGCCTAAATTATTATGGTCAGGATCAAAAGCCTAACTTAACTTCTGTAGCTCTGAGTTAGCCAACCAGGGGTAAGGGTTGTCTTGCTGAGCTGATTTGGAGCAGAGAATTGTGCTTTTGATTTGTTCCTCACTCTTGGTACATGAAAGAACCATAAGGAAGTTGCTTAACCTTTATTTCCAGGCACACAGTGCTCCAAAAGCAGGTGTAACACTTTCTGGCTGGGTTTGAGAATGTAAAATGTGTGCTAACTCACCGAGCTCTTCCCTCAAGCATCCAAAGGTGTCAAGGATAATCATCCCTAGGTAGATAATGTGAGAGGCTGCTCAGGGCTTGTCTGGAGCTGAGGAGCTCCTTGTGCAGACTGTGGTTTCCCAGGATGTGGTTTCCCATCTCTGCCCCCGAGCTGTGTCACTCACCATCAGGCTTCCCAAAGTGCCAGCAGCTCCCGTGGGGATGGACGGGCTCCTTGTCATTGAGAGGAAGCTTCAGTTTTTCCATTGTGGAGTGAGATTGCAGCAGCAGAGACAAGTGTGAGCAGAGCTGCTGCCTCTCATCTCCCCCCTCTCCTCACACACTTGTGCTGGTCCCAGTGGTGGTGTCTCGTGGCTCCTCACCTGTGGGATCTTGTGGATCTCATTGGATCAACCTGGGCTAGTGAAGGTGGGAGGAACTGCAAGAGCTTTAAGGGCCTTTCCAACCCAGATCACGCTGTGGCTCTGCCTGGTTCCCACATCTGTCCCATGTGCCTCACATTTCTGAGATTGCAGAGTGTCATAGAGAATTCCAGCTTGTGTCACTGCCTGCAGGTTTTGGAACACACAGTTTTAACTCAAGTGAATTGTAAAGTGCTAAGTGTATAATGAACTGTGTTTCAGCTAAATTGTAAATACAGATCTGGATGTCACAGGCTCTATTTCTTTGATTGCTTAATATAAAGGCACAAGTGCCAGCGTGGAGGGCAAGTGACTTAGATTAAGATAGTGCTGTGATGTCACATGATTACCCCTTAGCCCAAATTTCACTGGGATTAAAAGAAAAACCTTCCCAGCATAGTCTACAACCGCTATTCAGTCATTCCCATCCTGGGATGGTTCTTACACACCTTCCTCTGCCCTATTTGTTTTGCTTCTCTGGGAGGAGGAAGCAAAATTTTCATTATTTTTACCTTCTTGGATTTTAAGGGCAGGAAATAGGACAGTAAATAAAGGAGACAAGTAGCTGAACTTAAAAAGTTTGGTTTATATTTGGCTGGGAATTTCTCAGTTGTTTTTCCCATGGAGTCCTTCCTTTCCATGCCATGTGCATTCTAATTTCTGCTGTTCCCATCAGGCACTAGTGTAAAACACGAAGGAGGATAAGGCAGCAGCAGGAGGCCTGACTTCTTCCATGAAGCACAGGATTTGGAAAAGCAGCAGAGCCCTCTGTAAGTCACCATCTCTCAGCTTTTTTGGCTGGGGAAGGCTGGTACTTTGTGATGATGATATATCAGAATTGTTGTCTGTCCTTCTGGGTCACTAATTGCATCAGACTGTCTGTGTCAGCCAGGAAACTGCTCTGTGCAAAAAACTGGGGAAAAAAAAGATTATAACTGAGCTGGTCCTTTCCATGCCCACAATTCCCACAGGCCAGTTAGACCCACAGCAGAGATGTGAGGAAAGAGACACAAAATGTCTCTCTGTTGCCACATCTAATAATTGCCCAAAGGAGAACAGAAATAAACGAGTGAAAACTTTTCAAGCACCTTGTTCAGATTCTGAAATGCCCATGGGTCCAACTCCCACTGTCACAAGTTTGGCAGGAGCCATTCCAGCTGGGAATAGGGGCTGCATCCGAGGTGGAGGTTGCGGGGACAGAGTTGGGATGGGTGGGCACGGTCACAGGATGGCAGGGTTGGGATGGCTGGGAACGTTTGGGATGGGTGGGCACAGTAACAGGATGGGGCAGGGGCAGGGGATGGCCGGGCAGGGGCAGGATGGGGCAGGGGCAGGATGGGGATGGAGCAGGGGATGGCAGGGGCAGGGGATGGCAGGGGCAGGATGGAGCAGGGGCAGGGGCAGGGGCAGGGGATGACAGGGCAGGGTAGCAAGAGGCTGCTGGTGGAGCAGCTCCGAGCTGACCCTGCCCCTCAGCACTGACCCCGCCGTGGGGCTGGCCGTGCCCGGGGCTGGCGCGTGGCCGCGGTGCCGCTGCCCCTCTGTTTGCGTATGTCTGGCCCCTGGGGCAGGCACGGCCCAGCTGTCTGTGTGTGAGCAGGAGCACGGACCTTGTCAGAGCTCTGGGCAGCTGCTGCCCTCCAGCAGAGCTCCTGGGACAGCACACAGGGGCTGAGCTGCCAAGGAAGAGCTTCTCAGGAGGGCCAGAGGACACCCAGCCCCACGGCTCTCTGAGGCACCGTGAGCAGGACCCTGTGTTCTGTGACAGACATGGAGGAATGGCTTCAAACTGCCAGAGGGCAGGGTTAGATGGGATATTGGGATGGAACTGTTCCCTGGGAGGCCCTGGCACACATTTCCCAGAGCAGCTGTGGCTGCCCCTGGATCCCTGGCAGTGTCCAAGGCGAGGTTCGATGGGGCTTGGAGCAACGTGGGCTAGTGGAAGGTGTCCCTGCCATGGCAGAGGTGGCACTGGATGGGCTTTGAGCTCATTCTGGGATAAATCTGCCCCTCTGCATCTCTATCAGCTAACAGCCACAGCAGCCACTTTGTTGCTCCCTACTTGCTTAAGCTGCCTAGAAAACACCAGCCACCTAAAATGTGGTTAAGCACAGACTGGTTTTGGCATAACTTGGGAGCACTGGCTGACTGATTTTATTGCCACTTAGGCCAACCTCAGGCTGTGCTTGGAGGAAACACAGGAGGCTGAGCTCAGGCTCATGTGCTCTGAGTGAACCACAGTGAACCACAAAATACTCCAGCATGGAGCTATAAAAATTGCCTCGGTCCAGCTTCCCAAAATGAGAGCCTGAGCATCATTGTCTTCCTGACAGCCCAGCCCTGAACACACAGGGAAACTCACACAGGAAAACGTCACTCCTGCCCTGCAGATAAGATAAATTCCCAGGACAGCTACAGCAATAGCACAGCAGGAACACCAACATATTGCTCTGCGTGGGTTGGGAGCTGGAGGCAGTCAGTGGAACACTGGGAGGAAAAAATCAGGATAAAGGAACCAGCCAAGTGTTCTGAGCTTCCAACAGTGAAGGTGTTTCTATACTTAGAGACACAGGGTGAAGTTGTCACATATTTAAGCAACTTTATTACCAGCAGCTGATTTTTTTAATCATCCTCAGGCATTAAATAGCCTTGCTTCTCCCAGCAGTTTTCAAGGAGGTTCTAATGCAGCCTCTTACCACTGATGAGATACCAGAGTGTATTAAACACCCAATTAACATTACTGTAACTAGATAATTAGAATCACAGGATCAGAGAACAGCCCAGGTTGGAAGGGACCTTGGCAGATCAGCTGGTGCAGGCATTTGTGGGAAGGGAGCCCAGAGGAGGTTACCTGGCACCCCGTCCAGTCACCTCCTGAAAGCCCCAGGCTGTTCCAGGGACTGATTGTTCTCACTGGAAAAAATTCCTTTGTTACACAGAGATGAAACCTCTCCTAGTGCAGCCTGTACCTGTTCCCCTTCATCTTCTGCCCAGGGCTCTCATGAAGAGTGAGCCTCCAGCCAGAGGTCAGGGTCCATCCCAAATCCCAAGCCACCAGCCAGCCCATCCAGCTTTAATCAATACCAAACCAGGCAGTGTTTGTTTTTCACAGATCTGAAGGCTGGAGCAGCCAGTGATGGGAAAAATAAACGGGATAAGGAACAATTTCAAACCAGCCCTTGCTGCACTTAATATTGAGGAATATTTCAAAGAAACGGGAATTACGAAGGCTGGAAGTGCTCTAAGATAAAAACATCCGAGCACAGGGAACTTCAGCCTGATTATCTGCCTGTACAGAGAGAACCAGACAAGGGATTTGATGCTCCTCACCTCGAAGAGCTCAAGACACGGATTTCACACAAAGTCATGGGGCAAAGTTACAGTTTATTAACCAAGGCTTATCTCCCCCGTTAATCCCCTGCAGGCATGGGAACAAGCACAGCGGGTCCCCAGGGAGCTCTGCAGCCACGAGGTCACTGCTCCTGTCACTGCTCCTGTCACTGCTCCTGGTCACTGCTCCTAGTCACTGGTCGTTCTCGTAGTCAGCCGGGTTCTTCCTCTTGAGCCGCTCAAACTCCTCCGTCCCCCAGGAATAAATGAGGTAACCGATGGCCAGGGCTGGCAGGGACAGAGGACAGGCACGGTCAGGGGACACCGGGACGAGGGGACACCGCTAGAAAGGGACACTCCATAAAGGGACAGTGGAACGAGGGCACGCTGCAGTGTGAGGGGACACTCACAGTAAGGGAACACTGCAGTAAGGGGGCACTCACAATAAAGTGGCATACGATGTAGCGAGGGGGACACAGCGATAAAAGGACAGGACAGGGAGGGGACACTGGAGTAAGAGGATTTCACGATTTTGGGGACACTGGGAGAAGGGGACACTCACAATATGGGGACGCTGCAGTAAGGGGGTATTCACAATAAAGTGGCATACGATGTAGCGAGGGGGACACAGCGACAAAAGGACAGGACAGGGAGGGGACACTGGAATAAGGGGATTTCACGATTTGGGGACACTGAGAGAAGGGGATGTTCACAACATGGAGACACCGCAGTGAGGGGACACTGCACCGCGCACAGCACCTACCCACAACATCCCACAACCCCCTCAATGCTCCCCTTCCCCAAATTTACACCACGAAGGAGGTTAAAAAAAAAAAAACAAACGAGGGAATCCCTCCTATACTCACGGGGCACCACCTTCAACACCTGGGAGGCGAAGCGGCGGCCCACGTTGGGGATGCCGTGGGACACGATGTTGGGGAAGGCGCGCTGCTCGAAGGGCGACAGGCTGTAGCTGATGACATGGCGCACCCGCGCCAGGTTCCCGAAGTGTTTGCCCATGGCGGCCGCGCTGTCCCCTCGGTCACGGCGCCGCGGTCACCGCGCAATGGCCGCCGCCGCCCCGGAACTGCCTGTGCCGTGCCTTCCGGGGCACCGCGGGCCGCTTCCCGCTGCGGGCGGCGGGACGGCGGGGGATGGCTGTGGGGAAAGCGGGGTGAGGCTAAAGCGGCTCTTTGCACCGGCGGGGGACGGGCGCCATGAGCCGGGCCGGCGCTGAGGGGACGCCGGCAGCGGCGGGAACCCGCCAGGAACGAAAATAGAGAGAGTAAAAGCGCTTCTGTGTGGCCATTGTGGGGTTCCGGTGGGAAATAAATAATTATCTGAGGGAAAAACTCCACTTTCGTGTGGCGATTGTGGGGTTTCCATGAAAAATACATAATTATCTAAGAAAAAAAACTCTACTTTCGTGTGGCGATTGTGGGGTTCCGATGGCAAATGAATAATTATCTGAGAAAAAATTCCGCTTTCGTGTGGCGATTGTGGGGTTTCCATGAAAAATAAATAATTATCTAAGAAAAAAACTCTACTTCTGTGTGGCGATTGTGGAGTTCCGATGAAAATTAAATAAGGTCCGAGTAAAAACTCCACTTTTGTGTGGCGACTGTGGAGGTCCGATGAAAAAATAGATAATTACCTGAGAAAAAACTCCACTTCTATGTGGCGATTGTGGAGTTCCGATGACAAATAAATGATTATCTGAGAAAAAGCTCCACTTTTGTGTGGCGATTGTGGGGTTCCCATGAAAAATAAATGATTATCTGAGAAAAAAACTCTACTTTTGTGTGGCGACTGTGGAGGTCCGATGAGCAGCGGGGGTGGCTGAAGCAGAAAATTGTGGAATAGTTTGCGCTGGAAAAGGCTTTTAAAAGTTAAATATCCCGCCACCCCCCTGCAATAAACATCGTAAACAATAATGGAATTATAAATAGAATGTATGAGACATCTGCATAATTGAAATCACTGTTAGACTATATTAGATATCTTCTATATTATTGGGATGATTAATAAAGTCTATTATAATTATTATGCTATATTAGACATATTCCATATTATTCTAGTCATGGAATGTATTCAGCATCAAACTTATTTAAATTATTAGACTATATCAGAGATCTTCAACGTTATTGTAAGTGTCATTCGAATATATTAGAATTATAATAATATATCAGCTTCTGCATTAATGGATAATTATTAGAATTACTATAGTGTAATTAATAATCTTCCACATAATTGAATTTATTAGAAGATATTAGAATTATTAGGCATATTTAACATTGGAATTATTAGATGAGAATGGTTAGAATATTAGACATTTTCACCATTATTTGAATTACAGTAGAATTATTAGAGTGTAGACATTTTCAACTTTATCTGGATCATTATGATATATTAGACATATTTGCCATTATTTAAACTAATATTACAACATATTAGATTTGTTAGAATATGTTAAACATCTTCAACATTGTTGGAATTATTATTAGAATATATTAGATTGATCATTATTGGAACTATTACAGTATGTTACACATATTTAATATACTATTATTAGACTATATTAAATATGATCCCCATTAATGCAATATTAGAATATATTAGGATTGTTGGCCCACATTAGACATTTCACCACAATTAGAAGGGTTTGTCTCAGGAAACAATTCCATTTATTTTCTTCTCTGGCAGGTGAGGAAAGCCCAATTCCAGGATTTTGGAGAGATAAACAGGAGTGATACAACCCAAACTCACCCAACCACCCACAGTGCTGGGACCAGCATGGTTTTGTGTAACACCAAGATTCTCTTTTGATCTTTTGGTGTCAGCCACTTGGATTTCAGCAGTCAGAGACTGAAACCCAGAGCAGGAGCCTCACTTTTTGGGCAGATTTGTGCCTGTTGCACCTCCAGGAGCTCTCCAGACATCCTGACCTCCATGGGGTCAGTGACCAGGTGAACTGTCCAAGTGACAGCACACAGCAGCCCCTGCCCTGCCAGGCTGAATGCCCAGCCTCTGAAAACACTCAGGATCTAAGGTAGGGGCTGGTTGGGTGGCTGAGTCCAGAAAGTTACAGCATTTATTTATTAATCCCTTAGCAAGTCAAAGTTAAAGGATGTTCTGAACCAGTCTTACAGGATGGTGCTGCTCCACAGCCTTTAATTAACAAACAAACAAGAAAAACCCCCACTAAAGCTGAGAGGTTTTGTGTATGAACCCCAAGTATAGGAGGAGAAAATAAATCATAATAAATCAATTACAGTAAAAATCTGGTGTGAAAGCATCTAGAGTTGAGGCACTTCTTACCTACAGTTTCATTTGTGAGAGGAAACAAAGCTGTGGCCTCACATTTCAGAGTATTAAACCCATTGAGCAGCATTTACATCAACACATTTAAGGCTTTCAGAAACCATTTTTGGGGATTAAGCTTTTAAAACAATTCTTCCTACTTGAGAAGCCAGTTGCAGTGTGGCTCCAGTGGACAATCCTCTGCCCTCACCCCATGGACAGCTGCTCCTTGTTCTTGACTCAAAGGAAGCCTCACCTAATGTCAGGTGTTACCAAAATAGTGCCTTGATTTAAGTGTTCGCGAATTACCCACAGCTGCCCTTAAATTCTTACTTCTTTCAGCTGTGAAAACCCAAAGAGTGCAACAGAAGAAAAGCAAAAAAAAAAAAAAAAAACCCAATCTGGTAACTCTTTATAGAGCTGTGAGGAAGGGTTTTGTCATCCTGCTTGGAAGAGCTGGAGGGAAAGAGAATGAACAACTAAAGAAATAATTCTAATGTTAAAGACTTTCTTCTCTTCCTAGTCATTGCTGGAGATGCTACACACAAGGTTTCTGTAGAGGCAGAGTAGCAGGCACTGATGTCAGGGTATGTGTGATAGCCATTTATTTATCTTCTTTTTTTTTTTAAATCTGTAATAAAGCAGCTTAAAAATAGACATTTAGTAGTTGAAACCTTTCCCACATTTTAAATGCAAAATTCTCCCGATAAAAAAACCCCGCTATTTACATTTAATTGCACATCCTAGAAAGGCTGAGTGAGTACAAAAAAATCAGTGCTCTGATGTGAACTCCTTCTGCTAACCCCGTGCTAAATCCCCAGCTCCCGGAGTTACAGCAACGCTGCTCAGTCCCCTGCAGCCACAGCTCTTGAGAGCGCCAAGCTAAAGGCCGTGTTTGGGAGCGCCAAGGCGGCGTGGAGCTCAGCGAGTCCCCGCTAGCGGCAGGTGCACTCGGTGGCGATCATGTCCTCGTACTCCTTGTAGGCGATGGAGCCGTCGGGCTCGATGGTCAGCACGCTCAGCGGGCTGTAGGCGGCCGGCACACACGACGGCCGCGGCACCGAGGGGTCCAGGCGCTCGTAGATGAGGGTCTGCACCATGGTGTGCACCGGGGAGCCGTAGCGGTGGCCCAGGGCGCGGGGACAGTCGCCCCGGCAGAACTGCGGGCTGTACCGGTGCGGGGCGATGATCCAGCGGTCCCAGCGCAGCTGGCTGAAGCTCAGGCGGAAGCTGTGCAGCTCGCACTCGTGCTGGGGGAACGCCAACTGCTTCGGGCTCTGAGGCGCTCTCCGATTGTCATTCCGTCTCTGCCGAGAGGCCCTTTTACCCTGGGGCTTGCCCTGTCCTTTGTCACCCTTTGGAGGATCCAGGAGCGGGCTGCTGCTTTTCCTCCCGAGTGAGCTCCCCCGGTGATAAGCTTGCTCGCTGGTGTCGTTCAGATACAGCAGGAGGGAAGGGGGAACCAGTGTCACGTTAACAGCGTTTGCCACTTTAGTGCTCCGTTGTGGGTCACCCATCAGACAAGTGAAGTTCAGAGCCATGTGGACGTTCCTCCTGTTCGTAGCAATCAGAGGCTGGAGGAAAGAAGTCACGTCCATCTTCACCCATTTGCGTTTCCTAACGTCAAAGTGCAGGCTAAATGCTAGAGAGTGGGAAATGCTGGGACAAACTTGGCTGGAAAAATCACGTTCCTTAAGGGATAAATGGCATATGCAGGTAATGGAAGAGGAAATGGGAACAGATGTGTGAAAGGAATAGAGCAAAACAGACTTGAGTAAGTGCTCCAGAGCAGTAACACGATCCAAGTTGAAGAGTAAATCCACCGAGTGAACGTCTCCTGGGAAGGGAAACAGATTCCTGTAGTGTTAGTGTGTCTTATTTTTCCACCTAGACATAAATACTGTTGTAGTGGATAAGTAAAAATCATTCAGCAGCAGCAGAAAACTATTTAGATGCCCTCCCTTACATTTACTATGTAATATTTCTTTCTACATTGGTCAGGAACATGAGTTTAAAATTAAGAAATTAAAACAAACCGAAGAAAACCTCTGATTTTAACACTTATTAGGATTTATTTCTTTAAAAGAACCACCACAGGAGGAAGCCAGCTGTTTTTTCTAGTGCTGGTGTGGGGTAACAGGAACTAAACACTCCAGATGATACAAACCATGAACTCCACCTCAAAGGGCTGTTCCTGTGCAGAAGGGCAATGCTTGTGTTTATCTGTCTTTCTAGTCAAAAATCCAAGTCAGGAGAACTCAGGTAACCTCAGAAGATTAACAGCCAGTGATTTCTAGGTATTGTTGTGATCAGTCCACATTTTAAAAGGCCATGGAAGCACCATAAGTTACAGGGTGCCCACTCATCCCAGTTCTGAGCCTAATTTGTGAGTAATTCTACTTTTCCCTCAGGTTTTGGTCATGATTCTTCTCTAGCAAACATACCAGACAAGGAGAGGAGTCTCTGGCAGTTTGGTACATGTCTTGTACCAGTGCTGTGGTTTTTTGAAAAAAGCAAGACCAAGACAAGCTGTAGAAGGAAATGAGCTGCTCATTATGCCTCAACATTTTTTCCACTTTTCTTACTTCACTTAGATCTGCCTGTGGCTTTTTCTGACTCATGAGGAGATGAGTCAGCCCCAAACATCAGCCTGTCGTGTACATACCACTTGTGTGGTGTTCCCCAGCCTGTGAAGTCTGTGCCTAATGCCATTCGGGGAGAAGTAGGCTATGAAAAACTCCCACCGTTTAGGAGAAGAGCCTCCAGGACTAAAATAGCACCAGCTCTAAAGAGAGGAGATATTTTTACCTCGTGCTGCCAGCACAGAACACACAGAAAGCCCGTGTAACCTTCCCGGCCCGGCACTGCACACCTACCTGTCCCCAGGCCCCCGTGGCCCTGCTCGCACTCCCAGCACGGGGTGAAGAGCCGCACCGTGTTATAGAGGCGGCCTCGCTGCGCCTTGGGGATGCCCTCCCTGGTGGCAGACATCCTGTACAGCCTCTTCATGTACCGCAGGGCCCTGGAGTCGGGCTGCAGCCGCGGCGCCTCGCTGTGCCAGCCCCGGGGGCCGCGGTCCTGCAGCACCTTCAGCAGAGGGGGCAGGAGGGCATGGGCTGGTCGCCCACCTCGAGGCAGCTGCAGCACCGCGCTGAGCTCGCTGACAGCATCCTCGGGAGCTGCCAAAACCCCAGCGGTGTCCTCAGAGCCCTCCTGGCCCCTGGAGCTGGGGGAGCACTGGGTACCAGCAGAGAGCCAGGGCAAGCAGCAGTACAAACAAACACAAATCCTCCAAGTGCTCTCCATGCTCTTGAGGGCGGCAGATGGGAAAAAAAAAAAAAAAAAGTAATAAAAATACCTCCCCTCAAATATTCAAGGAAAAACAAGAGCGTCTGAGCCCCATCCCTTATATAGGTTGCAGCTGTGGAATGTGAGGGAGGTTTCTTTCTGATTACGGAGCAAAGAGAAAGATCTGCAGCTGGCCCCTGAAATCGCAGGTTCATTGCATTTGGGCTAAACCTTGGCCCTGAAAGCTTATTATAAAGAGATACTAATTCTAAATTAACCTTTTTCACATGGGAAATTACAAGCTGGGAGTGAGGGAGCTGGGGAGGCATTAGTGCTGCCTGGTCTAATTAATCCTGGTTTATTTGCAGGAATATATAAAGTTAAATATATATTAGCCCTTTCTTTGGCCTCTCTTCATGTGCTGGTGGAGTAGTTTTCACCAGCTGTGAGATGAACAAGCAAACCCCCCAGCTGCTCACTGGGTATAAAGTTGTGGGTTTTGTTAAGGAAGAAGGTTTGAGGCTGCTTTGAGAGCATCTTACAGGTAGCTTAATTAGGGGTTATATCAGATGTTCTCCCTCTTGCCTTGGTGTGCTGCAGTGGAAAGCTGAGTTTGCCAAGCTCGTTACTGTCTCTTTCAGCTTCCCTGGTGTATTTTCCTGCCTGACAAGCTCTTGTTTACAAGCTGGAGAGCAAAGAAAGCCCTGAGGAATCAAAAATTGTGAAAAATGGAGAGCTTGTTGGTGTTACCTGCCCTGTTTGCTGCCTGAGGTGAGGTCTGAGGTCACCTGCTATACACCAGCTGTGAGTTATTTTTTTCTGATTTTTTTTTTATTGCTTCTAAATAAAATAACATTGCAGGATCTCTGCCATGAGGTTCAGTTGCAGCTTTAAGGTAGGAGTAGGGAAATTGTATCTCATTTTGTTGGTGTCTTGTTTATTTTACAGTTGTGGTGAGTCAAAAATATTGCTGAATTTACTTTGAATTACAGAATTTATCAAATCTATTTTGAATTATTAATAAAAGGTGCGTGGAACAAAAAGCAACAACCCCAAGCTTTCCACAGCATCTGCTCAGTGCTGGCAGTGGCTCACTGGTGATTGGGCTGGTTCCCACTTCCGTCTTCCCAAAATAAGCTCTATTTATTTTTATCTTAATGGGTCAGGGCTGCAGCTCCTAAGCAGAGCTAATGGTCTCGAAGGCATCCTTTAAGTTTGAACACGGTTTTGACTCATTTTTATGGGGGCTTTTGGAGAGGGACAATCACTCTCTGTAGGCTGCTTACAGACTTCCAAACTGCTTTTATGCAGGGCAATAAAAATTACTCAAATCACCATCCCACACTAAGACTGGAGGCCTGTTGGGTGGAAAAATGCTTCTTCCTTCCCATTAGTATCTCCCCCAAACCCCAAAGCACTGACACTCATGTTTGCTGAGGCACACTCCCGTTGTTATTGCTGGTGTTTAGGCTGCTCCAGCCTCGGGGTGAATTTCAGCTCTTCTGGCATTTGCTGAATCGTTTTATTTGGTTACAAAGTCGTGGCTGGAAGGTCAGTACTGAACGATGAAACCAGAGAGTGCTCAGAAGGTAAACAAGGGGAAATCCTTCCAGGCTGGGACACAGCCCCGTCCTGGGCTGGGAACTGATGGTCACCCACATTTAGGCACTCCCACTTCTCCCCCACAGCACGTGCACAGCAACAGCGAAGGGTGATTGAACCTTTGGGTGACTTTGTCCTGCAGGACGAAGGATGGCAGACCAGACATATTTATATACAAATAAATGATTTATCATGCTAATGATAAGACTAAAAAGGCCTTAAACAGAATTATGTGCTACCTAGTATGAGTAGCCAGAATTACTGGTATAGTACAGTGCACTCCTTTTGAAGTCAAATTGAAGCATTTACTAAATTATACTAAAGATAGCAAAAAGTGTTAACTCGAGAATGGTGTTACTCATCCAGACTAACGACTGTGGGCAAGTCTCTTTGGCTCAGCCCTGAGGAGTGGCCTTGAGGGGTGTCCCCACTCTAGGGAGGAATCTCCACACACTCTCCAAGAGGTGTGTGTTGGAAAACCCTGTGTTAAAAAGTTGGCCCGATGTGTCTGGGCAAGCTGTTGGGTAAGGTATCAGCAGCATTGGGTAAGGTATCATAGCATCACTTGTTTATTCCTTTATCAGGCATTTCATCATCTGTCATGTTTTCACCTCACCCACAGGATGTTTAACTGCGGGATCCCTGGGTCAGGCTGGTTTTAGCATTATTCACCCCAAAAGCAGCCCCAGCCCACACCTGTCCCTGAGCCAGCCCCCCTTCCCTGGGGCCACCATGGGAGTCACAGCATGGAGGCTCTGCTAAAAAGCAGCACAGAGGGGACAAGATCTGCTGTAATGTCCCCTGCAGTGTCTCACTGACACAAAAAGCACTGAGAGGAGTCTCAGGCTGCTCTGATTCTCGGTGCAGTTTGTTTATTTAATCAGTTGTGCTGCCAAGTGTTCTCAGCAGAGCTGTCTGGGACCCCGGTGGAGCCTGGCTTGGCCATGCAGCACAGACAGATTTTCCATCTGCCTGGCAGGAGCTTCCCAGCAGTTTTCCCCCACGCTGCTGAACTAGGTCAGGCTCTCACTGCCTTCCCCATGCTGCAGACCTGGGCACAAAATAACCCTGAGCAGTGAATCCCCTGCTCCTGCCTGGAGCTGCCTGGCAGGATTGCTGTGTGTGCAAGCATCCTCTCATCCCTGGCCCATGTCACAGCCATCCCAAGGCACAGGTGCCATGGGGTAGGAGCAGGATCAGCAGAGGAGCTTTTCCTTTTCCACACCATCAGCGTCTGAGGAAACCACTGTGCCTTCCCAGGCCTGTCCAACTGGCACACAGCAGAGCCCAGGGGAAGCTTTCACCTGGTTTCCTATTTCACATGCAGTGCCTTGAGCCTTTTGGCCCACGCCCAGGCAGAGGGGCCCAGCACCAGATCTGGGCTCTTACAAACCTGGAAGGCAAAAAGTGAGAATTTCTGTCTGACCAATGTCCAGAGCAGCCCTCGGAGCAGTGTCT
This sequence comes from Sylvia borin, assembly GCA_014839755.1. NCBI lineage: Eukaryota > Metazoa > Chordata > Aves > Passeriformes > Sylviidae > Sylvia > Sylvia borin. Next base: position 17,168,968 of record CM025970.1, on the reverse strand, counting down.
GGGTCTGTCCCAGCTGTGCTCACCCCAGTGCCAGAGGTGAGCCAGCTTTTCTAGAACAGCCCTTTTCCCAGGGAAATGCAAAGCTGGTGATTTTTCCCAGGGAGATGCAAAGCAGGGCTTTGGGACGGGGGGTTGTTCTCCTGGAGGTTGTTCAGTGTCAGGGAGCTGGGGCTGGGCACTGGCTCTGCAGGAGCTCCCTGGGACTGTCAGCACAGCACAAAAACAGCCTGTGCTTCCTCAGCCAAATGTTCCCAGTCCTCCCAGGAGCATCTAAACTGGCCCCAGCTCATGAAGCCAACTGTGTACAGACTTCATTTTTATGTTAGATCCGTTCCCACCAAGTGCCAAAAGCAAGCACAGGGGAAAGCTTAAAAATAAACCACGACATCTCTGAGAAGGATGAACTTGGGCAGAGCAAGGAATGACAGTTCCAGCATTCTCCTGGTCAGCTGATGTCCTGTACTGGAAGGATTTACTGGCTGCAGGGTTTGGAGCCCTGCCAACAGACACACGCCTGTCCCACGCCCCGTGTGGGATCCTGGTGGGGCCAGAGCAGGAACCCACAACCAGAGATGAGTCTGCTCAATGCCAACCCTGGCAGCATCCCAGAGCATCCTGCTGCAGCCTCAGCTGCTGCTCCTGCTGTACCTGCCTTAGCTGAAGTGATTGTTGAGGGGTTTTAATTACCTTCCAAGCTCAAAAGAAAATCCCAACCCTTTCCCAAGACGGAAGCATTCCAGCCCTGCCATCCCTATGACAAAGTTGTATTTTGTCGTGCACATCAGCCTGAAGAAGTGCTGAGGTACAAATTTGCATTTTGCAGAGCTGCTGCTTCGTGGCTTTGTCCTTAAATTCAAGCCTGGAGTGAGTCAAGTGAGTTTCCACCCCTAGGACAAGATTTTCTTCCCTTTAATGCTCCAGGATAAAGTGTCAAAGTCGTTCCCCAGTTGGATCAGCGTTACCCATTCCCTGCTTGTGTGGGCAACGACTACAGCAGAGAGGGGCAGCATCAATCAGAAATGATCCAGACAGCCCCTGAGCCTTTCCTCCAGGACTGCAGTGGAGAGGGAGAAAGGGAAAAGCTCCCCAAACATCAAGAGCTTTCCAGCCACATGTGCGTAAAAATCTCTTCCCGTGCCACGTGACCGAGGAAGAGGCACAGATCCATTACACAATAATAAAAATATGCCTTTGGCAACGTGGAGCCAAAGTGGAGCTGCTGCAGGGAGCTCAAACTACGCACAAGAAGGAGTAAAACAGGAATAAAGAGGACCAAAGTCAATCCTGCACAGCCCTCCCGGGACCTGCTGTGGCAGGACAGGGCCGGGGATCTGCAGCAAACCATCTGCCTGAAGCCCTGGGGGCTGCCAGCGCCTGTCAGGATCTCACTGAGGTCAGGCTGGTGAGTAGACACACTTTTCATTTTTCTGCCTCTCCCTCCTCTTAACCTTAACTTTGAAAACTTCCCAAATAAGGTCTAAATCATTGAGCACTCAGGTTTCCAAAGGCTGCACAGGAATCCAGAAAGGCAACAGTTGTCAGTTGAAGAAATAACACGGTGAGGGAAACATTCCTCAGCCTTCGCTGGGAGCTCCCGCCTCCTCCAGCCTGTCCCTGCGCTGGGCAGCTGCCGAGCCGGGTTTGAGCTGGGGGCTAGGGAAGGTTTGGCACAGGAATTCATGGTGTTCCTGCTCCAGGCCAGGGAAGGTTTGGCACAGGAATTCCTGGTGTTTCTGCTCCAGGCCAGGGAAGGTTTGGCACAGGAATTCCTGGTGTTTCTGCTCCAGGCCAGGGAAGGTTTGGCACAGGAATTCCCGGTGCCTGAAGCCAAGAGAACACTGCAGGTTCAGGACAGAAGGTGCATCCTTTGCTTTCCTTCCTTTGCCGTTGCTTTGTGCAGCAGCAGGGAACAGACCAAACTGATTTAACTTCAGTTAAATCCACCCATTTCAGGTGTTCTGTCACTGCTGTCACACCTGGTTTACCTAAATCAGCCTTGCACCCAAGGGCTCCTTCTTCTTCCACCCCAGGGATGCTGCAGGGCAACCTCCAGAGCTGAGGATTAGGCTCATGGGGATAATGATTATCTTGAAGATTAAGACACCTTGAGGTACACTAGGAAATGATGAGGCAGAAAGATGGATGTTTTGTTTGAGAAAGCCTCAAATGTTAAAGGAAATAGAGAAGAAAGTCACGGTGTTTGCTCACTGCTGTGTCCCCTCATCCTGCTCCTGCCTCTCTCCAAGCAGCAATTCCCTCAGTTTCCTATTCCCACCACCACATGGCACAGGGTGATTTCACTGGCCAAAAAAAATCACCATCCAACCACTGCACATGCCACCAAACCCTGCATCTTGCAGCCCTCGGGGATTTTCCTCTGGGATTTCAGCCCAGCTGCCTTGGAAGCAGCAGAAAGTGCAGCTGATCCTGACTCTTCCAGGCAGGATCTTTTCTTACAGAAACACTTCTTTAATGCACAACAGACATTGGTCATGGCCCAAAGGTCTCTAACCCTGGTGACAAAGCCATTGGTTAAAATGTCATTGGAAAATCAGCCCTGCTGCTGCACAGCCTCCCGTGCTGGGCTGGCTGCCCACACCACGGAGAGGGGAGATGCTGATCTGCTTCCAATTTGCTTTTTTGGAGCTCATTGGACCTTTTTCATCGAGGAACAATTTTCCTTTTAAGGTGGAACAGCATGAGGTTTGTTCTCTTTCAAAAAGATTTCTTGAAGAGGTTATTTATAGATGCTCTTGTGGATGTGGTGGTGCTTTGCATCCCACACACATTGCTGGGATATGGGATGAAGCATTCTTGTGGAGCCATTAATTAGCACCAGCTCTGGAGCTGCACTAGAGCACAGCTCCAGGTACCTGGATACTCTCCACTTATCCAAGTGCTCATCTCACAGACCTCTCAGCCTCGGGGGATTTTGTTTGCCTCTTTTTGTCCCATCAGGTCAAGGAGCTGGGTTGTGTCAAGTTAACGGAATGATTATGGTAACAAACTGGCAGAGGAGGAGCTGCCCTCCCACACTCTGCTCCTTCTGGCACCTTTCTTCTCCACATGAGGCATTCCCAGCTTTTCTCCAGGTTATGCTCCACAATGACATTTTTTCCCTGCCACAGCTTGTGTCATCTCCCTCCAGACACCTCTCACTCCTCTGCCCTTTGGAGGGCTTCCTGGGAAGCAGGGATGCAGCTTTCCTTGTGATCTCCCTCTCCACAGGCATTTGAACATTTTGTTTCCTTTTCCATGAACTCAGAAGCCTTCATTCAACTTTCCACATGGACACTGGGTGGTGTTTTCCATCTCACAGGTCCATTAAACCAACGCCTTTCAGCAGCAGCAAATCAGAGCTGAAGAACCAAAGGGTTTAGGAGCCAAATCCAGCCCTGGATCTGGTTTGCATTTCCCTCTCCTCGGTGTGTTCTTAATTATAATATCACAGAACTGGGGGCTCCCACTGAGCATAAATATGTAGGATCAGTTGGCTGGATTTAGAGCATCTAAATATGCATTTCCACCCCTCAGGAGCTGAGAGCAGGATGAGAGATAAGGCCAACGTGGAATTTAGCCAGTGCTTTAAGCATCTTATTTCCAGTGCAGGAGTTGTACATGACAGTACTGGGGAGCTGCTAAAGCTGAGCTGCAGTGGGAAAAGGGATGAGGCAAAAGGCACTAAGGCCTGGCCTAAAACCTGCCCAGCCTCTCTTCTGAGTCCTGCCCTGCAGCACACGATGGGTTTTGTGCTTTGAAGTAACCCCGGTGACCCAGCCTCGGGCTGGTCATGCTGGGGATGTTCACACCAAACCCCTTCTCCTTCTGCCACTGCCCTGGTCCCAAGCAGCTGCTTTCTGCACCCCTCTGCCTTTGCTGCTGGTGTTCTTGGGGGAAAGAGGCTCAGGGAGCAAAACAAAATGAGGGATGGTCACAAATGCAGACTTTGAGAAGAGTAAGTGTGATAAAAAATATTGGTCTGACCTAGAAAACTCCGTGAGCCAAGTCCCTTGGAATCACATCGCACCAAAGCAAACAGCTCCCCCACCCTGCCAAGACGAGCCAAATAATCTCCCATGTTCATGCAAGTTTCTACGGCAGCCCACGCCGGTGGTGCCCACGCTGCTCCTCCCCACAGGCTGGGCCATGATCTCTGCCGTGCTGCTCCTCTGGACTGTGCCCTGCGTGGCGAACCACATCGTGGGCGGCTTTGCCAAGCGGGACGTGCAGGAGGGTGCCCAGCTGGCCTGCAGCCTGCCAGGGCCCCCCGGGCCGCCCGGCGTGCCAGGGACCCCCGGCACCGTGGGCAGGATGGGCTTCCCGGGCAAGGACGGCAAGGACGGCCAGGACGGCGACAAGGGCGAGCACGGCGATGAAGGTAAGGGACAGGCGCTCCACATAACCGTGGCAAGGTGGGAGCTGTGGTGCACAGCCCCTGCGCAGCTACACCTCCTGGGAAACTCCGCCAGAAATTCCCGCTGCCCGCTCTCCAGATGATGCCGCTTGTCAGAGGGGTTCCAGACTCACGTCGTGTCCTGACAGCTGCGGGCAGTTCCTGTTGGCTTCATTTAGTGACACGGTGAGGTTTGCCCTGCGCTGATCAGGGCTCTCTAGAGGGGACGAGGAGCTGCTCTCTGGTTCCTGCTCCCAGGAGAGCCAGAGCCACGCCAGGAAAGGATGGGCTGCCCGGGGCTCTGTACCGGGACAGGCGCTGGCCGTGCCGGACCTAATCCGGAGCAAAGAACCGCCGTGAGGCGGGGGCTGTGCTCTGGTCCTGCCGGAGCCGGGAGGCAGCAGGAGCAGCCTGTGCAGAGCCGTGATTTCCCTCTGCCACACTAGAGAGCACTCCTGCCTCAGCAACGCCAGCGAGCCCCGGCTGCCTGCCTTCTCCCTCCCCAACCCCGCAATCTGGAGAGCAGATTTCCAACCACAGCTGCGTTTCGATCTGCTCTTGCCACAGCAGGTCAAGAGACACTGCATAAATCCTCACGATTTTGTTCATATCAGATACCACCGAGCCAGAATCACTGCCAGCCCAACTCCCTTCCCATCTCCAGGCAGCCCCTGCCCCCATTGTCTGCTAGTTCATCCCCCAGCTGGGCTGGGCTGGGCTTTTTACCACATCTAGATTTACTTTTACCTCGTTTTTAAACAGTTTCATGATAAATGTAAAAAAAAAAAAAAAAAACAAAACCACCACATGAAATCAAAAGTACTCACCTGCTCAAAGTGAGGCTCTGAAAGCTTCACAAACCTGTCCCACTCTGTTAAACCCAAACATTTAAAGTTTTAATTCCTCCTTTTTCTGAAGTTAGCCAGAAAACGGAATCAGCTTTTGGTCCTTAAAAAGGACAGGGTTCCACTGTTACCACTCCAGCTCCCTGCCTACCCTGGCTGGTCAGCCCAGAGATGTCCAGCCCCAGTGGGATTTCACTGGGATTCTCACACCAGCAATGGCTCCCTCCTGAATGAAATCCCTGCTAATCTAATCCCCTTCCAGCTGCTGTATCAGCTCTTTCCCTCAAAAGTGATAAGAGAAATTGATAAGATCATTTGTCTTGCAGGTCCCCAGGGCAGAACGGGAAACCCTGGCAAGCCAGGCCCGAAGGGGAAAGCAGGAGCCATTGGCAAGGCGGGGCCCCGGGGGCCCAAGGGTTTAAAGGGCAATCCCGGGAAAATCGGGGCCCCGGGGAAGAAAGGGCCCAAAGGCAGCAAGGGCGAGCCGGGGCTCCCGGGGCCCTGCAGCTGCAGCGGCAGCAGGGCCAAGTCTGCCTTCTCCGTGGCCGTGTCCACGAGCTACCCCAGGGAGAGGCTGCCCATCAAGTTCGACAGGATCCTGATGAACGAGGGAGGGCATTACAACGCTTCCAGTGGGAAGTTCATCTGCAGCATCCCGGGGATTTACTACTTCACCTACGACATCACTTTGGCCAACAAGCACTTGGCCATTGGCCTGGTGCACAACGGCCAGTACCGGATCAAGACTTTTGATGCCAACACGGGGAACCACGACGTGGCCTCTGGGTCCACTGTGCTGGCGCTGAAGGAGCAGGATGAGGTGTGGCTGCAAATCTTCTACTCAGAGCAAAACGGGCTCTTTTATGATCCCTACTGGACAGACAGCTTATTTACTGGGTTCTTGATTTATCCTGACCAAGATTATCTCAATGAAGTGTAGGATGAGAAACTCTGGGGAAAAAATAGGAAATGGGAGTCAATGCAACGAAGTATGGCCTTACATAGGACATGTGTGGGATTATCAGATGATTTCACATTTGCCTATGGGATTATCAGTTGACTGCACCCTGTATGGGCTATTTAAACTTTTCCTTGATGCCATCAAACCCACAGGGTACCAAGTTTTCAGCAGCCTCATGAATGTCTCCATCCCAAAGCCACCCGTGGTGTATTCCATGATTATTCCAACGTGCCGTGGACATGTAACTCAAATACTGCTGCAGAATGCTTTGGTTATTGCATTGTTATAATAAAGCATGGAAACCAACAATGATTTCCTAAAACTGGGCTGGGAAGTGCCACTGATGCTGGAGATTGTGTCACTGGGCCTCCTCCTCAACACCCCAGGACAATCCTTGTTAATGGAATTAGGCTTTGCCAGACAGAGTGAGGAATTCATCAGCTGGAGTTATAAAAGTTCCTCTCAGTCCCATCAAGGCAGTTCTAACAGCAAAGACATCTGCTCTGTACAGGAAGGGATTAAAAGGTCTTGTTTTTAAGGTTCAGGGCTCCTCTCAGGGCACAAAGTGGAGCTCTGAGCACCTCTGGTGTCCCTCAGAGCAGAGAATCAGAGTGACAGAAGGGTTTGGTCTGGGAGGGACCTTAAATCTCATCTTGTTCCACCCTGTCAGTTATTTAGGAATGGGGTAAGCATTAACATGAGGATGTTTGTAATACCAAGAAAGAGACAAAGACAGAACTTTATTTTATTTATTTTATTGTTGGCTTTCAGTGCACTGAAAGAGGCTGGCCTTGCTGCTTTAGGCAATCTTTTTGCTGGTCCTTTTGTAGACCACACCAGAAGAAGTAGAAATCTGGAAGAAAGAACAAACCAAAACGTTGGTTGAACAGTGTAATCAGAGCTCCAGAGTCCCAGGGAACAGCCCTGGGGATGGCTCAGAGCCTGTCCTTCACTTAAGATTTTTTTCTAAACTTCAAATTTGGGGGATTTTCTTTGTCTTTTATGAACTTCCCTGGATCTTTGAGCACTCACCTCCACCAGCTTCCCCCCAGAGATCTCTGCAGTGTGGCGGTAGTTGGGGAACTCGGCTACAAGTTTCCCATCTTCCAGTTTGACAGTTGCCTGTAAGAGAGAAAGGGTTCTTGTTGCTGGGGTTGCTGGAATTCCTCTAACACCTGCACCCCTGATGCTGGGAGCTCAGGAGACAGAGGCTGTGTGTTACACAGGTGGCCTCATGCACAGGCCTAAAATCCGTGGGCTTTAGTTCTTGAATGTTCACAATTTAAACACACAATTGTTCATCTTCCACATCTCCACATCACTCATCAACAGCTCTGACAATGGTGCTGGCAGGCAGCCCAGGAATCTGCTGGTGGAGTCAGGGAATCCCAGGATGGTCTGGCTTGGAAAGGGCCTTGGAGCCCCTCATGTTCCACCCCCTGCCATGGGCAGAGACACCTTCACTGGGCCTGACACAAATCTGCTTTTCACCCCAAATCCAAATCGTCCTGAGGCTGGGGAGCTGAAGGGCTCCATGAATTTACCTGGAACTTCTTCCCTCCAAAGGTCTCCATGTCTGCCTCCTTGCCCACGGTGAAGGTGTTGGTGGTGGTGCGGCCTCCAGGGAAGTGCTGTGTCCACGTGAAGTCATTCCCATTCTGCACCACCTCAGTCACAATTTTGCAGTTCCTTCCCATTTCAACCTTGTCACTGGAGAGACCTTAAATAATAAAAACACAGAATTTATCAAATCTAAGCTGAAATTGAACTGAAGTGTTATGTTCCCAGAGCTTCTGATTTGTTGTTCATTTCTTATTTTGAATTTGTTTACAACATCAAAGCTCTGAGTTGAAATTCCTGATGTAAAGAAAGAGATTAGTACATCAATGCATTTGCTAAAATAAATCTTGCATTCTTTTCCCTAAGAAACAATACACAGGAAAAATGTACAAAGTACATTAAATATTCTGTTCTCTTTAACCTGCACATGCAATTCTTAGAATTTCATGTGTGGGACCTTGGCCCTTTGCTATTTAGCTGCACAGACCTATTTTTATATCTGCTCTTGCTCTTTAACAAGATGCACATGGAATCATGGAATCTTTGGACAGTTTGGGTTGAAAGGCACCTTAAAAATGATCCAACTCCCTGACATGGGCAGGGACACCTCCCACTGTCCCAGGTGCTCCAACCCCAATGTCCAGCCTGGCCTTGGGCACTGCCAGGGATCCAGGGGCAGCCACAGATTTCTCTGGGCACCCTGTGCCAGGGTTTGCCCACCCTCCCAGGGAAGAATTTCTTCCCAGTATCCCATCTAACCCTACACCCTGCAAGTCTGAATCCATTCCCCTTATCCTGTCACTCCATTCCTTGTGAAGTCTCTCTCCATCTTTCCTGTAGCCCCTTCAGGCGCTGGGAGGCCACACTTGGGTCACCCCGAAGTTTCTCCTCTCCAGGCTGAACAATCCCAGCTCTCCCAGCCTCTCCCCAGTATTTTTATCCAGTCCATGCCCAGTGCCTGACCCCAGCCAGACTCACCAATCTTCTGCACAAAGGCATCGTAGTTCTCGTCCCCCTCGAACTCGTATTTGCCAGTGAATGCCATTGTTCCCTTGGGCTGGGCCTGGGGAAGCAGAGCAGCAGCTGGGTCAGAGCAGGATGGATCAGCTGGGCTGAGCCCTGGCTTTATAAAGCATCCCAAGCTCGCAGCCCACCTGGCCCACACCCCTTGGAAATTGAACTTTATGGCCCCCGTGAGTCACAGCAATGCCATTGACCTGTGTGAGAATCAAGGTTATCAGGCAATTGAACATCCTTGCCAATAACCTGGAGATCAGCAGGAATCAAGGCCAAAGGCTCAGCTTTCCTTTAGTGCAGATTTAAACAAAATGATGCGTTTTTATGTCTAAGATTTCACTGGTTTTGCATTCAGCATGGAATAAAAGTAAAATAAAAATGGACCATGCACCAGTTCTCAGCTCTGCAGAGAAAGAACTTGTGTCACCACCGGGGTTTCCTTTGCACTTTTGATTTAAAAGTGACTGTAAAATGACTCTTACTATCCTGAAAACATATTTGACACTTAGTTTGTTAAATTAAAACTCCTTCAGCTTTAATCCCACTATGAAACGAAAGGAAACTTCCTTTCCTGGCTGGGCCCCAGCGCTGAGGCCCCACCCGTGAAGAGCAAAGCCCCATCAGCACAGGGAGCAGGGCAGGGGTGGCACAGCCATGGAAGCCTCAGCCCTCAGGGACCTGCACAGCCTTGGCAAAGAGGCCCATGAACTCAAGCCATAAACTCCTGCTCACATAAAACTTGCAGTCACTGGTGGAGTAACACCACAGGGACCTTGGAGTAACAGGGACCTTGGGAGAGAAATCAAACCGGGTAAGGAAAGCAGTCCTGTGCAAAAGGAAGGAGATAATCAGATTATATGAACAGTACTTGAGCTTTTATGCTCCCTGTCCATAAAGATCGTATTATATTGATAGCTGCCCCATGATGAGATGTAAAAATGCTGACAGCTCCATCTCGACATGGCTGGGATATTCCATAATCCCGTGGTGTGATCCTGCTGCTGCAAGGAGCAGTTATGCAGAAAAGCTCAGCGCTGTGTTTGAAGGTACCAGGATGATGTAAATTCCAAGTGTGCGGCATTTGGAGACAGAGAACAGGAATAAGTTGTCAGAGAAGTAAAACTCTTGTGGAAGCTCATCCCCAAAGGAAAAGGTCATCCAAAGTGAGCAGTGAATTCCCTCTGCCTCCCGAGTCAGCTGCCTCTGATATGCAAAACAGCCGGGGCTTCAAATGCTGCCGGGAACAGAGCGAGCTTTAAGGAGCCAAATCAAAGCCTTGGGTATCTTTACTTTGAGAGTTTGCTTGCACAAAATAATAACACAGCGTTTTTGCCTTCCTTTTGTCTGCGGAGTCCCCTTGCCCTTGGGTGGCTCCCAGCAGCCTCGCAGGTTTATTAACCTTCCAGGAGAGTCGCAGAGAGCCAGGGAGATTCACTAGGAGACAAAACGAGGAGAGGGAGGTAATTCCAGCAGTGACTGAACCAGGCAGTGCCGGGCTTTGAAGTGCTTTTAGAGCTGGATTGCGACTGAACTGGGAGTAGGGATTCAAAATAGCAGTGGGAAGTCTCCAGTGACCACAGAGCTCCAGTTAATGACTCCCTCTGAACGAAACTTGCTGGGGAAAGCCTGAACCAGCCGTATCTGGCAGTTCTTCGGCAGCCCTCCTTAGGAAATGCTAATGATTATTAATTCCTCTGCTACTCGGAGTAATCATTGCTAATGAATTCAGGATGAGCTCATTTGGCGTTAATGTGCTGGGTAATTCCAGGGGAGTCCTGTTCCTCTCGGCCTTGCTAAGTGCCCGTTTAGCCTGGGCCGAGGTGTTGCCGCTCTCCAGCCCTAAAGAGCAGAGGATTCATTACCAGAAAGGGGCTGAATTATTGCACTGCTTGGACAGAGCTCAAAGACTGCACAGAAATGCACCTGCCAAGCGCCACAGGTGACACAGCACAGAGCCTGTCCCTGCCCAGGAGGGGACGTGGACCTGCCTAACAAAACCAGGAAAAACAGGAGATTCCGAGACAGAAACATCTGCAGGGGAGGAAGGCACAGATCCTCCAAAAATCCCATGCTTTTGGGGACTTCCTAAAAGAAAATTCGATTATTTTTGTGTGGTAACACTCCATCAGGAGAACCTTCAGTGTGTCTGGATCTCCAGAAAAGAAATGTCCAGAAAAACAAGAGAAGCAAAGGACTGATCCAGGCTGCACAAGCTGGCAGAGCCTCTGTGGGAAGGGCTTGGATCCCACTGGTGTTCCTGATCTCCAAGTGGAACCTCAGGGGGGCTGCTGAGCTCTGGGCTGGGAATTACAGAGACAGAAAACTAAACCTGGGGGAAATATAGCTGGTACCACAACTTCTTGGGAATTTAATCCCCTCCTTTCCCCGGGATTCTTCTCTTTAATGAGTTATCCTGTAGTAAATGTTACCAGTGGTATCCAGTTAAATGGCACACGGATGGACAGCAGAAATGGGAAGCTATCTTGATTTTTAACAACTACAACAGAAAACTTGAATTTAGTGAAGCCAGTTTGGATTTGTGTATCCTGAAAAGGCACAAGAAGACTAATTTTGGCTGCTCTCAATTTGGCTCCCACAAAACTGCTCAGATTCCTTTGAAGTATCATCCTTGGATTATGAGCCACTGTGGAATATTTTGAACTCCAATGGTTTTAGTCTAATATAGACAACATTTCAAAGATTGCTAAAAAGGAAGATATATTTCAACTTTATCTGCAGAGTCTTCTGGTGAAAAATCAGAGTTAAAGCTCCTCTCTCTATTGATTTCTTATATAGAAATATAGAAAGTTCTAATAAAGTTAATAACTGACAGCCCTGAAGACAGGAATCACTGCAACTCTTCTGGACTTTTCTGAGCAAACCCCCTTTATCTCCACAGTTCATCGGCTGTGTTGTAAAGATTTTATTACTTGATAATATCCGTGTGATTGTCCTTGGTGACACATCAGATAACACAGCTCCAAATGGAGCTTATCCTCCAGGGAATCCAGTTGGGATTTCCTCTGTGTCCAGAGAAATCCTGCTGTTCCAGAGCTTTCCCTCAGCTGTGCTTCCCAAAGCTCTGGCAAAGGGAACATTTAATTCAAACTCTGCTCTTTTCTTTCCCTGGCGCCACATCTGCTTGGCAGTTGACCTTTTGGTGTTCCCAAGTGGTGTACCCCTCCTCTGTGTGTCACCCCCTGAAGCCTTTCCTGCTCTCCCTTCCCCTGCAGCTCACCTGGGAGAAGGCTCAGGTGGAGCAGCTCCTGCCTGGAGCTGGGGAGAAACCGCCCCAGGAGCCAAGCAAAGAGGGATTTGAGCTGAAATAATCTCAAAGGCAGGCAGCAGAAACCAATATTTGAGTGAATTTTTCTTATGCCAGTGCAGGCTTTAGTAAGTGCCTCACTGAAAATACTGATCCAAGTCAAGTGTGGAAGGACAGACAGAGTCTGAGGAGGATTTCTTTCCGTGAAATACAAGAAAAGCCAGTTTTCTTTGCACAGAAAGCCTCTTCTGGGCCTCAGCTCTGCTTTGATGTGTGTGATTCACAGCAACATCTCACTGCATACTTTCAGCTCTTTGAAATTGTTTATATTTCCTTGGATACATTTATCAGGAGAAGAAAATATACTTCTGTGGCAGAGAAAATACACACATTTCACGTGCCATTCCTCCCCCACCTCCACACCAAGCAGATCTTTGTATCTCCTTGTTCCAGGAGCTGCTTTTATTACATCTGGTGTCCCTCTTCTACAGTTTGATTTATTCCTGAGTTGTTCAGCACTAAGTTGGCTCTTATTAATCAAACAACATTGATGGAAAAGTGGGAAAATGGGACTGGGTTGGTAACAGCTGTGATTTTCTCAAACCCTGGAATATTTCTCTTAAAGACTCCTTCCAGAATAAGAAGAAAAATCTGGAAAACACTTCAGAATCTGAATTTCTACTTAAGTGTTGCTTTACTCCAGAGTACCAAACAACAGCTGTTTCCCTTCTGAACAATGGGAAAGTATCAGAGGCCAAAAAGCCCCTAAAAAGTGGCAAATTGGCTCAGCTGGTCAGAGCAGGGTGCTGAGAACACCAGGTTTGTGGGTTCAGGCCCTGTGTGGGCTTAAGTGCAGGACTTGATGATCCTTGTGGGTCCCTTCCAGCTCAGAACATTCTGTGATCTGGAAATCTATTTTTTAAAACTTGATTTTTAACGTGAACTTGCCTTTTGCAATGGCTCACACTGGGAACATGCACAGGCCATCCTCAGGGTGCTTAAAAGCTCAGTGAGTGGGCAGGAGCCAACTTCCCAAAATTCTGCTTCCTCGGGCACAAAATGCTCTTGCAAAATCTCCTTTCAAAAAGAATTTGCATCCAGGAGTAATGCAGGATTCTGACTGTCCCTGTGGCTCCCCTGGTGGCTCCAGGAGCAGCAGGATTTGTCTGGCAGCCAGGTGAGCTCAGGGTTTGTCTGGCAGCCAGGTGAGCTCACCTGTGCTGGGCCACAGCACCATCCAGTGCCGGCTCCGTGCTGCTGAAGCCTCCCCTGGGAATTCCAGGGCCAAAGCTGCACCTCGTGTCCTAAAAGGCAGGAGAGGAAGGGACCCCAAACACCTCAGCTCTCCCTGCATCAGGAGTGGGATTTGTGTCAGTGCAGGATCGCAGGATCACAGACTGATGTGGGTTGGAAAAACCCTAAACATGCTCCATTTCCAACCCCCTGATGCAAAGTCTGGGTGCATAATACAGATTTGAAGCCGAAAGGGAATCTGTTGGGCTTTTGCTGATCTCAAACACATCAATCTGCATTTCTACAGAGCTTTTCTACCTGTGACCTCTACTCAGAGGCCTGTTTATACCCTGTTTTTTAGGAGATTTTTTTCTGCACTGTTGCCACCCAGCATTGTTTGCAAGTCAGGGCTCACTAAGACTCTTTGGCTGGGATGTTTGAACCTCCTGAGCCCCAACCTTTGGCTGCTGCCCCTGCTCTCCCAAAATAAAACCTTGCAGGTTACAGGTACTCCCTGCTGTTCTCTGCTGCCACAAGGCTGAGCAAACAAACCAACCCAGGATCTCCAGGATTTCCCCTCCCCTCAAAGCTGGCAAGCAGCTCAGGGAAGGTGTTTGGGCTGTGTGGCCCTGCATGAGGAAGGATTTCCCCCAGGGAAGCAGGGAATGAATCCCTGCAGTGGCCCTTGGCCATGGAATGATGCTCACAGGGGTGGGAGCAGCAGGAGAGGTTTGTCCAGCCCTGGGGTTAAGGACTGGGAAAAAGCAGGAGGACACACAGATGGGAACTGCAGGGAGAGGCTCCCCACCCCTCCTCTGCTCCTGAGGAAGGGGGACCAGGCAGGGTGGATTCAGGGGCTCAGCACAGACACAGGCTCAGGAAGCAGCTCCTGCACTCCCAGCCCAGCACGAGGCTGCAGCTCTGCCCATCCCGGGAATGGGAATCCCAGCAGAGCCAGACACAGGGAATGCTGCAATCCTTCAGTGCTAATTTAGGGTCTTGTTTGAGGGAAATATCCTCCTCCTGCAACAATGGCTTTGTTCTGAGAGCTTTGGTTTTGTCTGGTCAGTGCCTGCTCTTTTAAGTAATTGTGACCTACATACAGAGAGGATCCAAATAAAAAATTAAAGAGAAAGAGCTCTCTGTGACACTGCCTGCCTGAGCCAGCCCTGCAGTTCTGTGGCCTCTGGATTATTTTTTCACACAGGGCCAGATACGAGTTTATATAAATCTTGTATGCTTGGGTTATTTTCTTCATTATCATATGAATGTTTAAATATCCCTCTTCAAGGAAAAATGTAGAGTTCACCCACTGAGGGTGAAGGGATGGACACACCCCTGCTCCTGATGTTATCCTGGTAATAGACAGAAAAGCCTCGCCTGGAGCTGTGCCTCTGAATAAAGCCCAGGACTGAGCACAGGGTGATGTTCTGGGAGCTGACACCTCAGTTACCCTGAGCCCCAGGTCCCTGTGCCAACACACAGCACAACAGCTTGGTTAAAACAATGTTCCCCAGGACACTCTGATGAGGTCTGGATGGCACAAGGAATTACTCTGGAGATGTGGAATCCAAGCCCTGCTCGAACTCACATTTAAATCAGGATTAGTGAGACCATGACTCCTGCTGACTGCTCATTAAGCTGGGTGAGATCAGTCTGGGCTCAGCTCAACTCCCAGGGGCTGCAAACTGATTTCATAGCCCCAAGGTCTGTTCCACCTGGAATAACCCACGCCCTGAGCTGGAGGAGAGCTGCTCCAGCCCGTGCAATCCCTGCCACAGCTGGCACCACCTGGGGAAAGCAGAAAATGCCCAGGGACTGAGGTGGGCTGCAGGATGGTGCTCGTGCCCTGTCCCTGCAGGGCTGATGCTCCTGCAGCAGGGTCTGCACAAAGAACAGCAGCTCCTGGCAGCTTTCCCTGCTCCCAGAGAACAACTGGCATTGCAGCCCAGCCCAGGGAAGCAGCTGGCTGGGGGTGAAGGGAGAAGCAAATTAGAGTTCACAGGGATCAAAGAAGCCCACATCACTCCCTGTGCTTGGGGCTGCAAGGCCAGCTCGCATCCACCTCTGCTGCTGATTGTTTTTTTGACAGGAATTGCTCCCCAAACAGTCATCTTCGGTGATTATTTGTCTCCTTCCCTCTTCCACTGATTACAGCCAGACTGGGACATCCCTGATCCGCATAGAAATGAATATTTGAAAAGGCAGGGCTGTCCTCCAAGGGCCCTGTGCACCATTAGGCCTCCAGATTTACTGCCCCACCAGAGGCCAGGGGGGTAATGAGGCAGCAGCAATGGGCTGCTGGAATCAGGAGAAAGGAGCTCAGAGAAAGGGATTTGCCTTGGCACATTCCTGGCTGTAAATTAAAATTATCACTGAGGTCCTGCCTTTCTGTGAGGAACTTTCACCCGATTTTGTAGCCCCACTCCCAGAGCCTGCTCTGCCCTGTAGCAGCTCCTCTTGACTCAGCAGTGCCCCGTGTTTTGCCTGTGCTGATGAACAGGAAGCACCAGCAGCCAAAACCAAAGCACATTTAAGGGGACTTTTGCTGTGTCACTGTGGTGGATGAAGTCCTGCTGTTTGCAGGCTCTCTGCAGGGGAGGTTTTCCCTCGGTGCTGAGCAGTGCCTGGTCCCTCTGGCCCTGCCAGGGGCACAGATTTGCCCAGGACTCTGGGGGAAGCACTGGCATTAATTGCAATCTGTGCACCCAGGCTGATCCAGCTGCAGCAGGAATGCAAATGAATGCCAGGAGTTGTGTCCTCCCTGTGGAAAACACATCCCAAGCTCAGCACCGGCACAGTCCTGCAGCACCAGAGCCCTGCAAGCCAACATCTCCTGGGCTCCTCCTCTCCCACTGAACCCTGGAAGGAGCTGTGGTGCTTTGTATCTCGGTGTGCTTAACCCTCGGAACTGACTCATGTTTCCCCTCATTTGGGAATGATTCAAGAACTTCCTCCGGCCTGACCACATCTGACTCACCGTGGGTGACTTCAGAACTTCGAGTCAAATTGAGATTGGTGGAGAAAAAGCAAAAGTAAAGTCAAATTGTAACTACTGATGTGACAAAGTATTTCTACCTCCGGTCTGCAGGCAGAAGAGGATTCATCTGCTCTGTCACTGGTCCAAGCCTGCATCCACCAGCGAATTCGATTTGATTCTGAGGGGAAAATATTCTGAGTATCAGGAATCCCTTTTATATTAAATTTATCCCCGAGAGGCAAACCCTTTGCAATGACAAAACTTCCAAACCCCACTGGCACAGGGCTCTGAACCCATGGTGAACACCCAGAGAAACAGTTTCACATTTCCCAGATACAATGTCCCAGAGAACAGGGGTTTAACTGCAAAGAGTTATTTTGTTTGAAGAGCTTACACAAGCATTTAAACCTTTCCCATTTCATGCAGGAGACAGTTGCCAAGTCTGTTCTGTGCCTGCAAGCACAGA
This sequence comes from Sylvia borin, assembly GCA_014839755.1. NCBI lineage: Eukaryota > Metazoa > Chordata > Aves > Passeriformes > Sylviidae > Sylvia > Sylvia borin. The sequence continues at coordinate 17,152,248 of CM025970.1, read as the reverse complement.
TGAGTACAGAGGATGCTTTGTGAGGGCTCATTATATTCCATTTACCAAATTTTAAACAGCACTGATTTTTACATCTTTCATTCTTCATCTCAGAGAAGACAAGAGATTTTCTCCATCCTCCCCTGTTCCTTCCTGCACTGGGAAGGTGTTTGGCTGCTTCTGTGCAGAATCCTGACTGAGACTTCTCCATTCTCATCAAGGGATAACTTGGTTCAACCCTGGTAATTCTTCTGGGATCCAGCCCCTCACCTTGCCTTGTGTGATTCACCAGGGGAATTTCCTACAGAAATGTGTCCCTCCAGGGGTGCAGCACGAAATTCCAGATGTCAGAACATTTTTGTCATTCCAGGAGATGCCAAAGCACAACAGAGCACCCCAGATCTGTCCTAGACTGAGGCATGAGAGGTGGAGAAGGAACACTCAGTCAACACCCAACTGCCACTGCCATCAAAGCAATGCCCCATGCCAGGGGTATGAATTATCCTGAGTGCAGAGCTCAGAAACACAAGGGATCAACCCTGTGGGAAGGGCAGATGGCTTGCAAACAGTAGCTGTAATTCTCAATCTTTTCCTCTGAACAAATCCAATGACATGGGTACAGTTCATTTGCTTCTCTTACAGTTTTCCATCCCTTTCTATTCCAGAAGTTAGGCTGAGCCTAAATAGAAGAAGCCTACAATCTCACAGCTGAGCACTCATTATTAGGTGCTTCTTCTTCAGCATCAAGTGCCTCTGTTATGGCTTCATTTCTGTATTTTCTAAACTAGCATGAACTGTGCCTGAAAAATCCCTTTTTTTAAGAGCATTTCTCGATGTTTTGAAAGCCTAACCTTGCCTACTACCAGGGGAAAGAACCACACACTTCCACCCAGTTGTTCCAGTGAACAGAAATACATTGGAGCTGGCAAAGGTATCTTTTCCCAGCACAGTTTGTGCTGCTCAGCACGGTGGTTTCAGCAGCAGTGGGGAAAGAACTGTTCAAAATAAATATTATCCAGCTCCAGCGGCACATCCTGGGCACTGCAGCTTGGGCCCTGCTCTGTGATAAGCCCCACGTGGGGGATTAGATTAGGGCAATATAGAGAACTGCAGTGTGGATAAACCAGCACATTTCCTCACCAGGGTGGTGACACAGTCGTTGAAGGCTTGTGTTTTTCTTTTTATTATTTGCTGAAGGGTGAGTGGGGAGAGTTTCACTGGGTCAGCTCTAGAAAGAGGGTCAAAGGCAAGATCCTGCTCCTGCTCCCAGGGAATGCAGTTAAAAGCACAAGCAATGCATTGCAAATCATCAAGATTGGTTCTAATTACATCAATCGTCTGCCTTTGGAGCTGCTAACAGACAGATGTGCAAGAGGCACAGCTGGATGACCCCTGACAGAGATGTTCTCATTCCTGGCATTTGTCACTTGATGGACTTGCCTGTGACAGGACCAAGGAAAAGGATTTTTTAGAGTTCCCATTCTGACTGCACCACTCGAGCTCTACACTCCCCCAAACTCTTGGACAAGCAACATTTACTATTTTTCTGCACAGAGCACCACGTGTCCTTATCAAATCTCTTATGTCAATCATCTCTGCCCTGGGTTTGTGCAGCAGCTGCCAATCACTCACCCTGCCATCACAAATCCCTGTGCTTTATTGATTCCTGGGGCAGAGCCACAGCCTGCTTTGTTCTGGAGGTGAGGGGATCTTTTTTCCATGGCCTGAGTTAAGGAGAGTCTCTGAGTGAGGGCAGCACAATTTCCCAACCATTAAGAATCCCACAAAGGTAACAGAGCAAGCTCTTGGTGTGAAGAATTCTTTCTCTTGATGTGCAAACCCCTTGCAAATGGTGTTGCTCAGAGTCAGAACGTACAGGATTACCTGGGAAGAGAAATTAAAAATTGACCTGCCTTTACCAAAGGAAGTGACTTGCAAAGGATCCTGCTGGGATTTGCAGGGGAGCTCTGACAGGAACTCAGGCTGAGCCTGGCACTCCATAAATTGATCCTACCTGAAATTAAAATTAGTGAAGGGAAAGAAAAGATGCCTCCCAGGTATCCATAAAATACAGGGATACATCTCTTGCTTGAAATGGCACTTTTGCCATTTGCCATCCTTGCTTGAAATGGCACTTTCAAAACTTGGCAAAAGAGGTTCCACAACTGAAAGTCCACAAGAAACCAGAAGATGAGACAATGACAAGAACAAAGGTCTGGAAGAGAACACGAGGTAAAATACTGACTGAGAGCAACCTGGGAGATAATTTCCTTACATATTCCCCCTCAATCCTCTGATATTTTAAAGTAATAACAAACTTGTCACTTTTATTCATCACCAGGGTCCCTTCATTATTTTTATCCAGAATGCAAAAATATACAAAGCAGACAGAGACACAGGGTCCAAGGTCTACTTTCAAAATCAGAAAGATGAAACTGCTAGCCTGTGATGACAGCACTTCTTTGCTCCCACCTCTCCCAGGAGAGCTGCAGACCCCAGGAAGAGCTGGGAGTTATTTTTTGGGTTGGTTTGTTTGAGTTTTGACTGAAAGACAAACTGCATGGCAAAGCTGAGCTTTCAATACTTTTGCTTTTTAAGCACGACTTAAAAAAAAACCTTGGCTGCGTGGTCATTTATGCCCCGCCTTTGGAACAGTGTCAAAAGAATCACAAGAGAGGCAGAGGAACCCAGGGGGGTGTGGAAGCCCAGGCTCTGCACCGGCTCCAGCACAGACAGTGAACTCCCAGGAAGATCCAGGTACAAACCCTGCAAGTTCTGAGTGACCTGGAAAAGCAGAGGAGGACGTGAGACAAGAGTCTCTGGGTTTCACTCAGGAGGCTTCAGGAGGGACAGCCTGCTACTGGCCCTTTTGAAATCTCCCTAGAAAATGTCCCCAGAAAATCCCACTACTCTTTGGGGACCACCTGCAGTGCATTTCTAATTGTTGTGTGTCAGACAATGTCGAGCTGGAAAACACATTTGTCTCCACCAGTCAATTTACTGAAATCCATCCAATTGTTAAAGTCAAACAATTAGCAAGAAAGCTGAATGTCTCAGTAACTCTTCATTTAAGGAGAGAAATTAGTTTGTAATTTATGGAATAACTTGATGATCTGAAAGACCAATTTTCTGGTCCCTGTCATTGTCAAGGATAACATTTAGCACTTACACAACACTCCATCCTCGAGTTGTTTTTAAACCTTCACTATAATTAAACCACATCACTCTTGTGTGAATGAAATGTTATTGTCCATTTTTCAGAGCCAGCAGAGCTGAGGCTCCACGGAAGTGCCAAAGAGAAGGACACAGTGTCACAGGCAGTTGGCAGCTGCTCCTTCAGCTCCCGAAGTACAAAGGATCCAAGTGATTACCAGTCAATTCCATTTCCTCTATTGTCCTGTCTCCTTGAGCTGTGTCAGCAGCAAACCTCGATGAGAACAGACTGTGTAGGATTCCCACTCCTCTAGTTAAGGTGTTTTACCCTCCTGCAATTCCTATTTGAAACAGGATTCATGTCCAGGGACGACAGGCGAGGAGAGGTCACACCTCACCAGCTGGACACTCTTGATGTGACCAGAGCTTGGCTGCAGATGTAGAACAACCTCAGAAACACCTCAAGGAACAAAAAAAAAGGTGCTTTGACATATTTATGGCTAAAGAGACTTCTGTAATTTCTCAGAAGACTTTAATGAGAAGTTGTCTATGAATGACCAAACTGCCTTACCTGCAGTTGAGTTTGGCTCCCAGCCTGTCCTGGCTCCAGTGATGGTGCCCATTTCCTCTGAATGGAGAAATCTGTGGAGATGCAGCGTGGATGCCACCAGCACCTGCACAGCTTCAGAAGGCAGCAGAAACCAGACATTACGAGATAAGACAGGAAGTGCCTCCAGACTCCATTTCCTTTCACTTATCAAGTGAGATGTCAGCAGTGAGACACTGCCAGCCCTTCACCCCAAGGGCTCACAATTATCATTTTTTAAAAGCAACCCCAACTATGGAAATCCATTTCAATCAATTCTCCTTATGGATTTTAGGTAAAGCCCCACTCATTGGCTTCATCTCTTGTTCACAAGAGATGCAGCACATAATTGACTTTTAGGAGTGCAGGGCAGAATTCTGGGGCACGTGTGCCTGCAGTGAGGTTTTCTTTAATGCTCATTCCAAATCCTTTAATGCTCATTCCTAAACCCAACAAAATGAGCTCCATGTTCATAGGGCCACAGAAATCAGTTACCAACGTTACAGGAAGGACTGATGATTTTCTCACCCTAAACTAACTTTCTGTAATATTTGACTAACAAATTCCAATCCATCTTAAATATAATTAACAAATGTTGTAAGAGCATTACTTTCCTAATCTGTTAGAGGAGCAGCACAAAACCAAGACCCAGATTTATTTTCAGTTTATTTGCCTGTATCCCTCTGCATGGCTCATGTACAGTGGTTTTCACTGGTGCACTTTTCCTTTTTAATTTAGAAAGCCTTGACCATTCCCCACCAGCAGATCATGCCTTGAAAACGCTGACTGGTGGATTTATTAGCACTGTGTAAAGCTGAGCACACTAAGCCCGACTTGGGGAGGGTTTGGTGGCCCTGCCCAGGGTCACAGGAAGCCGCTGTCACTGTGGCAGGCACAGGAAGCCACTGTCACTGCAGTTGGGATTGAGCTGAGCTCTGTGTTCCTGCAGCAGAGAGCCTGCAAAGGCTGCAGGGAGGATAAAAACCTCATCCTGGAGTGTGGGGAGTCCCAAAGCCTCACTGGGGCTCTTGGAAGTCCAGACTGAGAATCTCCTCTCTAAAGTTCTTCCACCCCAGTGCAGGTATCAGGAGAGAGATCTGCTGTCCCACCAAGGCACACTGTCCCTGGAAATCCACACACTCCTTCAGAGCCACACTGAGACACACCAGCTGCAGCAAGGACAGCACAGGGAACTCGCACCTCTGCGGCTCCCTGGATATCAGCAGCACCACAAATTCCAGCCCCTGGGCAATTCCCAGGGGCAGCTCCTTGTGGAGCCTGCTAACACAGCCTTGCTCCAGGAAGCTGCAGTGACATTTGGCTTCACTGGAACCCTGATTACTGCCCAGTTATGAATATTGCTCCTTAAAGCCTTGCACTGAGTGCTGGCTCTTTCATGGCAGTGCATTTCCAGGGAACTTGATGCCCAGAGAGTGATGTTCCCACTGTCCAGCATCTAAAAACCCCCCACCCCCACCCCATTAGTTATTACCTGAAGTGCTCAGCCCTGCTGGGACTGTTCACACTCCCAGAGATCCATGGCAGAACAAATCAATAGCACTAAAGCTGAGTTTCAAGGTTCCTCTGCCCAGATCCATCTCATGTCCCAGCTTGCCCACACAAACAATTGTTTGGTTGTTTTTTTTTCATGCAGCTCCAGTGGGATCTGCTGCTTCCCCACATCTCCTCACTCTGTGCACCCAAATCACAGATTCCTCAGCTGCCCATCCCAACAACTTACTGCAACACATCTTTATGGAGCTCGGCATCTTTCCTGCCTTCATTTTTATTGTTTTATTCCCTCGGATTGTCTCCGTTCCTCTCTGCAATTTATAGTTTCTTCTCTCCACTTCTGTCCTTCCTGCCACTTGCTGAACACAGAGAGACTTGTTTTAATTTACAGAGAGTGTGGTAGTGCAATCTGTTTCATTAACTTAATTAGTTTTATTTTGGCAGTTTCTAAAGGTTCCAGGATAGAAAAAAAGACTCCAACTATGCAACCACTCTGCAGACCAGCCACTGTAAGGCAAATCCTGTCTTAAGGAGATTACAGGTTAGATTTGAAATAAATAGAAATTAAATGGTGATCAAAGGTATTTGGGATGGAAAGAAATTATATAGTGAGGGCTTTTTAAATTAAATTTATGAGTTCCATCCTGCATTAACATGTTAGTGAGGTTGAATGTAAGAGTTACCTATGGTATGGAACTTCTGTGGGGCATTATTCTGGGATATAAATGTCCTTATTTACCTCTTTTTGAAAGCGCACACAGCACCTTTCAATATTCAAAGGAGCGGTTTATGTTTTATTTTGATCCCTCCGTGGGGTCAAGCACATAATCTGCTGTTACTGCGGCGAGGCAGAGAAGAAGCCATACACCCACTCTGTTCCCTACGGAGCCCAGGAATTGCTGGGGACTCCAGGGGATGTAAAACACAACAATTTCCATTTAAATGGCCACTGTCTTCCACAAGCAACACCTGCTGAAAAGGTGCGTTCCAGCAGAAGACTCGCAAGAGGAAATCTTCCATTTTCTGCCCATCCTTTACATAAATCCGAGCTTAACATAATAAAGAGCCTGCTGGGCCGAGCTGTTGGATCTGAGCATCCCATCAGCTCCAGGGCTGAGTATTTTTAGTTTCTCTCTGTGTTAGTCGGGAATTTCTTGTAGGCTCAGGATTTGGGGCAGACAGGGAAGGGAACAGGGGCTGAGTGTCCTGAGCACACAGAGCGGTACAGAAATACCATCACAAGATAAAACACTTCTGCTTTGTAGCCAAGGCCACGACTCTTCTGGCCTCCCTGCCTGAAAGGTGGCTGGAAATCGGCTTTTGCAAACTTCGGAGTGCCGGTGTCTGTGAATGTTCCGAGGTGCAGAATAAATCACAGGATTCCTGCCCCAGCCCTGGGATGTCCCAGGCCGGGCCTTGGAGCAACTCGCTGGAGGAGGAGGAGATTATTAACTCCTTTTCTCCCCTTTCGACTCCGCGTTTTCCACCTTTACCTGATGTGCATAATTCATGGTGCTTAACACTTGAACATTCTGATTTACCTCACAAAAGGTGCCAGTCCCCCTGCCTTCCCCACATCAGATAAGGGCAACAGGAGGGGCAGACATTGATCTGAGGTGACAGGGACAGGAGCCAGGGCAGGGCTGGAGCTGTGCCAGGGCAGGTTTAGGTTGGATTTTGGGGAAGGTTCTTCCCCCAGAGGGTGCTGGCACTGCCCAGGCTCCCCAGGGAATGGGCATGAGGCTGCCAGAGCTCCAGGAGAGCTTGGACAGCGCCCCAGGGATGCCCAGGGTGGGATTGTTGGGGCAGGAGTCGGACTGAATCATCCTTGTGGGTCCTTTTTAACTCAGCATATTCTGTGATCTTCCCTCTCGCCAGTGTCACCCCTCAGTGCTCCCCCAGCACGAGAACCAGCAGCTCCCCTGCCCTCACTGTACAACGCAGGACACAGCGCCGGGCTGTGCCCCGCGGGGGAGCCGCTCCAGGGCGATCTGAGTCTGCTGAGGAGCGAGGTGATCCCTCTGAGGGGCGACCCCGACCCGCCATGGCCGCCCTCGCGCCCTCTCCATCTTCCCCCGCGCGCTCCCCGGCCCTGCTTCCCGCCCCCACGGACACTTGGCGCCGCCAATCACCGGCCTCCCTCGGGAGCGACGCCTCCCTCCACCAATCAGATAGCGGCGCTGCCCCACCAGCTCCACCCCTCCCCTCATCAGCTGCCTATAAATTATTAAACCACGCCCTCTCTTCCCCTTCCCGGCTCTGCACTGAATGAAGCCCCAGCTGGCCAACGAGAAGTTCCGGCGGGGCTGGATGGACAACAGCGGTGCCCAATAGAAACGCAGCATTGCGGCGCACCCGCCAATAGAGCGCAGCCTGCGGGCGCGGGGGGCGGGTCCTCCCTCCCCGCGGGCCGTGGCCGTCGCTCCCGCTGCTGGAGGGAGGCGGCGGAGAAAATGGCGGCCATGGCTGCGGAGGCGGCGGCGACTGCGGCGGTGCCGGGAGACGGCGGGGCCGGCGAGGCCGAGCCCGAGATGGAGCCGATCCCGGGCAGCGAGGCCGGCGCGGACCCTCTACCCGCCGTCAGCGAGGCCGTGGAGTCGGCGGTGCCGGATGGCGAGGAGGCCGACGGCGGCAAGGCCGAGGAGCCGCCGCCGGTGCAGCGCGCCCGGAGCCCCGGCGGGACTCGCGAGCCGGACGCGGGAAGGACGGAGGAGCCGCCGCCGCCGCGCAGCCCGGGGGTGGAATCGCCGCGGAGCGAGCCCCGCGCAGCGCCCAGCCCGGGCTGCTCGGAGCCGCCGCAGCCCTGCCCGCCGCCCCAGCCGGCCCGGGAGCCGCCGCAGCCCTGCCCGCCGGCTGCCGGGGGCTCCGCGGGGCCCGGGGAGGAGCCGCCCCGGCCGGAGGAGGAGGAGCCGGATGCTGCCGCCGCCGCCGCGGTGGAGCCCGAGCCGGCGGTGCCCGCGGCCCCGGGCGGAGGGGAGGCGGAGGCGCCGGCGCTGCTGCCCGGCTCCGAGGTGCGGGTCACCCTGGACCACATCATCGAGGACGCCCTGGTGGTCTCGTTCCGGCTGGGAGAGAAGCTTTTTTCCGGGGTCCTCATGGACCTCTCGAAAAGGTGAGAGCTCGGGGGGAGCCGAGCCCGAGCCCCCACCCAGCGCCGAGCCCGGGAGCGCTCCCGGAGCCGCCGGGGGCGGGATGGGGGCGGCCCCGCCGGGACCCTCGTGGGCTCTGCAGCTTCCCTTCCCTCCCATCCCATCGCTTCCCATCCCATCCCATCCCAGCCCTCCTTGGCTCCGGTCCGCCCCGGGACAAGCAGCTCCTGCCCCCGCGTCCTCCCCGGGGAGCGGAGCAGCGGCTCCCGGGCATCCTCATCCTCCTCCTCCTCCTCCTCCTCCTCCTCCTCCTCCTCCTCCTCCTCCTCCCGGAGCCTTGCAGCCGGGGATGGGCAGGCTCCCGTCCCGCCCGGGGAATGGGGCATCAGGAGAGGGACGAGCACATGGGCACAGCCTTTGGGGGGTTCCCGGGGCGGGCGGCAGCATCGCTGTGTGCGGGAGCAGCGCCCGAGCGCGGCGCTTGGCGTTTGTCTTTGTAGGGAACAGCCCCGAGATCTCATTGCCTCTTCCTTCGGCCGTACATTGCCTAGGTAACCTTCCCTTGCAGTACATACGATTTTCCAGAATAATGCTTTTCCAGCTAAGCTGTTGCAGTTATTAATTAGTCCCGATTGCTCCTTGTATGCAATGAACGGGGTGAAGTTTCATGGTTCTTACACATCCTCGTGGACGGGGGGATTTTTACGCATCTCTGAATAACTTCGCAGACAGCAGCGTTTGGGGTTTGCTTTTTTTTCACTGCCTTTCAGTAGTGAGAAGCTCTGGGGAGAGCAGAAGTCATGGTATCTTACAGACGATCTGGGTTCTATCAGCAGGTGAAAATACTACTTGGTCGTAGTGGGTTTGTTGTAGTCATGTAAGGCCTCTGCAAGTTCGTGAGAGAAAAGTGAAATTTAAGCCAGGTTATTATTTAAAATATTCGGTATGCAAATTATGCAGCACTTTCTCCCCTCAGATTTAAGCTGTGTGTGGACTTATGTCTTTTATCCCTCCTTTTATGTTGTTAGTAGCTGTTCAGCAACTTCCTGAAATATTAATATTGTCAGTGGTTCCTGAAAGGAGCATTTTGGGGACCTGCACTTCTGGCTTGGGCCTCACTGTCTGGTTGGAGTTTGACACCAAAGGTCTTCCCTGAGCCCCAAATTTTGGATAGTGTCATGGAATAACATTTTCAGTCTGTCACTTGATGAGGTGTGAAATGCTGAGCAGAACTCCAGCCACTGGTGGGGTGAAACATCTCAGAGCAGGGGCACAAATGAAGTGTAATCCTGGGTAACACCAATTCTTTTGTAGGTTTGAAGTTGTCCCAGCAGAATGCTATGGTTGCCCTGGGCAGGAGGGTGACAAAAGAAAATACCAGCTTCTCCTTTTCTCCTGAAAGGGATTCTGTCCTTCTAAACACACCCTGGCCACAGACATCCCGTGCTTTCCCGGGTTCTTGTGCACTGAGCAGCCTCTGGCATGCAGCAGATCTGCAGCCCTTTGCAGCACAAGTCACTTTGCAGGCTGCCTGCAGCTGCTGTGCCTTGCTGGAAGCATCTTCAGCCTCCCTGGGTCCAACCCCAGCTCCTGGGACAAAGCTCTGCAGTGGGAACTGTGGAAAAGCCCTACAGGGAGCCTGGGGCTGTCCCTCCCAGCTTCTCTGGGCACTGGAGCCATTTATTCCTTCAGAGGTGCTTTTACATGGGAATTGAAATTCTCAAGGCCCAGCTCTGCAAAGGGCCTGGACAAGAAAAGCTGAATTTTGAGGCATAAGGTCTGTAATATTTGGCTGGTGACAACAAGACGTTGGCAGATAACAGGAGTCTCTTCATCAGATGTCTCAGAGCAGGAAATGCAGTGGAAAACAAGCTCTAGAAATAGTCCAAGAGCTTCCTACCTCTAAGAAATGGAAGCATTATTAAAAAGACCCTGTTGCCTGTATGTCCAACAATTCCATTTTACCACTTCTGGGGGGTCTAACAGGTGGTATTGTCCAGGTGTCAGCTTTTCCTTGTATCTGTTTATTTTTGTTTAATGTAGCAGCACCTGGACTTGCAGAACATGAATATTTTTCACAAGCTTCCTGCTGTATCTGTGGCAGGCCCTGGAATTCTTGTCATAAGTTTTTCCACTGGACCATAAAGAAAAAAGGAGGGCAGGGTTAAATGAGAACCACCTAAATGTCATGTAAAATACATTTACATGACAACACTGGGATTTCCAGCCTGAGAGATGGGTGGTTGCTGAAATCTGTCTCATTCAAATGCATGAGAATAATCTCACAAACTTTCCTAATGCCAAAGGGATCAATATTTTAAGAGTGACAGCTCTTACTAAGTAGAAGTGACAATTTGTATTAGAATTTAATCATTCAGGAGCTTGTAAAAGTGGCTATGTTCACTGCACATGCTAATGCTGTGTTCAGTGTATGATCAGAGGGAAATTATTCCTATTCCTTTCTGGTTCTTAATTTCTCTTTCCCTTCTGCACCCTCCAGAGCAGTGAAGGTGCTACTTCCATGCAGTACTAAGGAGAGTAAGTTTAAAAACCTGTTCACTGTGTTCTTTTTTGTCTTCCCGAGTTATGTTCTGAATTACTCGAACTTTTTCAGGAAAGAAAAGCAAAAAATCCCCATATATTTGTGATTTTAAGGGTGGTTTTTTTGGCTGTTTTATCTTATTGCTTTCTCCACTGTTGAGATGATGCCCTGACTTTGTATTTATTCTTGGTGACTTTGATATTAAGTCAGTGCTATTTGTATGAGGGGCCTGATCCCCTCTCCCACACCCTGTAAATGGGATATCCCTGTAGGAGTTTATACCACAAGTGGGCTTTATTCCTCCTTTATTCCTCCTTTATTTATTTGAGGTGAGGATGTGCCTGAGGTAATTATTTGAGGCAATTTCCCTACCTGTACCAATAACAGCCTCCTGAACCTGCTGCCCAGGAAGTTTTGAAAACCAGCAGAGCACAGGACCCACCTTGTCCTGAGTGCCAAGTGCATTTGTTACACAGCAAATCCTCCTCTGAGGGGAGCACGTCCCCACTGTGCTTACTCTGAAGGCTCATTGCACAAATTAAGGATGTGTTCCCGCGGTTAAACTTCATTAGTGCTGCTGCCATTACCTGTTAAGTGCTTTGGTGCTGCAAGGGTGAGGTTCTGCTGGGGGCTCCTCGGGGTGGATGTACCTGGTGGAGCCCTGAGAGGACAGACAGGGAATGCAGCAGGACTCACACAGGGAGGAGAAATCCTTGGGGAAAAGCCCCACAGCCCAGGGATCCTTCCCTGCTCAGGTGAGACCCCACCTGCACAGCTCCTGGGGCCCAGCACAGGAGCTGCTGGAGGGTCCAGAGGAGGCACCAAGGTGCTGAGGGGACTGCAAGGAGAACCCTCCCTGTGGAGATGAGCTGGTAATTGTGGAGAGGAGAAGGTTATGTGGAGACCTCACAGCACCTTCCAGGCTCTGGAGGGGGCTACAGGGAGGCTGGAGAGGGAACTTCATCAGGAACTGGAGTGGCAGGACAAGGGGAATGGCTTCCCAGTGCCGGAGGGCAGGGTGAGATGGGATCTGGGGCAGGAATCTTGCCCTGGGAGGGTGGGGATGGGATTCCCAGAGCACTGTGGCTGCCCCTGGAGCCCTGGCAGTGCCCAAGGTCAGGTTGGACATTGGGGTTGGAGCAGCCTGGGACAGTGGGAGGTGTCCCTGCCATGGCTGGGGTGGCACTGGGTGGGATTTAAGGTCCCTTCCAGCCCAGCCCATCCTGGTTCTGTGGGGTTTCAAGTCCCTGTGAGGTGCCTGTCCCTGGCATTGCTCCCTCCCTGTTTGCTCAGGGGTCAGGAGATGGCCATCCCACCTGCTGGCTCACAGTAACTCCTGCTCTGCACCTGCAGGAGGAAGTAGGTGGGAGAGAAATACCTGAGAAGTGTGGCATTTGTAAATCTTAAAACACGGGATTAAGAAGTTGTGGTTTCAGTTTGTTCTTCTGGAGAAAGGATAATTATTTCTGTGTGTGGGGTTTTTTCCTTCCCAAAGATTAGGGGAGGAGGAGGGATTAAATTTATGTTCTGTTGTTTTGCCAACAGTCAAGACTTGGCCTTTTTACTGCTTTATCATTGAACTGAAATTTTCCTTCTAACCCTGCAGATGTGAAGGACATGTGTCTTGTCTTCTTCTCTAAACCAGTTCCCTTCTGACTTGTGTGTGTTCATAATAGTTCTTGAGGGAGAGAGAAAGAGCAAAAAGTTGTTATGTGACCTAAGAGCCTTAATTAGATGTCCAGGAGATGTCCAGTGTGTTCCTAGTAGACATATGTTTGAAATGATGTCTTTATTGGGCTTTTGTTATGGGAGATAAGGAAGGACTTCCTGCACCAAGGTGTGCATGAGCTCTGTGATGAAAATAAACTTTTATAGGCAATTTGCAGTTCTTACAATCCCAGAAGCAGTTTTCAGGTACAGCACTGACTTGAATCCTGTGCTTTTCCCACTTTGTTAATTCAGCTTCTACTGCAAGAGAATGTTGTGAGAAGGAAACAGCAGAAGCCTCACTTGAAAAAATGTGATACATTTCTCCCTGCTCTTGGATTATTAACCAGGGACAGCAGGTGCTCATCCTTGTCTGGGGAAGGACTGGCCTTTGTAGGAGGCCTGATGGTCTGTGATGCCCATTCTCAGCAGTAAAGAAGTGTCTGTGACCCAGGGTTGTGTGTTTTGGTTTGTTTTATTTTCAGCCTTGCACTCAGTTCCCAAGGTGTCCCCACACCTCTTTGGAGTTTCTCAGGAGCCCAGAGGAGCTTGCTGAGATTCTGGCATTTAAGGAGCAGCCCCAACACTTCTTTGACATCTGTTTTTATTATCCCCAGAACGTGGGAGGCTGAGATGTGATGAGAGTGTGGTTCAGAGAGTAATCCAGGTGTTTTTTGCTTGTGTGTGCCAGAGATTTTATTGAAGGTGTCCAGTGTAGCCTCAGTTAGAGGGTAGGATTAGAATTAGGGTCTGGATTGAGTCTCAGACTCTCCTCTCCTGAAGGAACCTGTGGTCTTCAGCTGTTCTTTGTTGGTCTGGGATGTGACAGATGATGGTTGGTCTGTCCTTCCTTATGGAATTCTCTATTCCAGCAGTGTTGCTTGGCTTGGTTCAAGGTGTTGAGGCAGGGGGAAGTTTTCAGTCTGCATCACTTTATTTCCTGTTATGGGACTGATGAATCTTGGCCATCTTGACACTTCATCCATCATTTAATGGTTCCATTCTCTTCCATAAGTCCTGGGTCTGGCATATGGATGTTCTTGAAGAGTTTATTCAAGGTATAATCCTTCAAAATAGATCACAGCGAATGTATCAGCCAAGTGTCTGCTTCACACTGCAACTGACAGCTCATAATGGCAACAGATGTAAAAATTAAAAGATATCTCACTTTAAACAGACCTTCAGCTTCATGGATGTGCCAATAAAATTATGGGAGTTAAATGAAAAGCCTGAACTCAAAGCATCCTGTCTTTTCTTTATGTTGTGCTGTTCCAAAGAGTCACTCCCACTGCAGTCCTTTGCCATGCCTTCAGAGCTCTCAGTGAAATGTGCATTTTCTGGGCTCTTTAGCCTGGTGTGGCACTGCTCAGGAGGTGAATAAACCAGGGAGCTGATTGTTTGGCTTCTGGGAATGCTTTTTTCAGGAAGGTGCCTGCACTTAAATCAAGATATTCCATCTTGTGCTTTATCACACCAAGTAAATCCTTCATTAAAAATAAACTGTTGCATAATCTGTGTTTTCAATGCAGGTTATTTTGAGGAATTCTGCAAAACTTTGTGTCCAAATAGCTATGATCTAAGTGTGTATTACATGGAATGTTATAATTTAACCCCCCAGTTTAGATGCATGAAATACATACCCACGGTTCTTTCAGCATATTATTACACCCCTGGAACTTCCATCCATGCAACAAAAAATGGCTTCAGTTGTTGCTTGTCCTGGCTTTGCAGAACACCAAGAGTGATCTTGGGTACAAGAGCAGAAAAGAGCAGGAAATTTCTGCACTGCCTTGGTGGTGAAGATGGCTTTTGATCATTTACCACGGACTTGACACTTGAACACGAGTTTCTGTGCTTTGTTGGTGTCAGTTCAGTGTGTCCAAAGACAGATGGGACATGGTTCTGAACCTGCTCAGTGGCTTCACTCCTTTGGCAGAACAAGGGGCTTTTCATTTCTCTCCCTTTTACTAGAGGAGTCAGACATTGGAGGCTAAAGATGAGAACCTAAAACTTTAGGTACTAATGTAAAACACTTTGCCCCAGGGAGTGTTGTTTATGTACATACAGTCATGAGTTAAAATGGGGTTTGTTCCTTATCTCTCATGCTTATTTAAAAAAAAATACTCTTTAACTGTTCTGTTTAGCATATAAATGGAACTGTAATATGCATTCTTTGGAGTAATTCTGCTGCAGGATTTAGATTTGAAAAAAGTGGCTTTACTTTCCTTAAATACTTAAGTTAATATGTCTGTAATACAAAACTCTCTGGCTTTAAATGACAGAGTTTGGGGTTTGGTACCAAAACTGGCTTTGGGATGCTGTGGCTGCCTATTAACTTGCAGTTGGCAAAGTGGAAATGAAGCTTCCATGGTTTTACCCTGGTTTTACCCTGTTTTTACACTGTTTTTACCCTATTTCTGTCTCTGCACACCCTGGTCAATTGAAAGCTCCTCTCAGTGTAAATATCATTGCACTGCCAGAATTGATCAGGCTCTTGGTTCACTCCAGGTCCTGATACCCTGTTGCTATTTCTGTCTCCAGTGAAAATGCTCTTTGCAGTGGCATCTACAGCAGAAGTGCAGTCAGGGTCCTGCTGATTGCCCTGGCTGCTTGAAAAACCTCCCAGAAATGACTTTTACACAACATCTCACCCATCCTCTCTTAGAGAGGCATTTTCAGGGCAAATAATAGCAGGGACACCTTTGCAGGAGAGGGACTGGCCCCATGGAAAACTGGCTCTGATTTCCATAGGTAGGAAGCAGCAGGGCCCTGGGGATTGAGGCTGAAGTAGCTGTTTCTGAGTTTGGTTTTTCCAGCACTTCACTTTTGGATCCCCTGTCAGTGAATTGTGCCATTCCTTGGAGTGTGATGGGCTGGGGTAGAAGTGTCACACGAGTCTGGAGTGGGCAGGGAGCACCTGGCACTTGGGCACCAGGGGATTTTGATTTTAAGCAAACAGTAATTGCAGTGTACCTTTACTTCCATCCAAAAAAGCCTGTTCTTGAAATCTTGTGGGATAAGGTGATATTTGGGATCAGTGTATTAAAAAAAAAAAAATTATTTTGTTGTTGGAATAAAGACAAGGCAATTCCCTGTAGAAGTTAAACATGCAACATGTGAGGAAAGGAGCGTGTTGGGAGTAACTGAAATGGTTTCTCTTCAGAGCTGGTCTAGTGGCAGGCAGTGAGTGACTGGGGATCAGTAAATGTCATGATGCAACTGAGCTCTGTGCCTTGGAGTTCTTTAGTTTTGTTTTCTGGAGATGCCTTTTAGCCCTCCTTCATCTCTGTGGCGTATGAACCAAAGGCTTTTGCAGCTTTTCTGTCCAACTGCTGACACAACTAACTAGTTCAGCCTTGCAGTTGGTGTGACAAAAATTGCTGTGGCTGTATGAGAAGGATTTATCTCCAAGGTCCACCAAGCCAGGTGGAAATTCTGGTACATGCAATAAACACCTGTGCTTGCAGCAGGAGTAATTAGATGCTGTGTCATGCCTTGTGCTGAAGAGGTTTAAGCTCACATCTTCATTCTGCTGCTTCTCTTAGGAGTATAAATCCCTCTCTTCTTACCTTGTTCTTTGTCTCTATCCTTTCCTGTAACCTTTCCTGTTTCATTTGCAACTTTTCAGCCGTTGTTTTCTCTTCTTTGTTTTCGTGTCATTCTTCCAAGTTGCTGGAGAACTTGATTAGCCAGGGAGGAAAGGGAGCTAATCAAAAACTAAACAGAGTCTGCTGTTGGGTGAGGCCCAGAGAAGACACAATACACTGTGATCACTCTCTTGACTTACCACCTCTGTTTTGTCCTGCAGGTGGATTGTTTTGACTAATTGTGTGTTTAGTATTAACACATCATTTACTGGAATGGTGCTGTAGGTAACTGGCACAATATCCATGAATGTTCTTTATTTCCCCAGTTCATTAATTTCGAGGTGGACAGTGGTGGGAGAATCTGGTTTATTTTTTAAGCAGTATGTTTTGTGGGGGATTCTCTGACTTCAGGGCTTCCCTCTGGATTGGTTTTGTGTCTTACTAAAGCACGTTTGCATCTTACATAAAAATTACCCATTTGTGGCTTCCCGTTCTTCAGTTCTGGCCTGTGTTTTGTGCTTGAAGGAAAGGAGAGTGGAAAGTGCAGAATGAATCTTTGATTTTCCCGTTACCAGGCGTGTGGTGAGCTTTCCACCAGCTCCTTGGTGCCTTTGGAGTGCAAATTGTGCACGCTTTGCTGGTGAGGCAATAGAATGAATACCTGGGAAAAGGAGAGATGAAATGGGATCCTTCTGGAAACCCTTGCAGTCCTCTTCCTAGTGACAGCTAATTACGCTTCATTTCCTGACACAGAGTCCCATAAACGCCCTCTGGGAGAAGGGCTTGGCTCTGGGAATGGCCTGGGAGGGCTGGAAATGCAGTTCCTGAGGCACTGAGAGCACTTGTAAGGGCTGTTTGTCTGTGGGGGGTTTCATATCCCACTCCTGTCTAGTTCTGCTGTTGTGTTTTTAGGATTGGAATTTGCACAGCAGAGATCTTGCCCTGTCTTGTTTTCGCCTCTTACCATAGATTAACTTTTTATGAAATGCTCTAATCTTTATCAGGTGGTGAGTGATAGGATCTGGATCTTAGTTTCTTTTAGAAGCTGAGGGTCTTGATGCAAATAACAAATGAAAATATTGCTAATTTCATTATTGTCAGCTGGTAGTTTCTTTTAAAGCCCTACTTGGAATTGAGTGACTTGCTTACAGTCCTTTGTGGAGGGAAAAGTATTTGTGGAAAAGCAACTCCTTTACTCTTGATGGACTTGTGGGACTTTAGGGAATGTAAAACTTAGTTATGAGCAAGTCCCTTGTGGTTTAATGCCAGACCATAGGCTGGAAAAATGTCTGCACAAGCTGCTGAAATGCAAACTGGGTGGATAATTTAATCTTGGGTGGGTCGTTTGCTTCAATTACAACTTTAGATGTAGAAAGAAGCTTGTGATAAGCAAAAGGACAAACAAGCAGTGGCTTTTGTGAGGACACTGTAAAGAACCTTCTAACACACATGACTATTTCAAAGCCAGTTTTGAGGAAATAAAGGCAACATGTAGGCACTTATAGAAAACAAAGTAAATAAACCTCAGTTTAATCAGCTGAGGGGGTTGTTGTTGTTGAGGAACCAGAGTGCAACACAAACCTGAGGACAGATCTTGGGGAATTACCCCCTTGTCCTGATGTAGAGCAATTAGAGTCTGCAGAAAAGGAGGGGAAGGTTTAAAATCTTGTTTGCTCGTGGAACAGTGAGGAACAGTTTGTACTGTGTTGAAATAAGGGGAGTTTTGGGCTATAAAGCATTGGGTGCTGAGCTTTTGTGGCTGGAGGGTGGTGGCACTGCCTGTTCACTGCAAGGATTCAGGCAGCCCAGATGTGTCTGTGTTAAATCTGGACCATTCATCCTTTTCTGCTGTGCTAAAAATGGAAGAAAAGTTCCTGAAGGTGTCTTTGCATGAAGTTGGTTTAGCATGGAAAATGAGCTTGGGTAGGCTGGGAGTTGTTGGGATGAGTTTGGATGTTTATAGGCATTTTCCAGAAGGATAAAGTTGATTCCTTTGCTGCTGTCTCAGGGATATTTTTGTTTTATTTTCATGGCATCATGTTGATACGAGGGAAACTGATAATCAATGAAGTTGTGTATTTTTTTGTTCTCTGCTGACTTTATTTTGGTGTCTTGCATTTTCAAAACTTCCCATAAGGCTGGATATGAAGCTTTAATTTCTCTGGGATTCGTGGTTTCCAAATGCTGGCTCCCCAATGCAAGATGAGTTTTCAAATCCTTTGTGATGATAAACTCTGCAAAAAATTCCCTCAAAACGCTGACATTTCTTTTCCCCTCTCTCTCTCTCAGGTTTGGCCCCCATGGAATCCCTGTGACCATATTTCCTAAAAGGGAGTACAAGGACAAACCTGAAGCCATGCAGCTCCAAAGCAAACCATTCCAAGAGGAGGCGCAGGTGAAGTGCGAGGCCGATGCTGCAGTCCCCGATGACTCCTCCCTCACGCAGCCCTCAGAGCCCAGCATAGCTAAAAGCCTTTGGACTTCTAAACCACCTCCTCTGTTTCACGAGGGAGCACCGTACCCTCCTCCTTTGTTTATCAGGGACACCTATAACCAGTCAATACCTCAGCCTCCACCCCGGAAAATCAAACGGCCCAAGCGGAAGATGTACAGGGAGGAGCCCACTTCCATCATGAACGCCATCAAGCTACGGCCCCGGCAGGTCCTGTGTGACAAGTGCAAAAACAGCGTGGTGGCAGAGAAAAAGGAGATCAAGAAAGGTGGCAATGCAAGTGACTCTTCCAAATACGAGGATAGTAAAAAGCGAAGAAACGAGAGCGTGACTACTGTGAATAAAAAACTTAAGACTGACCATAAGGTGGATGGAAAAAGCCAAAACGAAAGCCAGAAAAGGAACGCTGTGGTCAAGGTTTCGAATATTGCCCACAGCAGAAGCAGAGTGGTCAAAGTTTCCGCGCAAGCGAACACTTCGAAAGCGCAGTTAAACACAAAAAAAGTTCTCCAGAGCAAAAACATGGATCATGCGAAAGCTCGGGAAGTCTTGAAAATGGCCAAAGAAAAGGCACAAAAGAAGCAGAGTGCAACCTCCTCTTCCAAAAATGCACATTCAAAGGTCCACTTCACGCGGCGTCTTCAGAACACCAGCTCAGGGTCCCTCCCGCCCCGATTGCGCCTCAAGCCCCAGCGGTATCGCAACGAAGAGAATGACTCTTCCCTCAAGACAGGACTTGAGAAAATACGGAGTGGCAAGATGGCAACTAAGCCCCAGTCTCGCTGCTCCTCCACCCGCTCAGCAGGTGAGGCCCCTTCAGAAACCCAGAGCCCCTCAGAAGGCCCCGAAGAGGCCAGCAGTGAGGTTCAGGACACGAGTGAAGTGCATGTAACTGTTGATCAGGATGAACAGCAGACACTGGGCAAGAGAGGCAGCAAAAGCAATATAACGGTTTACATGACCCTTAATCAAAAGAAATCTGACTCTTCCAGTGCATCAGTTTGTAGTAGTGATAGCACAGATGATTTGAAATCCACCAACTCTGAGTGTAGCTCTACCGAAAGCTTTGATTTTCCGCCAGGCAGCATGCATGCACCTTCCTCCTCTTCCTCCTCCTCCTCCTCCTCCTCCTCCTCCTCTTCGAAGGAAGAGAAAAAGCTCAGTAATTCCTTGAAAACAGAAGTCTTTTCCAAAAACGTCTCTAAATGTGTCACACCAGATGGCAGGACCGTATGTGTAGGGGACATTGTTTGGGCCAAGATTTATGGCTTCCCTTGGTGGCCGGCCCGTATCCTTACCATAACTGTGAGCCGCAAGGATACCGGGCTGCTGGTGCGCCAGGAGGCTCGTATCTCATGGTTTGGCTCCACCACCACGTCTTTCCTTGCTCTTGCACAGCTCTCCCCTTTTTTAGAAAGCTTCCAGTGTCGCTTTAATAAGAAGAGAAAGGGTCTGTACCGCAAGGCCGTCACTGAGGCAGCCAAGGCTGCCAAGCAGCTCACGCCCGAGGTGCGGGCCCTGCTGACGCAGTTTGAGACGTGAACGTGCAGAGGTAAGGTAGGCAAGAAACCTGGAGGCTCCACCGAATCCCTTAGGCAGGTTTAGGGAGGGCTGCCAGGAAGGACGTGGCCAAGTCCCAAGTTGCACTCGGTTGGCTGCTCTTTTCACACGAGGCTCGTCGCCGCGCCTGGCGACGCTTCACACCGATGGAAATCAGCCCCAAAGTCAGGACTGCGGGGTTTTGTTTCTTTTTTTCCAAGTGAGAGTTTTTGGGGGTTTTTTTGGTTTTTTTTTAAAGAGAAAGAAAAAAAAAAAAAAACAAACCCACAAAACAAACGAACCAAACTTCCTCAACCACCCGATGCATAGGAGCCATAGCCTCAGCTGGAAGGCAGCTGATTTTGCAGGGAATTTTTGTAGTAGTTTCTACCCAGTATAGAACTAGTTCTGTGTGGCCAAGGGGTTGACACGAGGGATGAAAAGTAGTAGCTGTGACTTTTTTTTGTTTTGTTTTGTTTGTTTGATTAGGTGGCCCATCAGGGAAGTGTAGAAATGTAAGCCTTGTCTAAATGGTCTTTAAAAGATGATTTTTACCCAGTCTCTAATGAATTTAGTCTGGCCAGGCCCAGGTGGGCCCAAGCTCCCCTCAGTGGGTGGAGTGGGCTGGTTTTAATGGCATTGGAGACGTGCTCCAAGTTGTAAGGAAGAAGAATTTTAGTGACTTAAAGACCAGATTAAATGGGGTTTTATGGTAGTGACCACTTAAACACTCAACCTTTCTATGCACATGGGGGCACAAAGTAAATCACTTCAGGGTCGGAGAAGTCGAGGGATGCCTGTAGCTCTAAGACAAAGCTGAGGAGGCCTCAGTGTTTGGGATCAAGGGCTGTTAATGCTGCATAGGTGTGAATCCTTCTGGTCTTTCTTCCTGAAGAAATCTTTCAGGCCGTTTGCCTGGAGGTTTAGCTTAAGAGAGGCTTTGTTTTGAATGTGTAAATAATCAATTGCTGAAATTGGTCAGATTTTCTCCTGACTGGTTGTTCCTAAATTCTTAGGATACGTCCTAGTAAATTACACTTTGTGAATTGTCAGATGTGTAATTGTTGCATTTTTGGATGTATCTAACTTTATTTTTCTTTTTTTTTTCTTTTTTTTTTTTCCCTTTTTTTTTTTTTTTTAAATATTTCCGTTTAAGGTATCTGTTTGCAGGTCAGAAAAAATGAGATATGTAATTGTGTAATGCTCTGAAATGTAAAAAAAACAAACTGTAAATAAAATTGACTAAATCTGAATTATTTGTGTGTGTTTCTCAAAAAGCTTTGAAACAAATCCAGGATGTCAGAGTATTTTATCTGTATGCCGGATTTAGAGGACACCCTTAAAAAGTAAATTGTCCTTTTTCCATGCATTCTTAAAGATGAAGTGCTTGATGTAAATACTATTGGTATACTTCAGTCTTAATTTGGAGATTATCAATTCTCTGCCCCTTTTGTTTCAGAACCAGCTCTGTAGAGGGCTTTCTGGAAAGTTGATTTAATTTCTCCCTAAATTAGCTTTTGGGCCATATATTTGAGTAGAGATGTGGATAATGTCACTTTACAGTGGGGAATGTTTTCAGTTTCCATCTCAGAGGCAGCCAGAGCTGCTCTCCACTGCCATTGCAGCTTTCCTTGCATGGTTTTTGCTCATTATTGGGGCATTTTCATGCAATGCTCTTGACTTTTTTTTTTTCCTGTGAGTTTTGGTCCTTAGCTGACCATGTGAATTCCTGTGTCCTCCAACCCATTCCTGCTTCAGCCTTGCAATGCCTTGTGAAGAGTCTCCTGGTGCTCATCCCCAAGCAGTTTTCATCCTGGTTTTTTCCAGATTTGCCCATGTAGGCAATCGTGACATGTCAAAATTTAAGCTCAGACTGAAATTAAACAGACACGAAAACGGGGGCAAGGATTTAATCATCGAACCCTGAAAATATTTTTATTTTAAGATTTAATTTCATATGTTCATGATACTGTCTGGTCTTGCCAAAGCATTCAGTTTCTTTTTACCTTTTTGAATTATTCTGTTGTGCCCACAGAACTATTGGAAGTCTGAAGTGTCCAACCCATGGCTGTTCAAATTTTCCTCAAGCTGACAGTCATTAATTGCTAATTAAGCTTCCAAATACACCAGCTTTACCTTGGCATTCTAACAGTTCCCAAAAAGCCCCAGTGGTCAATGCTTTTTGAATGTGATAAACACACAATAAATTTTGTTAAAAAAAAAAAAAAAAAAAGAAAAGAAAAAAAAAGAAAAATTGGGAAAAAAATCTGTTTCACTTCTCTGTATTCTCTCCTGCAAACAGAAACGATTTCTTTAAGTAAATAAGCTGTATTTTGTTATTAAAGCAAACTGCTCTTTGGAGTCAGGAACCCATGTGAGGTGGGTCAGATGTCTTCACCACTTCCTTGAGGTTGAGAAGCTCAAGTGAACTGGTTTTAAGTTAATTGTTCTAAGCTAAGTAGTGGCAAAATCAATATTGACATTGTTATTTTTTTCTTTCGAAGACCTGGAAGCTTTGTTCTCTTAATTTATATCAAATTAGAATAGCACTGCAGCTTACATAGGCTGGGTTTGCTCAGGTGTTCACTGAGGGAGCAACAGGTATGGGAGAGCTTTCTTTGGGTGGTTTGATGTTCAAAGAGCTGTTTATGGAAGGATTTAAAGTCAGTTTTAATTTGTAGCTGCTGAGTTTGAAGTCTTGCCTCAGTTTCATAGTGAATGTGCTGTCTGGCTGCAGACTGAACAGGGCTCAAAACAAGCAGTTTGTTTTGTCACATTAATTTCTTGCAGCACCATGTTACAGTAAGTTGAAAATCTCCTCTTTATACTCATCCCTGATTTTTCCTTTCACTCCCAGGGAGCTGCTCCTGTGGATGCAGCAGTTGCCAGGGGCTGGGGGAGAGCCTTGAAGGCTGGGACGAGGCTTGGGGCTGCTTTAGCTGAACTGTTAAGGTTTAGCTGAACTCTTGCACCCCACTTTGCTGTGCCTGTGGTCCCCAGCAGTGCCACAGCTCCGAGGCAGTGGCACTCTCATGGTTTATCCCTGATTTATCCATTGCTCCCTCCAGGAGCATCCCTGTGCCAGGGTCGGGTCCCAGCAGCCTCAGGCTGGGCCAGGGGATGATCACTGAGCTCTGAGCAGGAATTTCCCCATGGAAAGGGTGCTCAGCAGGGAGCTTTGGGGTCACCAGCCCTGCAGGTGTCCAGGGAATTCCTGGACCTGGCACTCGGTGCTCTGAGCTGAGGCCAAGGTGGGCATCAGGCCCAGAAAGGACTCGGTGGTCTGGGGGGTGTTTTCCAACCTCAGTCCTTCTGTGCCTCTGCGTTCAGAAGGCAAACTGCAGCAGAGGGTGACTGGGATTTTCCCAACAGTTTGGTGGGATAAATTTCAAATGATGCCTTTTTTAGTTAATGGAATGCCTCGGTGTGGTTGTTGGGTGTTTTTGGCCTGTCAGTTTAGGGGAGAATGGGACAGGGCATGAGGAGTTTCTTGTACAGCTGTTCTGTTCCTCTGAAAATCTTCAGTTAAAATGCCTTGGCAGAGAGAGAAGTTATTCCAAAACTTAGATCTCTTTCCCCAGAGGTGTTGGAAGGTGTGAGGCTTCAGGAGCAAAGCTGCAAGGAGAGGAAATGTTTGTGTGTGTCTGAAGTGGAATCATGCAGGAAATTGAGCAGGTATTTGGTACTGTGCTAATTAGAGTTGTAACTTTGTGTTCACTGAGATACTCATCTCGGATGATTTGGTTTCTCTTTCAGACGCTGCTGTGTTTAGTTTGGAGGCTACAGAACTCCCCTGGGGTGGGGTTCCTGGGGTGGTTTAGGTCTGTACAAGGCTGAAAAGAACTTTTATTTTTTTCAGCCTGGTGTAAAATACCTTTTGAGTATTTTAAACATGGTTTCTAACTCTGGTTAGGGTTAAGAGTAGCACAAGTGAGGAAGGGTAAGAGTTCCTTTCTGCATTGCTAGCCCTTGGGTTTGGTTCTGTTTAACTCTCTTAAGTCCTGATATTGATTTTCTTTCAATTCTGCTAAAACTGTCAGAGTAGAATAGGAACGTGAGTTTTGGAAAATAAATGTCAGTAGCATCATCATCTGTCGTGCCTGTTCTGTGAAGTCCAGGGAGGAAACAGAGCAGCTTTCTTGGCTGAGGAGCCGTGGAAAGGAGCAGACTGATGAGCAGGGAAAGGCTATTTCAGTCCATCTTTTGCTTTATAATTGTGTTCCAGTGAATGCCTGCAGGAGCAGCACATTCAGGCAGGGCAGGGGGTCCCTCAGTGATCTGGAGCTCAAGACTGAGCTGGGAGAGAAGTGCAGTGAGCTGGAGAATAAAGGGGTGGATGGCAGCGTGTGGGGGCATAATCCATTGGGTAAAATGACTGGGACTGTTGAAAAAGGGAATTTCCCCGTGACTAACCAAGTTTCTGACCAGGGATCACCCACATTTAACACTGAAAACTTGTGTAGCTGCCAGCTGAGTGAGGATCCATTAGCTCAAGTGTGAGAGGTGGGGATGGGAGTATCCAACATCGAATTATCCCTAATCCCTGATGGAAGGAGCCTGTCTTGTGATCCCTGTCCTTGCAGTGACAACGGCAGTTCCCAGCCAACATTTAACCCCCCAGCTGCTGCTCTCTGTGCCACCTTTGGATTTTGGTTGAAATAGTTCCCTCCCAGGGACTCACCCTGGCAGTGTGTTCACAGTGTGGCTGTTTAGGTCAGTGACATCCCTTGTACCTTTTCCCTGCTCACCCTCCTGGCGTTTTTTGGCACCTGGTCTAGTCTGACCCCGTCTGTCTCTGAGCTCCTTGGTAAGAACTGTTTGTGGTCATTTGGGTGGGTTTTACCAAACAGCAGCAGGTCAGAAATACCTCTAATTATTGGGGTTTAATTGTTGGATTCTAATAGCAGCTTATGATTCCTTATGATTTACTCATACCTTTTAATCTTCTGTATTACCTGAGACATGGATACAATCCAGACTGTCATTTTAATTAATTAATGATTTTTTTTTTCTTAAATTTAACAGTGGCACAAGTGCCCCTGTGTGAACACAAGGCAGAGCAGCAGGGAGCTGGTGCCAGGGAGCTGGTGACTGGTTTGCCATCCTGCTTTTTCCCTGCGTTTCCCAGATGGGGCAGTTTGGAAAACTCCCTGGAGCAGCAGCTCAGTGCCAGGCACCAACCCCTGAGGAGAACTCGGCTCCAGGGCTCCGTGTTTTCCCCAGGAAAAAACCATTTGTGTTGCTGGCAGGAGGTGGGGAGTGGGTGGTGCTGACAGGGCTTTCAGGCTTCACAAAACCTGAGCCAGCTTGTGCATCCCAGAGGGAGACACATGGGAGCAAAAGGAAAAAACCAAAGGTGAAATAAGCTGGAAAAGGTGACTCCCTGTGCTTGTGCCAGGGGATGTGCCATCTTTGATCTCCTCTTCCTGCCTGCCCACGGCCTGAGGGGAGAATTTAGCAGCCTGCAGGTAGGAATTGGCTCAGGGAACAAATCAGGATCCCCTGGAGCAAGTTTGAATCCAGGCTTGGCTCCTTCCATGTGAGAATAAATGGATCTGTGGGGTATATTTGGGCTGTGTTTGACAAGTTACTTCCCAAATCAGAGGCAGGCACGTTTTGAACAGCTGTAATTCTGTTTTTCTGCCAGTGATTCCATCCCTCAGTGCGGAGGAGGAGGAGGAGGAGGGGACTGTGGGAACTGAGGATATTCCAGGTGTGTGAATCCCTGTGGGATGGGGGCAGAGGCACAGGGGAAGCTCTGTTGAGTTGCAGCTGGGACAGGAAATAACACTTGAACTGAGGCAGGGAGTTGCAATCAAGCACTGGAATATTGATTGCATTTGTGGCAGTGGAACCCTGGGTGCTGTGTGTGTAGTGACAGGCTTTGGAAACCAAGGGATCAGCCTGAGCTCCTGGGCTCAGAGCAGCTGGGAGGGGCAGAGATGATGGATCTGTCCTGTCACTTTGTCATTAGCAAGACTGGGTTTAGAAAAACAGAATATTTGTACAAACATCTCTATAACGAAGGATTCTGTGTCCTGGTGACATCCTGCAGGAATCACACTTGGAGGAATCCAAGTTTGAGCTGAGGAAACCTGCACTGCCCTTTCTGCCAGGGGCCTCTGTGTGCAGCCTCCTGCTTGGCTGATGCCATTTACGGAACAGCAACTTGAAATCAGGTTGTTCCTTAGAAAAAACCAGATCTAGGTCAGGTTTCAGGTTTGTTTACAGATGTTTTGGATGTCAAATATGAATAAGGAATATTCTCCTACATGCCAGGCGTGTGCTGGGAATCTGTGCTTTGGGAGGAGGCAGGTGCTTGTTCCAGCACTGAGATTCTGTGACAGAATCACAGCAAAGTCAGGTGGCAGAATTGTCCTTGCTGTCCTTTAACAGGTGCACAAAGGGGGAGATGGGATCTTCCTTTGTCAGCAAAATAAGCAGATACAATTCCAAGCAAATATTTGCTTCAGTGCTAATTTAGCATCATTTTTTATTTAGTAATGTGTAGGGTTTTTGTTTGGCTGTAGGAAATGCTGGGGTTTAATTGCACCTCTGCCACGCTTCAGGATTTTAAAGCATGTGGTGCCAGTCTGGGTACTTAGTAGCTCTGGTGAAAAGGAACTAAATCCACAAAAATGATTTTTAAAAGAATTGTAGTCAGTTTATTTAGAAGTTTAGTTAATAATAATAATAAATCTTTCCTTGATGTATTTCAAGTGTCGAGGGATTTAGAAAAAATCTCTTCTGATACATTTATATGGAAAAAACTGAGTTGGACCATGTTTTAGGAATTCTTGATACTGTGTCATATATTTCAGGCAATTAGGCTCCTAAAGGGAAGAATGTGTTGCTGCTCTTTGTTTTCCTGGTGGCTGAGGTCCTGCTGCTGGAGGCTGTAAAAGAAGGGCACAGTTCTTGCTTTTAGTAGTTCACATCTGGAAGAGCAGCCTGGTTTCCCTCTTCTCCACTGGCTACAAATGGAATCTGTAGCAGGAAAAGAGGAGTTTTGTGCCTTCTGTTCCATAGTTTTGTACAGACACAGCGTTATCTCCCAGGAAGGTGCATAAATGTTACTGTAACTATTTAAATTTGGGCTCCTGGCCTTGAGGTTTAATCCCTGATGGGATGTGCTGCTATTTTTGCTTCCCTTGTCCTTCTGGGGTGTCTTTTCTCCCCCTCCATTGCTGCCTGGTGTCCTTCTGCTTTTCCTTTGGAGATAAAAGCCAGGGCTTTCAAAGGCAGCGATTCTCTTTGGACAGCAGTGAATAAAGCGATTGAGAAAATGTTCCCATTGAAAAATCAGAGTCCCCATGGCAGTGCTGGCTGCCAGGAAAGGCCGTGTGAGCTGAGTTCAGTGGGACAGGCAGGAAAGGCCTGACTCGTGTCAGTGCCTGTCCTGACACACGTCTTCACCTTCTTCTTGGGCCAGTCCTTAGGATGGCTCCATGGGGAAGGGGCTGAGGGAGCTGGAAAGGGGCTCACACTGGAGAAAAGGAGGCTCAGGGGAGACCTTGTGGCTCTGCACAAGTCCCTGCCAGGAGGGGACAGCCGGAGATCGGGCTGTGCTCCAGGGAACAGGGACAGGAGGAGAGGGAACGGCCTCAGGCTGGGCCAGGGGAGGCTCAGGGGGGACAGCAGCAGGAATTTCCCCATGGAAAGGGCCTTGGCAGTGCCCAGGGAGGTTTGGATCCCCATCCCTGGAGTGTCCCAGGAAGGGCTGGAGGTGGCACTCAGTGCTCTGGGCTGGGGACAAGGTGGGGATGGGGCACAGCCTGGACTCAGTGGTCTGGGAGGGCTATTCCCAGTCTGGGATCTGTGTGATCCTGGCATTACTGTGTGATTCTGCCTCCAGCAGCTGAATGGAGCTGCTTCAAAGCAGAGTCCAGCCTGTGAGCTCACTGGAGATCCCAGTTGAGCTGTGCCCTCAGCCAGGCTGAGCTGCCACTGTCCCACAACCCACAGATCCCACGTGGAGTGAGTGACCCCATGGAATGACTGATGAACAGCAATGGGCTGCACTCAGGAAGGTCAGGGGTTCAGTGGCACTGAGCTGACACACACAGTCAGGTTTTCAGTCACTGGGTCTGAGGAGCACAATCTCCATAGAATCCCAGAATCCCAGACTGGTTTAGGTTGAGTTGGGAGGGACTTAAACCCCATTCAGTGCCACCCCTGCCATGGGCAGGGACACCTTCCACTAGCCCAGGCTGCCCCAAGCCCTGTCCAGCCTGGCCTTGGGACAGCCACAGCTTCTCTGGACAACCCCCTGCTCCCAGCAAGACCTGGTGGCTGACTGGTGATGGTTCATGCAGGGCTCACTCAGCACTTGGGCTGTTCCTGTCTGCTTTACTGTAATTTATTCCCATTCTCTGCAGTAAATGGGAAAGCACAGGCAGCCATGGGACAGAAGCACCATTAGCAGGTTTATAGTTCAGTGCTCCCTCAGGCACTCGGCTCTCGTGTGTGGAAGGGCACTGCAGGGTCAGATTCAGCTTTGTGTTGTGGACTGCCATCGATGTATAGATTTTGTGAATTAATCTCCCTGCTTCCTGAGCTGTCTTTAGATGTCTTTCCAATTGGAATTCTCTCTGGATGCTGAAACGGGGTGAGATGTAACAGATTGCTACCGTGGCTCCTCCTCAAACCCCAGCCCCTGGAGGAGTTTGCTCACTTGTGTCTGTCTTGTGATAATGTCAATCTATTTTTTGTCTTCTGCACACGATGCACAAAGCAGGTGAGCCAGTAACTTTCCTGGCCACCTCAGCTTTTGCTTTACCTACTTTTGCAAATATGTACTGGAAGACATTTAACCATGTTCCCTTTCTCTCCCCTTTTCAGCTCAGAGACACTAATGACCCGCTGTTTTTATGGAACCTCACTACACTGCCACGAAGAGCACCAGCTCATCAGGACTGAGAGAAATCTGAGACTGACTTGTCCTATTTTTCCTCTGAAATCTTCACCAAGTAGTAAACATTTTTTTTTTGAAGGGGAAAGGGGGTAAAAGATGTTAAAGCTCCCCCTCGCGCCGTTAGGGCACCTGTACCTAATGTACATTTTCCTTAAAATTTCAAAAGATGTTAGGAAATATTTTATAAAACTTTTTTGCAATAAATGACGCATGAAATTACGAAAGACTCTATGACACTTACATGCAAGGAACCACTTGAATTGTTAGGATGAAGACTCACTGCAGATAACTGGGGCTTTTGTAATGTGACAGTCACGTTTGTATGTTTTGAGAGGTGCCAGTGACGGAGCCAATTTGCCTGGGAAGTTGACTGTAACTTTTGAACTTTTCTTTTAATTCTTGACTTTAGCATTGCAATTTTCCATTCTCTGAGGCTTAGTTAGTATTTAGTGCAGGTGTTAGCAGAGCTGTGATCTGTGATCAAAGCATGTCCAAACCCAGTTGTATTGTGAAATATGAACAGTCCTGCTATTGAGACCAACATTTCCCATAGAGGTGATGGAAAGGACAGTGACCACAAACTCCATGGATCTCTGTTTTATGGGAAAGCTCCTTCTGTGTGAATATGGTTGCATTTTATTTATGCTATTGTAACACTTTGGGAATTGAGGGTTGTGAAATAACCTTGAGAGGGGCTACAAGGCAGAGAGCAGCCTTTTGCTTATAATCCTATAACAGGATGGGAATCATGAATGGAGAGTGATTCAATGGGATGGCATTTCTATTTCAAATCATGGGTTATTTTTTTCCTTTTGACATAAATATTTTTCGGATAGGTAACTAGTAGAGAGCAAAGGTTTTATTAGAGTTTCTGGTGGTTGTTGATCTGAGTTGCGTTGACTTCTTTGAAAAGCTGTAAATCAAAAAAAAGAAAAAAAAAAAAAAGAAACTCACTGGGTTTTATCCATTTTATTCCCCTCCCACAAAGGTCTTGGGTAAGACTGACTTCAGTGGAGCTTGGGAATGCTGGACACGCTGCTGAAATCTTGAGTTATTAAATATTAATTTATTTGTCACTAATTATTTCCATTGTGTGCACACTGTCTCGGCAGAACCATTTCTTTAAAGTTCTTAGCAGGGAATTTATTGTGTAACCTGGGAAAATAAATATTTGTTTGGAAGAGATGAAAATGTGCACATAATCTACTAAAAGTCAAATTTCTGTTTCTATAGAGATGAAAGGACTTGTAGGAAACTCTTTTCCTCCTTGCCGATATCCTGATTCAATTGGAGAAAATAGAATGTCTTTGTCTGGATCGTTTAAAACCAGAGGGACTTTTCCAAGGAGCCTCTGGGTCAGCACAAAGACAATTTCTTCGTGTCTGGAGCCTGAATGAACCACATAAAATTTGAAGTTAGGACAACTCTGTCATTGGCAACAGGTTTATACTTGTTAAACAGTCAGAGAGGGGGGAAGTGACAGGCTGGGACAGGCCCCCAGACCCCAGCCAGGCCCATCAGGGATTCACACACTGAGTGTGTGGCAGCTCGTGCTTTGTGCTGGTTCAGTGTCTGCTTTTCAGAGCTAAATTCTTTATTTATAAATGCAGAAATTGAATATTTGCTACCTACTTTTTAAAAACAGGCTGTACAGTGCTGTGCAGTGCATTCGAAGAGTACCATTTGCCATAGCGATTTCATCAGAAAGAACAACCTTTTTTTTAGAATTTGGATGAATATTTGTTCTACAGTGCTTTTCCTTTTCACCAGTGGAAGAGGCCCAGCAGTCTGGTCCTGCTCAAGGCCTGGGATGTGACTAGAACTGAAAGATTTAGACATGTGAATGAGGAAAGGGGTGACTTGGTGCCGGGTCCGTGCCAGCCTTTCACCTCCGCTTGGATTGACAATGGATGGGGGCTTGGCCTAATCAGGTACATTTTCCCCTACACACCCCCCAACCCCCCCCCCCCCCCACAAAACCAAACAGAAAAGCCACCAAACCACATGGCACAAACCAGTTTCTGCTCAGGAAAAAGGCCCGGGACTGTGGTGGCAGGGTTGTTGCACATGGGATTGAGGAGTGCCTGCTGTTGTTTTGGAAGCCGGTAGTGCCTGGCTGTGCCCCCGGATCCCCCAGGGCTCTCCTCCCCTCTCCTCCCTGAGCACAGAGCTGAAGCAGGAGGGATTAACCCAAGGGATGCAGGTGTGCACTGGAGAATATGGGTATAGAGCAAATAGCATCCAAGGGAGCTCATGTCTGCCTTGCTTTTCCCAGCATTGCGTTGGAAACCACGTTTTCATTTGGAAATGAAATTGTCAGGGATATTCTAATGAGAGAGAGTGACAGTAATGTATTGCTTTTCACTTTTTTGCTTTAGTTGCTTAATATTTAAGCTTTGCTCCGTGCTACCTTCTTGTCTGTATATTGAATGGTCACTATGCCTCTTTCATTTTGTAGACTTGAATGAGGAAAATCTGATTCACCCTTTAAGGTTTGCTGAGAAGTAAAAATGATAAAGAATGTTGTGTAACATTTATTCAAATAAAGCCTTGATTTTTTTCAGTGCTCTTTTAAAGGGAAATAATGTTTTGATGTCTTTAACTTTCTTGCTTTTATTAGTCCTTGACCCCAAACCCTTTGATTTATGTCAGAAGTGGTTTTTCTGGATTAAACAAAGATTAAACTGAGGTTGCTGGTCCACTGCTGGAATTCCATCACGTGGACAAGTCTCTACATAACCTCACCTTTCACCACAGCAGCTGAAAGATCCCAAGCCATGCTTGGCCAGCTGGATGCTTCCCAAAGCAGTAGGGATAATTGTAATTAGCAAGAAAAGATGGTGTGGTAGAGGCAGATCCAAGGAAGCCCTGGTGGCTCTGCCACAGTCCCTGGAGGAGGGGATGCCACGGGAAGGGACTCCTGCCCTGGCACACACAGTCCTTGGGCTGGTTTTTATAGAGTTCTCAGTTTCAGACAAGTCTTGCCCTCACAGGTAAGTGTACGGGGGAATTTCTCCATCCAGGGAGAATTGCCTTGTCCCGACCTGTGTTTCCTTGCCCTGGAGCAGGGATCAGGTGGTGCTGGAGAGGTAATTTCTGTTCCAGGGCTCCATCCCACTGCGCTCAAAGGAGGGCAATGCCAGCAAGTATTTTTCCAAAATATCTGGTGGAGCTGGCTTGGTGCTTGGACTTGATGATCTGAAAGGTTCTTTTTCAACCTTAGTGGTTCCGTGATTTTATGGAATGGCACACTCTGGAACTGCACTTTCCCATCAAACAGAAGGCAGCATTTATACACGTTTTTTCCACTTGCATTTTTCGGTACTGTAAAGAAAGATTCCCTACATTGAGTTGAGCTCCTAGGCTAAACAAAAAAATAATCTATTTGAGTAAATTTGATTTCTAGGAAGTTCTGATTTCCAGGAAGCATCGGGGTGTTTCGATGGCACGGAGGATGCCAGGAGGTCCCCCAAAGGCACCAACCCTGCCGGGAAGGGGTTGTTGCAGTAACCTGTTGTCCATAACGAGGGGTTTTTCTCCAAAACCGAATTAATTGTGGCCTGCTGCCGTTGGCTCCGCCAGGGATGCTTTGGAAGCGCCGTGACAAACACCCGCATGTGGCCGTGGCCCCAGCGCAGCTCCAGCAGATGGTTTTCTTTTCCTTCGTGCTTGTTTCTCATTCTGTCGGGATTACAGCAACTCCCATCCCCTTTCTCTCATTATTCCTTCAGCCTCGCAGCAGTTCCTCTTGAATTGGCGATCCTCATTAGGCGGGGAAATCCTGCTGAAATGTAATTGCTCGCTAATGGCTTTCCCTTTGTGACACGGAGCTTGGCAGCGGCGCTGAGGGGACGGAGCCACGAGAGAGGCCGGCCGGGCCGATCGGAGAGCTCTGCAATTAGCCCCTGGATTAATCCTCACTGCGGTGCTTGGCAAAGGGATAAAGGTGACCCAAGGCCCGCACAAGGGCCCTCGAAATGCATTTGCTGCTGCCCCCGAGCATCGAAAAAGGGCGACGCTTAATGCGGGCAGAAGCGCAGCTCCGGCACGAGGGCTTCGGAGAGATTCCCGTGCCGAGTGTGAGGGCTCAGAGTTTAGATCTCGCAGGGTCACAGCGACGGGGACATTGCCGAAGGGCTGGGTGACAGTGACGCCGTGAATTCGCTGTCACACACCGGCTCTTTGGGAACATTCTGGGTGCGGCTGCCCGGCCCTGCCTGAGGCCCCGCTGGGCCTGACGGGCTCCCGGTTCCTTCCCTCGGGGCTCCCGGTTCCTTCCCTCAGGGCTCCCGGTTCCTTCGGGGCTCCCGGTTCGTTCCCTCGGGGCTCCCGATTCATTCCCTTGGCTCTCGGTTCCCTCAGGGCTCCCGGTTCGTTCTCTTGGGGCTCCCAGTTCATTCCCTTGGCTCTCGGCTCCCTCAGGGCTCCCGGTTCGTTTCCTCGGGGCTCCCAGTTCATTCCCTTGGCTCTCGGTTCCCTCAGGGCTCCCGGTTCCCTCTCGGGGCTCCCGGTTCGTTCTCTTGGGGCTCCCGTTCCCTCAGGGCTCCCGGTTCGTTTCCTCGGGGCTCCTGTGCCTCGCCGAGAGTTTCCCTGGAGAGGCCCGCTGGGTTTGAGGAGTCTGTGGGAAGCAGGACGGCCGCAGGTGGGAGGATTCCGTGGCAGGTGAGGTGTGTGCGCCCAGAGCCCGCTCCGCCCGGGGAAGGGCCCGTCCCTCTGCTCCGAGGGAGGCAGCGCCAGGGCTGAGCCCCTCGGGCCACCACCGAGCCCTCAGTGCCCTGGTTTGTGTCCTCCAGCCTTGTCCTTGGTTGTGGGATTTGTCCGCTGGTTGTGGGATTTGTCCTCCCAGAGAGCCAGGAAAACCCTCCTGTTGTTTGCTGGGTCATACTCAGGGGTTTATTCATATTCCATATCCGGCTTTTATGGTTCTGCTCCTGCTTTTCCCTTGGGTGTCTCTGTGCTCTTTGTTTTGCCTTCCTTGCTGGGTTTGCAGCATAAAGCCGTGGGTGCTCCACGCTCGGCGCATGAACACCCCTGCAGAGGGTTTTTGGCATTTTCTGTATTTTGGATTGAATTTTTTTTGGGAGTAAATATTCCAAGCCCAAGAGGGGCAGTTCTAATTTTGAAGTCCAGATTTTCAGCTGAGCTCCGCATCTTAAGAGCTTGGGGACTGGAATTTCTGCCTGTGGTTGTCTTGGTCATTAAATATTAAGCGAGGCTGTTCCTGCTGGAGGGTTCATCTGAACACTGGAGGCTCTGAGGCGTCAGGGGAAGGGGCTGGGGGCTCCAGAATGTTCATGGACACTGGACCATGCTAAGGATAAGACCCCAGGAATGCTGACACTGCTCACAGGGATGTGGATGATGCTTCTGTGATTCACTCACTTGGCTGTGGTTGCCTTTAAAAAAGGCAGCACTGGGCATGAGCTGTGAGAGCAGGATTGGGGAGGTTTGACTTCACACTTCTCTGCATTAACACTGCAGGATCCTGTCAGGAGCCATCAGCTGCATCTTGGCTTGGAAAACCTGCTGCTGGCTCCAGGTTCCACGGCCTCAGCTGCATTCCAGCTGGGAGCAGGGACACAAATGTGTTGGGGCACAGCGAGAGCTGTCGCTTCAAGGGCAGCTCAGGGCTGGAGCCACAGGCAGGAAATCTGTGAGCTCCCAGCCTCCTCCTTTTTAAGTTCCAAATACTGCAATTCTTCCTCCCTCAGACAGAGAAGTGCTCCACCATGGAGGGTCACAGGCAAAGGAGCTCATGGAAACAGGACAAATGCAATTAGAAAAGCCCTGGCCCCGCTGCCTCTCCAGGGACTTGGCTGGGCACTCGCCAGCACCACTCAGGAATACACTTAGGAAGCTTTTCCGGCAGCCACCGCCCAGACGAGATAACAGCATTTCCGCTTCTCCCTGCCATCCCTGTTCCTGCCATCCCTGTTCCCTGCGGTGTCTGCAGGGAGGGACGTGCTGCTCTTCACTGCCCAGAGCAGGAACAAACCCCTGGGTGTGCTTTATCCCAGAACAGGCACGGCTCCCTCCCGGATCCCTCTCTGCCCCGTGGCTGCCAGGGGTCAGTCCTGGGCAGCAGCTGCTCCTGGAGCCTCCCAGACACTGCCCAGAGCTCCTGGACACCAGGCAGGGAGTCCTGGGAACCAGGAGCAGAGCACCGGGCCCAGCCAGGCCAGGAAAGGCAGACCTAATCCTGCTGCAGCCATTTAGGGAATGCAGGATTTGTAAATTGTCTCCTTGAGAAACAACGGGGGAGAAATGTGAGTTCTGGGGACTCCAGGCTGCAGCTGCAGATGGTTTGCAGTTTGGAGATTCCCACTGAACGTGCAGGAAAAAAAGGGGTTTATTTTAATTTTCACTTGATTTAGAGCCTTTAATCTTTGTCAGGGCAGGCAGTGATGCCTCTGGCTTAGAGCCACAATTCCTGTGCCAAGGGCTGCCCAGAGCCCCCCCAGCAGTCACAGCCCTGCCCGGGGTGGGAAAAATGAAGTTGCTGAGCAAGAAAATGTTGGGATCCATCCAAAGAGGGAAAGCTTGTGAATGAGCAACGTATGAATGCTGCACATTAAATGTGCCCCAGTGCATCTTTGCCCATGTTGGAGAGGAGGCACTGGGATATAATTGGCTCTTGGCTGCAGCAGTAATCCCTTGGGAATAACACAGCTAATTAAAGTCTAGGAACTGGTGACCAGCAGCTTCTCCTCTCTCCCAGCCCACAGGCTGGGGCTGTGCTCATCAGGGGCAGGTAGATCCCAGGAAATTTTGTGCTAATCAAGGGATGAGGGATTGGGTTTTAAAGGTCAGTGCTTTGTCAAATCCTGAACGTCCCAAGGATGAGCTGAGGGGGATTTTGGATCCTGCAGGGCAGGAGGGATCAGCTGTGCTGGGCTGTCTCAGTCCCACTGACCCTTCCCTGCAGTGTGGCCTCTGGCTGCCTCTCTTGGGGAGGTTTTGGGAGACAGAGCCCAACATGTGAACTGGGGAGCTGCTTTTTTATCTTTTAAGAGAGATCAAATGCTCCAAATCTTTGGTGGGATGCAGGCAACTGCAGGTGTCCAGCTCCTCTGAGAGGCAGCCCTTGGGACTCAGGAGGAGGATCTGGAATGAGGCCAGGTTGGATGGGGTTTGGAGCAAACTGGTCTCTGGAAGGTGTCCCTGGTGTCTGGAAGGTGTCCCTGTGTCTGGAAGGTGTTCCTGGTGTCTGGAAGTGTCCCTGCCCACGGCAGGGAGTGGGACTGGATGAACTTTAATGTCCCTTCCAGCCCAAACCATCCTGGCAATCTGACATTCTAAACCTCAGCCCATCTGCAGCCAAAAGGATTGAAGTGTCTGAGGGGACAAACAGAGAAGTGAGGGAGAACCTCTGCATAAAACAGAGACAAATCCCAGTGTCAGTTGTGGTGTCCAAACATGGAAGCTCTGAGCCACAAGTGTTATGGAAATCCTGGAGAAAGTTCTTTGTAGGGAGAGACTTAACCCAGCTCGTGGACAGGACCAACATTCCCTTTATTTCTGTGCAAACCTCTCAGGAGAAAGGCTGGAAACTGAAAGGTTTTGTGTTTGGCAGGCAAAGGAAGGAGGAACAAAGGTGGGAGCTGAGGATGGACAACTCCAGCTGCAACAGAGGCACATGCTGGTTACCAGGAGGGTGAGTAACTGTTGGAACAGTTGAGAAAGGAACTGTTTGGTTTAAGAGCACTTGTGTTTAAAAGATTGTGTTTCATGAAACAGTTTTTTCCTATCAGAGGTTGTAAATCCAACACGTGTGACTCAAAACTCCCTGGCACTCTCTGGGTTGTGGCCAGTGGCACCAGGAGGCACCAGTTATTTTACTGGTGGCAGCTGTGACTGTTTAGTTTAGACATTAAAAAAACCGACTTAAAAATCAAAAGCAAGATCCATGCACTTGGTCAGGATTTGGACAATGCAAAAGGACTTTCAGGCAATTAATTGGAATTTTGCCCAGAGCAGAACTTGCTGTGGTGGCAGATAACACCTGCCAGAGGTTTCTGGAGAGGCTGAGGAGAAAGGGGTGACCTGGAGGTTTGAGCCCTCAGTACCAGCGTGCCCAATTCCCAGTGACTTTCACACAATCCAATTAAATTACAAACACTAATCAGCTGCAGTCCTGCTCCCTTTGCCCTTCCCTTCATTGGAAAACTCCAGGTGCACATCAGGCATCCTGCAGGGGAGTTGCACAATGATTTGATGATGTGTTTGCACAGCAGGTAGGAAATTCAAAAGCTTTGTTGTGCTTCTATTTCCCAGAAATTCCCCAGTCTCCAGCTGAGAAGGAATATTTGCAGCTCCCCAGGCCTTCAGAGGGGTGAAGCAGGAACAGAGTGGAAGGAACAGAACTCCTGCCCCTGGAGCAGCAGCTTGGAAAAGGCCACTGGTGTAATTGGGCACAAGAGCCACCCACGGGTGAGTGACACTGCACACAGTGTGGGCAGGGACAGAAACCCACTGCTCAGAGCAAGGAGATTTAAAGGAAAAAATTAAAATTTAAAGCCTCCAGGGTAGTTCCCAAGGGGTTGCATGTTTTGTACGTGGCAGGGGTGTGCTGGGATGGTGCAGCTGAGTGGAACCAGGGCCAGCTGGTGATGCAGGGCTGGTGCTGGGGCCTGAGCACAGCCCTGCCCTGCCAGGGCTCCCTGCAGCAGCCTGGACACCTTTGCTCTGCAGTGCTGCAGGTTTTGGGGAACATTAGTAACATTTCTACTAATCCCAAGCCACTGAGCCTTCCCTGCAGAGCTCAGCTCAGGCAGCAGAGCTTTCACAGCTCATCTGAGCCCAGGCCCAGCTCTAAACTAAAACTAAACTAAAAATGCAGCAGGACAGAGTTTAACAATCAAAAAAATTCTGCACAGATGCAGAGACAAAAATGAGATTAAAGCACCAAACCTGCTGTGCCTGGAAAGGCTTTTCCTTTCAGTGAAAGGCTGGAGCTCCTGAATTTCAGACACACAGAGACTTCCTGAAATGAATTGGAGATGACACCCAATAGCCAAGGCAGCCACTGCTAATTATTTAATTAAATCATGTACTGAATTCTGCATGGAGACAACTGCAGAAGCTGCCTCCAATTAAACACTTCAGCACTGATAAAACCCAGGAGAGCAGGAATGACAACAGGCACCTTCTCCCAAACCTGAATGAACCACCACAACAGAACATACAAATACATATATACATATATTTATATTTATATCACAGCCTGGGTTTGGGCTGAAGGGACCTCAGAGATCATCTCATTCTAGAAACAATTCCAAGTCCTCAAGGTCCAGTTACTGTGGAGACCTGCAACATGAATGGATCTCAAACAAACACATTTCATTTGAAGGTACCTTTACAAAGTGTGCAAATAGAAAGGGAGGCACAAAATGTCATTGTTGCCTTCGGAAAAATTAATTCCCAGTAAACAAACTGCTGGAAGGGTGGCATGAAGGTAAATGACAACACTGCTGCAAACAGGGCCAAAAAATCCACTGCTCCCCATGAATGTCCTGCAAGGTGTCACCTGTGGGACCTTTAACAACACACCCACCTTGGGGAGGGCCCAGCCCAGGCAAGAACCTCACAACCCAAAGAGCAGAAGTACCAAGCCTTTATTACCAGATCCATGATTCCAGGGCAGAGCTGGGGCCAGGGCTGCCAGTCCCACCCAGCTGAGGGTGGGGCAGTGCTGCTGCTGCTGCTGCTGGATTTCCCCATCCCCATTCATCCCAGCCTTTGGATTGCCCTGAACTGCTGCTGCCAGCACTGAGTGGGCCAAACCAAGGAACTGCCTCCTGGAAAAGCCAAACACCGCAAGGGAAGGGGGAAAAATGTATTAAAAAAAAGAATAAATCACACACTGGACACAGTTATCACTACGAGAAGTTGAATGAGTTGCTTTACATCCACATGGCAAATAATTTCACAAGCTGGGAAATGAGTTTGCTGAGTCTCTGCTTCCCCTGGGGGTGGAGGGTGTTGGTTTGCTGGATCCTGGCACGGGATGTGCAGAGCCACACTGAATCCATGTTATCTGTTGTTGTTGGGGTTTTGAACAAAATTGATGGAGTAGGAGCCAGTTGATGAATCCTGTTTGATCTGGAAGTTCTCTGTTGACAGGCCAAAGGGGCGCAGCACCAAATTGCCCAGATCCTTCAGTTTGCCTGCAATGACATTCCAAGAGGACAAGGTGAGGGCTGAGCAGAGGGAGAACTCCCATGGAATCACACCCAACAGCCCAGCCCTGCTGGTTTATCCATCTGAGGGAGTAAATGCTGAGGGAGTCTCTGCATTTTGTCAATATTTAGGCTCTTAGCAGGAATTAAAAATCATTGTTAAATATCCACAGAGTATGAGAGTTAATAAAGTGCTGTCAGTATTGGATCACATGTGATTCCTGACTCTGGGAAATGAATCTGGCTACAGCTGGAAGAGGGGAAGGACAACAAAAGGACATCCTTTAAAAATATATCCCATAGAGAAATGACAGAATAGATGAAGTGAAACAGGAAGCAGAGGTAACAACCTCACTGCTGGCTGAACACAAACCCCTGGCATGGCAACACAAAGGAAAAGGATGGCCAGTTCTCAAAGAAAAACATTCTTTTCCTTCTGGTTTCAATGCAGAATTGTAGATTTCCCAAAGGAAAAGCAGAAGTTTGGACAAGTTGAAGCGTTCTCAAGGTTTGGCTCTCCAGGTTACACCCCACCTTTCCAAAAGCTCCCACCTGCACTGATCCTCAGGGAATGAGTTTTGTTTTGCTGGGAGCTGAGTGTGACAACTGCAATTGCTGCCATGGAAAATCCACTTTTCCAATTTTGGCAGCTGCAGCAGCCAAAAGCCTGGAACAACACCCGGGAATGCCACACCTATTCCTGCCTGGAGGGGCTTTGAGTCCCCCCTGGCACTGTGCTCACCTCACCTGGGCCTCTGGGGCAAGGACACACTGCAGCAGTGGAATCCTGGAATGGTTTGGGTTGGAAGGGACCTTAAAATCATCTCATTCCATGGGCAGGGACACCCTCCACTGCCCCAGGCTGCTCCAAGCCCCAGTGTCCAACCTGGCCTTGGTCACTGCCAGGGATCCAGGGACAGCCACAGCTGCTCTGG
This sequence comes from Sylvia borin, assembly GCA_014839755.1. Taxonomy (NCBI): domain Eukaryota; kingdom Metazoa; phylum Chordata; class Aves; order Passeriformes; family Sylviidae; genus Sylvia; species Sylvia borin. The sequence goes on along the minus strand of CM025970.1, from coordinate 17,112,075 downwards.
GCACCCTGTGCCAGGGCCTCCCACCCTCTCAGGGAAGGATTTCCCCACAATATCTGGGAAAAGACATCCTTACCCCTCAGCCCACCAAAGCAAATGGCTGGAGAGACACAAGTTTTCTTCAACTTGATTTTTTTTAATGGGAATTCACAGATGAGGTGGTTTAGGGATGTGGCCAAAGTCACTCCAGCAGCAGCTCAGGTAGGATTGCAGGATTAACCTGCAATTGGGTTAATTATTTAATTATTTGGGTTTTTTTTAAAGATATACCTGTTTAAGATAAATGAACTATGATGTTCATCCCTTTATGCAGCACCCTGAAAGCATTTTGGCTATAAAACCACTTTGGTAGCATCTGAGTGACATGAAGAGGATTTTTTGTCCTTCTGGACAAACATTTGGCCACGGCTGAGTTTCAGGCCTGGGGTGAGAAGTGCCTTTGTGGAAAATCCTGCAGAATCTGGCATGGCTGGAGCCCTCCAGCTCTGCAGCTGGGCAGGAGAGCAGAGTTTGCCTGGCAGGACACTGGGAAAAGTCTTTTCCAATTGCAGGCAGCTGGCTGGATGCTCTTTTCCAAACCCATAAACACCCCCTGACTGCCTCAGCATCCCCCCTGCAGCTGCAGCAGCTCCTGGGAGAAGCTCCCCAGGCACAGCAGGGGTTTGGGGCTTTATGATAATTCCACCAGCACATCCCAGCTCACCTTCCTGCTCTCTCCCTCCCCAGGCAGGCTCTGGGGCAGCCACACTGAATTAATTGTTAATGAGGCAGAAGAAAGCCTTGGCTTTTCCGGGCACTCCAGCCCGGAGCTGCTGCTGCTGTCCTGGCACACACAGAGCCAGCATTGTAGGGAAGCTCTGTCTCCTCCTCCCACGGCTCCTTTCAGCCCCAAATTAAGGGCTGTAGTGAACTGCAACCCCCCTCCTAAAGAAAAGCTCCCTCAGAGCCTGTGCTGGGAGGAAGGAAAAGGCCCCACGTGGAGCTGGGACTCAGCTGCAGAGGCTGCCCAGCCTCCAACACTCTCTGTCCCCAAGCAGGGTCACCCTCTCCTCCCTCTGCCCTTATTCTCACACATTTTGCTCTTTTTCTTTCAAACACACCCCGTTTATTTTCCACCTGCAACTCCAGCAAATTCAGGTTCTTCACCAAAGCAAATTAACAAGAGGTTAACAAGAAAACAGAACTGTAAAAATCAATTTAAAGGCTCAGAAGTCTGTGATTCATTACTCACCTAAACTGCAATTCAACACCCTATTGAAAGAGGCAGATGCAGGAAAAGATTACTCACAATTTACATTAAGATGTAACAGCCAAAATTAATTGCTATTCAGTCTTTCTGGCAATAATTCTGGCTTAGTTGCTGGTGTTAATGTGGGGTTTGGAAGTTGAAAAGCTCCATCTTTACACAAGCTCCATCTTGTGTAAAGAATTCTTTTGGAGAAAAGACAAATTTCCTGATGAGGTCTCCTCTCTGTGTAACTTGTATTACCAACATTTTTAAGCAATTAAAAGAGCAAGGGCAAATCCTTCTCCCTTCCTTTCCCTAAATGGTAAATGAGGACTGAACTGTCACTGTAATTTGGCTCTGGTTTAACTACTTAAAATCACCTTGTGCAGGGTTGGGGTTTAGCAGCTCAGCTGCAAATACAACCTGTCAACATGGAGAAAAAAACAAACCCTAATTCTTTAGGCACAAAGCCTAATAAATCTCTTTGCTGATCTCAGGTAGCTGGAAAAATCTCTTTTTGGCAGAAAGGCCCAGGTGAGGTGCTCTGGCCCCCAGACTGGTCAAACCATTCCAAAGCTCCCCTCTCCTCACACCCTCTCCCCAAAGGAGTGGTCCCAGATATCACAATAATTATAAAAGTCTCTGAACAAGACTGGAAATTGTTGGCTTTAAGGAGAGGGGTCACTTCATCCTGAGCCCACTTCAGTGGCAGCAGAGCTGATCAAAACATGGAAATAACCGAACTGAAATGTCAGCCTTGGAAAAGGGAGATCCTTGAGGACACACAGCACAAGTGGGCTAAGCTTGGCCACAAAATGGGATTTTTCTGGTGACACCAACTCAGCAGTCACATGGCCCACAGGGAAAATCCAGCCAGGAATGTGTGCTCTGGGCTATTTACACACAAGCACTGCACAAGGGCTTCAGCCTTGGACAGAAATGAGCTGCAGCCCTGGGAAACAGGAAACACACTTGGGAAGGAGGAGGATGCACTCCATTTATCTGGATTTGTTTGTACACAGCTCCGTGTCACTGGGAGATGGTTGGCAACCCAGGGCTTGTTTGAGTTGAAAGAATAAAAGCTCAGCAAAACCAGGACAGGCCAATTCACTGCCTGAGGATCAGTCCAGTATCCAAAGGAGGCAAAGCACAAACTGGGACATTGTTCCTAATTTCAGTTTAGTGGCAGTGCTCCTGGAGCAGGCCCAGCCTGGAACTCTCAGGATGCCTCAGACTTGCTGTCCTGGAGCCCAAAAGTCTGGAATACAAGCCAGGCACCTGAGCTGGCCCGTGGGAAGGCAGGAATGTCCCCCTGGCACTGTCCAAGCCCAGTATCCCAGCTCCAGCTCCATCCTGGCAGTGGGAAATGCCATCAGGAAGGGTTGGAAAAGTGGGAACAGCTTCCAACAAATTCACTGCACAACAAAACAGTGCAAAGGAATCTCAGAACCACCACATTCCATTGAGTTTCTCCTCCCAATCCTTCCAGAACTCCAATCTAAGCCCCCTCCAGGGCTTGCCCCTGCCCTCAGACAGAGCTGCAGCAGTCTGCAAACCTTGGGAAGTGTTTCCTTCCTCCACGGGCAGCTCCATGGCCTCACCACTGCCTCCCCTAAGAGCAGCACACAGGGAACCCTGGAACACTCAGGAGAAGGAGCTGCCCACATTCCTGACTTCAAGAGAATGTTGTATAGAAACCCCTCAGTCTGTGTGGCAGCAGTGAGCTCAGGCAGTGCTGAGCTCACCCCCTCCTGCCCCACTGCCACCACATCATTGTCATTTAACCAGAGCTGTGACACTCCTGTCACACACCAGCCTGGGGATGAGCACAGATGTCTCAGTCTGGCTGTTTGAACTCCTTGTGTGACATCACTGAGAAGGGATTTCTTTCTCCAGAACCCCAACAGAAACAGTTCCCAAAAGCCCAGTTCAGCTTGGAAATCTCAATTGCCACTTCTAAAGCATTAACACTGTTAAAAGAGATCCCACCTAGTCTGATATCCAGGAAAAAACCAGCAGTGCAGAACGAGGGTTGGATTTACTGTTCCAATCAAATCCCTTGTGATTAGGGAGGCCCTTGAGAGTTCAGCAAAGATCAGGAATTATTTTCATAATAATAGAATTATTATGACCCATCCCATGTCCTACCAAGGGGCCTGATCCTTCTGGAGATTTTCTGCATTTGTCATTTATTTATGGCCCCATCAGCCTTAACCTGCTTTATTTGGGGCTTGCTCTCAGCACAGTGGGGGAAGCAGACTCTGATCCTGGAAAGCTCTGCAAACCTCACTGACACTCTGCTAGAGCAGAACAAAGCCAGAGCAAATCAGAGGCTGCAGAAAAGAAATTCCAGAAAAACATCAACATAAGCTGAAACAACTCTTCTTCCCAAATACATCAACAATCAGTGTGAAAGACAGGCTGAGTTTGTTTAACCTGATTTTTTGCAGAACAGCCACACACTGCCTTAGGAAATGTGGTTCCAGCCCTGGTGCTAACCCTGGGTAGGTCCAGTTCAGCCTCCAAAGCAGCCAGCAATGAAATGCTGAATAAATCAAGGCAAACAAGAACACTTGGAGGTCTCTGGGCTGGAGGTGCTACAGAAAGAATCACATTTATGTCCTCAGCCCCCAGATCAAACATCCCCAGTTATTCCAGCTGGGGCAGTTCCTGTAGGTCCAGGTTCAGTGAAAGCCCTGGTTTATCCCTTCCATGGGAATGTTTGCTTTGAGGGTTTATTTGCAGGGGGAAAGGGCTGAGCAGTTGGGCTGTGTCAGACCATTTCCCCCAGCTCTTACATACATCAATATGAAATTGTTTCAGAAAGTTTTTAGTTTTCTTTCTTTAGATGGAACTAATGGCCTTTTCTGCATGGGAGATTTCCTTGTCTTCAATTTACTGTAGGTGAAACCAAGCAATTGAGAACTACAAAGAAATCAGGAGGTTTTTTTAACACTGAACAAGTATCTCCTTTCAGATTTACCTCCTTTTATACAAGAGATTCTATTAATGCATTTTTTTTCCTAGTACATTATGAAGGTTTTTATGGCAGTACATGCTACTCACCCAACATTTCTTTCTTTAACTTTTCATTCCTCTCCTCGATTTGCTGTGGTAATCTCTGTGGAGAGAGAGAAAAACTGGAATCACATCCCTGCTTTCAATAATGCTCCCATTTTGGACATCAGCAGTGACAGAGACACAAATCCTGATGTGCAGCTCCTGCTCCAGACTCTGCCCACTGCTAATCCAGAGACTCAGCATTTCCCACTCCAGGAATGTCCTTCTGGACACTCATTTTTATCTGGTGTCTGGGCTACTTATCCCAAAGTACAGCTGCTTCTGGGAAATCACTTTATCTGCCCTAAAATCCTTCAAACACTGTGTGGAAGCTGAAATTCTCCCAGCAGTTACACACCTGTGAAAACCCAAACCTAAGCGTTGCTTCCACATAATGAAACCTTCTGGGATAGCAGCAATAGGGATGATTTGACTACAAACCATGATAATTCCAAACTGGTTAGTCTGGCATTGAAAAAGTCACAAATAACTGAGGATTGAAATCAGAACCCCAGCTCTGCCTCCTGAAACACAAACAGTGCTCAAGCATTGGAGCAGGTACCAAATCAGGAGTCAAAGAACTATTGTGCATTTCATATTTTAATCTGTCATTTAACAGGGTCATGACATTGCCCAGAGCAGTGTGAGATCATTCCTGTGGGCAGGGAGGAGCAAGATTTGCTCTAACTGTGAACGAAGCCAATTTGCAGATTTTCTTGAGGCATCATTTTCATAGCCAGTGAGGGGGGGAAAGATCCTGTGACATTCCTGCAAGGCAGAGACACTTTTACCTTACAGGAGAGCAAAGCTGCTCAGCCTCCTCCAGGTCAGAGATGTCACCAGGTATGTGGAGTCAACAGCTGCCACCTGGGGGGCTTTATTATGGAATTTAGAGATTTATGATGAATATTTGAAAAGTGTAAAATTATAGCTGTCAGGATTTCCTTAACAGCTTTTCAAGAAGGGAGTTTTAAGCTTCAGTCTCAAATCTGACAAGGAGCAGCTCAAGGCAGAAGAGACCAAATGCCAGTGCAGGGTAATTTGGGGGAATTTGTCCCAAGGGCTCTGCAGCCAAAGTCTCTGCCTGGCCCAGGGAGGTCAGGGAGCAGGAGGGGTGGAACCCTCACCCTCTGCACTGCCCAGGCACAGAAATCAGGAGTAAACCCTGAGCTTTCTCCACTGGGCCTGAAGCATGGCCAGAGGAGCAGCAGCACTGCTGGAGATTCCCTCCTGGGGCTGGGCAAGGGCTCTGCTGTGGGATTATCAGGGCACAGCCCCTGAGAGAAAATCCTGGCTTTGCAGAGGTGCAAGGACAGTGTTTGCACTTGCAGGGTTTCCCAAACAGCCTGAACAGCCACCCCTGAGGGTCTGACAGCATCCTGGATTGTCCTGAGTGGGAAGAGACCCCCAGGATGATCCAGCCCAGCTCCTGGCCCTGCACAGACCCCCAGCAATGCCAGGAGTGGAGCTCTGGCAGCCTCAGGGGCCATTCCCATTCCCTGGGGAGCAGTTCCTGGCCCAGGGGAAGCCCCAGCCCAGCTCCAGAGGCAGCAGCTCCTTTATGAGAGCTCAGCTGTTGGATGGGATCACCCCTCACCACCAACAGCACTCACACGGTTAAGCAGAATATTTCCTGCCATCAGTGCAACTGATCCAGTCCCCCAGGAAATCATTCCAGGCAAGGTTTCTTGCCTAATATGCCATAAAAGCTGTTCCTAATCAGTCACTTACAACACCACAGTGTGGGGAAAAGGGGGGCAGAATCTCTGCTAATGATTTATTTTCCCAAATGGAGACTTAGAACAATTAAGCCTTTCAAAAAGATTTTTGTAACAACATATTCAGAGTGGGTTTAGAGACAAATTTGCAGGTGATGCATGTGAGGGTTTTTTTTTCCTTCTGAGGCAGAATCCATTGCAGGTTCACTGGTGTGAAGCTGAATTAAAATAATGATAAATAAGTTAGGCCAAAGCTCACTGAAAGGCTTAAGCTTACCATGCAAGCTTCTCTGGCTTGATGAACCGATGGGTCTTTTTCTAGGACTGCCTTATAATCTTCCAGAGCTTCATCTAATTTTTCTGTTTTTTCATAGAGTTCTGCTCTCCTCAGCAAAGCTCGGATATAGTGAGGGTCTAATTCCACAGCTGGAAAATAAAAGCAAAGCCCAGGATTGTATCTGAAAGGTTTCTCCACCCCTCAAACGAATTCTGAAGTGTGTATGACATTTGTAAGTTGTCCTTAGAATGTAGCTCGGGATCAAGCAGAGGCACAGCTTAAAGCTAAGTCAGAATTCAGAAACAGCTGCCTGGGACAGTCTCATGATCATATTTCATTTAATGTCCACAATGTCTCACAGATGGAAGAGATTTATGATCACAAAGCTTTAAATGTGCAATCCTATCCATGCAGGGATTCTAAGTGATGCTACAGGAACGTTAAGGACCTGCAAGATATTTCAGTTTTTGTGTGTTTAGCAAGTGGCTATTATTAGATTGCAGCTCAAGTTAAATATCCCTCCAGACACACACAGCAGGGAAAATCAGCCTTGCCACGCTTATCTCAGTTCAAGTGGAGACAAACTCCAGGAGAATTTCTGGAGCTCTTCTGAATCTAATATCAAACAGTTCAGACTGTGCTGGGAATGCACAAACAGTGATTTCAGCTCTGTGAGCTGGCAGAGGGGCATCCTGACTGAAGCTCAGCTTTGCCTCCCCTCATTCCCTTGGCAGCCAGGGCTGTTTGCAGTGGCAGCTCAGGCTGAATGCTAAACTCAGCAGTAACCTCCTCATGGTAATTCCTCTCAAATTCCTTCATCCATTTACCCCACAGAAACAGGGGAATGGGAAAGATTTCACCACAGAAACAGGGAATATGAAGGATTTCTTTTGATCACAGAAAGAGGAAAAATGAAAGATTTCACCTCAGAAAGAGGGACTAGGAGGGATTTTTCATCACAGAAAAGGTTCTATCCATTTTATAATTCCCAGCCCATTAAAACGGTTCTGGGAACAATTAAATCTCAGATTCTCCAGGTAAATATTCCAGTTTCTTTCCTCTGGAAGGACAAAGGCAGTGGCACAGTCAGCAACTGCAGGTGACTGAATTGCTGTGCTGTGCTCCAGTCCCTGGGGAGTGGCAGCCCCTGGCAGCTGAATTCTTCCTGCTCAAAGCACATTGATTCCTTCTGAGCCACTGCAAAATTCAAGGTGTTTTTCAGAAAGCAGCAGCACCAAAGGCAGGCAGAGGCCCAGCGAGAGAGGCCAGGGAGGGTTTGGTACCTCCAGGAGCCCTTTCAGCAAGCACAGCTCCCATTTCTGTGCAGGCAGGGCTGGCACACAGCCACTGGATTAGTTCTCTGATTGGTAATTTGGATTTTTCTCCCCAGCTGTCACAGGGAGTTTAACAAACACTCGAGGGTGGGTGAGTGGGTGGAAGCAATAAAGCAAAGCACAGCTGAACTGATTCCACCAGAAGGTGCAGAGAGAGAACTGTGCAGGGCAGGAACAGGGGAACATAAGCCCTGGTGACAAAGCAAAAGCTGTGCAGGAAAGGGACTTGATAATGCTTTTAACTCTCTAAAGCCTCAGAGTTCTTTGGAATCTGGGATTAAATCAGGATTTGGGGGGAATGGCAGGTGGAAGTGGGTTTGAAATCCCAGGTGTGGGAAACAAGTTTCCACAGAAAAGATTTTCCTCTTAAAAACAAGTACAAACTGCAGCTTTATGGTACAAGAGAACAGAAAGTAAATTACTGCAGATAGGAAAGGCCTGACAGACATTTTATAAAATAAGTAATACAAATCAGCTGTTTTCTGTTCAATTCTTAAAAGACCCTTATGCCCAAAATTATAGCTCTGCAGTAAAAGCACTTAATGACACAATTCATGTATAAAAATCTGGCACAAGGGCAGCACAGAGAGGAAAAAATACCTTTGGTGCAGTCACTCAGGGCAGCCTCTGTCTTGTCCTAGAACACAAAGAGTTTTGTTAGACTGAAGTCATATTCCATGTCCCCAGCCCTGGAGGTGGCACTCAGTGCTCTGGGCTGGGCACAGCTGGCACTCCACGGCCCTGGAGGCTCTGAACCCTTCAGAACTGCATTTGGGCCAGGCTCAGTCCAGGGTGGCACAGAACAAAACCAGCACTCACCTGTTTCATTTTTGCAGCAGCTCTGTTTGAGAACAGCACAGCCCTGTCCTTCTGGAAGCAGGCTGGGCAAATCTGCAGAGCCTTGGTGTAGGAATCTTCTGCCTCTCCATAGTCTGCAACAGGAAAAACCCAACCCAAACCACTTATTTCAAACCACTGAACCCCATGGCTGAGATTCCTTTGGAAACAATTCTCAGTGTCTGGTGATATGACACCAGAATCAGTAGCTGCTCTTAAAGAACATCACTAAGTACATAAATACAATCAATTATTTAAGAATTGACTTAATTCTGCTTACAAAAGCAGCAATATACTCCTGAGCTGGATGCAACAAGTGCAGCAGGATGTGGATGCAATTCCCATCCCTGACATTGTTTGCTCTTTGAGCAGAGGTGGAATCCCTTTGGATGAGGTGCTGAAAGCTGTCACTGCTCTGTACCTGGCCTAAAGACCAGAGGGGCTGTCAAGGAGAGGCCAGGGGTGGGACTCCAGCAGCACTCCCTTCCCTCCTGCCCTGTCTGCTGCCTCCCAGAGCTGGAGATCACTGCCAGGGCTGGAATTGTGTCCCTCAGGACACACTGAGGCACCTGCAGCCTCTGCCTGCTCCTCAGGGCGCACAGGTTCCTTGTCTGCATTTCCTGCTTTCCCTGGGAATCCTCCACCCACCAGCAGATTCAATCAAAGGCAGGTGTCTAAACCACTTCCCTCCTTCTGTTTGTTCATTAAAATCAACGTGGAAAGGTGTAAGACAGCTCCAGAGCCCCAAATCTTGCATCAGTTCTAAGCACAACCATCAGCCCAACCGAGAGCCCAGGGGAAGCCTTTTCTGATCAGTAAAAGAAAGCCTGGCTCTGGGAAGGCAGTCCAAAATCCATGGTTTTGTATGTAAACACTCAGCTTTCATGGGAATCCTGCTTTAGTAGCCAAATCTTGGGGATTTAAACAACTCTAAAGGAGGTCTGATACCTCTGTCTCTTCTCTAGAGCTGGACGAAAAATGAAAGAGGGGATAAAATCCAACAAGGACAGTGTCAGATCTTCCTCAGGGTTTTCTGCAGCACCAGCACCATGGCTCACTACTGATGTGAGATTCTCTAAGAATCTCTGAGAGATGATCAACCCACCTCCTTTCTTGAAGTGCTCATTTCCTTTCTCCTTCAGCCCCGTGCTCTCCTTTCTTCTTTTCTACAAAAGACAAGACAATGTCTCCAAGTATTCCACTGAAATGAGCAACTAGGTCAGCTGCAGTTCCAAATCAAGTATGGAAGGGAAGCAGAATAAAACATAACCTGAAGAGTTTTAACTCTGCCAAGATCTGCTTGTAGACCCTGTGACATGAACTCCTTTATCTCTCCACGAAACACTGGAGTGTAACAGCAAGGCAATTAAAAAGCTCCACTTCACAGCCACCAGGATGCAGGGAGAGCATCCATGGAGAATTCCATGCTTTAAACCAACACATCAGCTTCTAGCTGCCTGTTTGCTTCTCCTTTCCAACTGCATTTAATTCACTCACTGCAGGTCAGCTATGCAGAATATATTGGAAACGTTAAGTTTCAAAAGTTTTGCTCGCAATAATTCCGCCTCAGAAATTCCAGTTATTTTCAGAGATGCACAAGGAAAAGGTCCAGGCTGAGAAAGATTTCTTAGGCAGAAAGAACCCCCAGGAGCAGGCTCTTTGTCCAGTGAGAACTGCACATGTGAGCAGGGCTGTGTTTTCAACCATGAACATCTTGGCACAAGGGGAGGCCACGCTCAGGCTCCCAGGCTGTGACACAGAAAACTCGGGATGTCACCGAGCCATCCCTTCAACCTCCTGACAGTGACAGTGCAGACATCCCTGAAACAAAGCAGGGCAAGGCAGGAACATCACAGAGCTCAGGAGTCATCCTGTGCTACAAAACCCATCCTTGGAGCACTGATTTTCCTCCCAGCACACAAAGGACTTCAATGGAGGTGTCAGTAAATGACAGATCACCGAGCAATTAAAAAGCCAACAGTAGGAAAAGGAGCAGTTTCCTTTCCTGCAGATTGTGTGAATCAAGGATTAATGCAATTATCAATATCACACAGAACATCTCCTTGGAAACAGCTAAATATAGTACAGAGTGTGGAGCACTGCACCAGCTCCCAGCTATGCCAAGGAGCTGACAAACAGCTCCAAATCACAGCTTCTCCCTCCTGCTTTGACTGCCTTCGGGAATTGATTCACCTGACCACTGGCACCACCTCGAGAACAGACGAGGCTCAGTGGAAGGACACTGAGTCATGACACGAAATCCCACAGCAAAATCTCACCTGACCCCTTTGATGCATGCCCAGACCATCAAATTTGTTCCCATTGCCTATTCAATGGTTTTCCCAATACCCGTGACTGCTCACATTTTAAAGAAACCCCACAAAACCACGCCCAATCATTCAGGAAGTGTCTTTGCTCAGGGAGGGCTGACAAACTCCCCCAAGCCCTTCCACAGCCCCCCGAGGGACACAGCTGGTGCTTTCTAAACGTGAACACACAAATTCCACACTTCAGGCTGCACGAAAACCCCAAATTCTCTGTGCAGTGCAGAACTCTGCTGCTCAGCACAGGGAATGTGCAACTGCTACACCTCAGTTTTCGAGGGAGCAGACAGAAATTCCTGCCTGGAGCCCACAAAAAGGCCTTTTTAAAATATTTTGCAGTGCACAAAGGGTGAAAATGATCCCAACGTTTGGTGGCAGTGAACAAAAGCAGCCCCATCTCAGCACACAGCAGGCCTGAGATGAGGATCCTGCTGGAAAGATCTCCACACACAACCCTCGGTGAGGGAAGGGCTGCCTGAAACACAAACCCCACTGACTTCATTGCTCATGACCTATTTAGAAGTGGCCTTTCAGTGCCATGAGCACTCTCTGCTGCTCAGGGTTCAGTTACAGCTCCACAAGAATGAAAGGATTTTTATTATGAACACAACTACAGCGTGCTCACACCAGTCCTGAGGCAGAGACCCTGGGATCAAGGGATGCTGCATGAAAAGTTTCACCTGTATTATCGATATTTTGTTTCATTTTATCCAAATGATTAAAAAATATTACATGCTTACCCCAATTATGCATTAAATGCTAATATAAAAAGTGATTTGCAGCTTCAGAAAGCTTCAGAAGAATATGCTTTAGATTAAAAAAGGAGTAAAAGGAAAACCAACAAAGCACTTTTATGAGCTCTGTGTATGATTTTGTAATTTATTCAGCTCCCTGCAAAGCAGCAATGGTTCAAAACTTGTGAGAGCCTGACCAACATTTTCAACATATCTGGTTTATGGGTTTCACTCCCAAACTGAGTGGCCAAAGGATTTTTAAAAAGGTGAAGTCTGCAGGGGACCTCCTGCACTCGGGTGGATTTGCATTGCAGGTGTGACTGACCAAGAGGCAACATCTGAAAGGCAATTCCTCTGACTTTTCCACAAAATGGGAAAGCATGAAAAATGGATGAGCCCCTCACATGCTCAAGGCACTGCCCTGCAAAGCAAGCTGGGTGTGAAATAAATACATTATTTATTCCTCCAGCCACACAGGCCTTTAACAGAACACGGGAAAGGCAACTCTTAGAATTTCCAGTTCAGCTGGACTGCTCCAGGGAGAACCTGCTCAAAAAGCCCAAAGCCCTCCAGCACTGAGAAGAGGCAGCTGTGCCCTGGGGATGCTGAATTTCCCCCAGGGAAAATCCCCAGGGACTCCTGAAGGGATTTGTCCCCACCAAACTGGTCCAGGCCAAGAGGCAGGAGTGCCCTTCCTCCCTCCCTGCCAGGGAATGAGGTCAGGCTGAATCCTGGGATGCTGTGGCCAGGAGGAGCCCCCCTGGCCCTGCTCCCTGCTCCCTCAGCACTGCAGGCAGCCACAGCTCCCCACAGCAGCGTTTTCTGCTCTTCAACAGCGGCAAGAGCTGAAGGTTTTGCGGTTTTTTTTTGTGAATTTTAGTCATGCAAAAACGACAAATTCCAAGGCAGGCACTGATTGTGATGTGGTTTAAACAGTTTTTGAAGTTCAGAAGAAAAAAACCTGAATGTTACTGGTGATGATTCTTTCAGGATCTGATTAGAAATGTTTAAAGTTGGGTAAATGAATTCCAATCCCATACTCAGAAAAAAATCAGTATTTAATCCAAACCTGCCTGGCAAAGCCAGGGCTGCTGGAGGTGATCTTGTCATGACAAGGGACAGTGTGGCCTTGTGACAGTAAAACACAAACCTAAATCACACACAGCCCTGAACCTCAGCTGCTCTGCCAAAACACGCAGGGTTAACATGAAAAACATGATATAAAACTGAATGATAAACAATCTATTTATAACTGTATAATTATAAACAATTTTTATTTGGATGTCAAATGCAATTTTTATAATAATAAAAGCATTAGTCTGTTACTAGACAAGACAGCAACCTACACACTCCCCCTGTTTCCTTGGGAAGTGAGCAATGGAAGGGCTGGGAATGAAATCCTTGAACAGCCAGTGGGAGCTGAAGGAACAACACCCTCAGCCTGTGACACAGCCCACAGCATTTCCCCTGGCTCTTCCTGTGCCTGGATTGATCCCAGGAGCTGTTCCTGCCTCTGGACACTCTCCTCACAGTGACCCTGCCCCTCACAGTCCCTTGGGAAGGTCACCAAAACCAGGGAAATCCAAACTCCTGGGCGTCAGAGCGGGCACAGAAACAGGAATTTTAAACAGTTCAGAAATGCATTTTCCACCTTCCAGTCCCTCCTCTAAGTCATTCATTAGCAGTTGTCTGCTTCCCCCTGCAGTTTTGGGAAGCTACTGCTCTGTCCAAGGGCTTGGATTTCAGTCTAAGGTTGGAATCACCCCAAAACTTCGTTTTTTAAATCTTGGAAACACCCAAAGCTGCACTTGGGAGGTTCCAGGGCAATGGCAGGGACAGACCTGGCCTGTCCCTGCTCCCTGGGGTTCCATGGAAAACACTTTTTCTACTTCCAAATCACCCAATCCCACCGAACTGGAAGCAGCACTGCCAGACACAGGGAAGGAGGTCACAGCCCAGTCAAGCCCAGCCTAATTGTGCCTCTCCCTGAGTGACACCAGTGCCATTCATCCCTCCTGCAGCCTGGGGCAGGAGACTGGAGCTGCCCAGAAATCCATCAGCACAAGGGGAAAGGCTGGATCTGACAGCAGCAGTCCCTGCCACAGAAATGCACAACTGAACACGAGACTCGGATCAGACAGCAGCACTCAAAGGGACATGAAGGGAGATTTTCCCCTCTTCCTGGTAAATTGCCACTCAGCAAAAGAGTTTTGTTGGTTGAAAACTCAAAGAATTATAAATCACACAGGGAGATTATAATTCCAGCCTTTATTCAAATTCTCACCAGCTCTTGCAATAAATGACCCAGCAGGTACAGATTCACTGCTCAAATGCAGGCTTTAAGTCAGAAAATGTAACAGGATGTTTTATTCCATACAGAAGCTTCCCTTATGGAAAACAATGGGATCAACCCTAAGGCACAGGGAGGAAAGGAAGGCTGAGGAGGGGGCAGCTAAAAGGAAATGTCTTCACTAAGCCAATGTTCTCTGACATATCCTAGAGCCTGCTGAAAACAGGGGGGTTAAAAAAGGGGAATTTCACTGTTCAGCCCAGCAAGAATCTCAGGTATGACTCCAAAATCCCATTTCTTAAAATCAGTTGTACCACATTCTTACAGAGCTGCTCACAAGACTCTGCTCAAGACTCTCCTCTTGCTTGTCTTGCTGACACATTTCCTGCTGTCAGAGCAGGAACTGTGATTCCAGCCAGCTGGAGCACCAGGGCACACGGAAAGGGCAGAGGAGGAAGTGCTCAGGAGGAATACGGGGTGTTTATTCTGGTGTCTTACAGAGCACAGGGTTCAGTATCCAAAATTAGAGCTCCCCAGGCCAGGTGCTGAAGTCCCTGCAGAGGACAGGACAGCATCTGCCAGGATGGAGGAGCTGAGGGAGGGCTGCACTGCATCAGGTCCTCATTACAGGGGCCCTCAGAGCAGGGCTGGGCTGAGCACTGACCCCAGAGCAGCTGCTGGGTGTCCTGGGGTCAATCCTGCAGAGCAGCCCCACGTCAAAGCCATCACTGTCACTGTCACTGTCACTGCCAGCCACAAAAACCTGCCTGGAATGCATCAAAGGCAATTTGCTGCTCAGTGCCTCTGCTGAGGCAGCAGCAGAAGCCTTGTGACACACCAACCAAAAACCTTGGAAAGGAGAATTTCAAGCCTTTAAAACTCAGAGGTGCAAGGCCAGGCTCTGTTTTTATGAGCACTTCTTACAGGTTTGTGTCTTAATATCCCTGCAAGGTCTTATTTTGCTTCTCAGTGCAGAGAAGGTTTCTCAGGGTATCCCTGTGTCTCCCTAGAAGGAATTCCTGCTGCTCAACTTTAGAGATCTCACTGTATGGGGCTCTTGAAATGTAATTAGAGAAAACACACAATCACTCATGGCTCCTTCCCTCTGAGCTCTGCAGCAGCCTCTGCTCAGGTGAGTGTTTCTGCTCTGAGCTGCTGAAATCTGCACAGAAACACCCAGAGCCAGGGCCAGGACCTGTCTTTGCACCTCCAGAATAAATGAGAGACTTTTCCTAGAGCCCATTCCTCCCCACAGAGCCCGTTTAATCCAGCTGCTGAACACCACAGTGGGCTTTGCTTACCAAAACCCCAGCCTCTGGAGGTGCAGCTCCATGAGCTGGACTGGAGACTCACACCCTGAGCCCACAGTCCATGGCTGGGGCTGCAGCACCAGTTCCTGGGGAGTTCTTGTCCTTTAGACAAGCAGCCAGATCAAATCCATCTCCCCAGGTGCCAGCAGCAGCTGCTGTTTGGTGTCTGCTCTAACCAGCACTGCCCTGCATCTACAAGTGCAGTTTGATTTCCCTGGGGCTCCCCACCCTCAGTGCTCCACTCACCCCGAGGTGTCTCAGCACCTCACAACAACCCAGCAGGGAACTGCTGAGAGGCTGCTCCCCTCCTCAGCAGCCAAAAACCACTTCTGAATGTTTCTGTCTTATTTGCTGCAGCTGCAATAAAAATGAATAAAAAAATCACGTTGCCCTTCTAAAAAAAAAAAAACCCAATAAACCCTTTTGAGTCATTGGGAGGAGGGTTAAAAGGTTTAAAAAGCTCTGAGTAAACGAATGTACAGCTGTTTTCACACTGGGACTGCAGGACTTAAAAGCTGCAGCATTTGACAGAATCTTTTACAATCAGAATATAAAGAATGTTTCACTTTCAGAAATCAATTCATGGCCATCAGTAGCAAGTACAAGGAGGAGAGTTGGAGCAGCAATTGAGGAGTGGGGAGATCATGGAAGGGGCCACTCCAGTGGCTGTAACAACTGCCTGAGCTCCTGATTCTGCTCTGCATTCAGAGCTCTGCAGCTCTGCTTGTATGAGATACCAGCAAAAAAAAAATCATATCTGAAAACCTGCAGCATTCAGAAATCTCTCCATGGAACATTAAAAAACCTGCTGATCCAGGACTTGTGGTGCTGCTGAGAGGCAGAATCCCTCAGTTTGGGTAGCTGAAATCACAAACCACTCTGAAGGGCAGAATTGCTCAACACCACTGGAAATAAACCTGCAGAAAGACGAGAGCTGCAGCTGCCTCCAGCCCTTCTCTGAGGAAATCTTCCCAGTTTGAAGCAGTTGTTGTTTGGCACTCCCATAGCCCCTTTCAGTGGAGTTCCACAAAGCTGAGTGCCAAGATTCAACATTCCCAATTATTTTGGTCATTTGGCAGCAGGCAAAGATCCATGTGCAAAATGAGATGATTATCTAAAAATACACCCAAACCAAGAGCAGCAGGAAAACCAACACAGCCAATTGCCAGCCCTGCTGCTCTTTTTAGAGTTCCAGAACAATTTCCCCCCAGTTTTTAGCAGTTTTTCTCTGGAGCTCTCAAGTCCCAGGCTGGTGCTGCAGCCCCAGTGTGACTCATGATGACAGTGCTCCTTATTGGACAGGAATAAACACGAGGAGAAAAAAGGGACTGTTCACTCAAGGCTGGAAAAACCCCAAGGGCAATGGAATGATTTCTGTGTGTGAGGAGGTCATGGAAGGTGATTTTTGCCCTCTGCTCAGCACCTGAGAGATGCTTTTGGAGAATGCCTCGTTTTGGGTAAAAACCCCCAAATCAAACTCTCTCCTACAACAACAACAACAACAAGACACTGATTTCCCAGGAGGGATCCAGGGGAGGCCCAGGGCTCTGCAACAAAGGAAATTCTAATTAAACATAGGACAAAAGTTCCCAGGAGAGTTCAGCAGCAGCACAGGGAGCCAGAGGGGCTGTGCCAGAGATCTCCTGGCTCTGGGGAGAGGTTTGGACTAAATCCTCCTAAGGATACACCAGAACATCCCCTGACATTCCCACCCCCGCATTGGTCATTATTAAGTGACAATTGGCAGCATTCTTGTGCCCATTTTGTGCCCACAGAGATCCAAAGGGATTCCCAGCAGAGAGCAGAATCACTTTTAGTCTCCCTCCTGCTCCAAGGGGACTCTGAGCCTTGTTGTCCTGCCCCAGTGTTGCTTTTCCACCTCAAGGAATTTCTACATTAACACAAAGATTGGTTGTACAGATGAAAAACTGCATTTTTCTCTTCCCTGCTGCAGGATGAGTTTGTCCAGGGTGACAGCAAACACTCCCACACATTTCATGTGTTTCTGTTTGATTAAAGCCCAAACAACCCACAGGGATCTATTCAAACTGAATCCCAACTCTCTGGATTCCCTAAACCAACGCTTCAGGAAAACTGTCCTGAAACCTGCAGAGTTTTGGAGAAGCACCTTGCAGGGGAAACAAAGGATGCACAGACAGTAAACAGGGAACAGGGAGAGTTTTTGTAATCTCTGAGTCACAGCCTGCTCCCTCACTGCTCACCAAATCTGCCCTGGAATGGGAGGATTAAGAGCAGCAAGGAGAGCCACAAACATTTGTCAGCTAAAAGAAGGAATTTAGAGCAGTAAAACAAAACACAGGAGTGTTTTAAAGGTCCCTTTGTGTCAGCCCCAGCCCACTGCAAACACTGAGTGCACACAGATCATTCCAGAATCAGAATTCAGACCCCCACACTGCTGCTTTCATTACCTGTTTCTCCTCCTCTGGCATATCTTTCTCTAGTTCTAGCAAGTATTCTTCATCTAGTTCTGTCTGTTTCCTCGAGCTACTCCCATCCTCCTGAATATTCCCTTCATCATCCAGCACAGGTCCTTGGGCCTCAAAGGAGTCGTGACAGTCATGGAACCTCTCCTCTGCAGGCTGCTGGCCTGGGGCACAGCTCTGGGGGTGCTGGGCATCTCCGGGGCCACTCTCTGGGGACTTCTGCTCTGACAGCTTCAGGTGATTCAGCAGCTCCTCAGGTGCATCTTTAAATTCTTCCATGCTGGACTCCTGGCAGGGGTTGTGGAGATGAGAAACGAGCGACACTCAATAATCAGCACTTCAAAGGTTTGTCAGCAAACAAATCCCAGCGTGGCTGAGGCTGGAAGGGACCACGGAGGGTCACTGGTGCCACCTCCTGCACCACAGGGCCCAGGATTGTGTCCTGACAGCTCTGAACAGCCCCAGGGAGGAGATTCAGCCCCGCTCCGGGCTCTGCTCAGGGCCGGGCACTGCCCAGGGCCTTCTGCCCCCTGAGCTCAGCCCCTGCCCGGGCCCCGGTGCCACTCCGGGCCTGGGGCGGTCTGGGCCTGCTCCGCGCCCTCCCCTCGCACGTTTATACACATCTAAATGTACCTCACTATTTCACTTCTTTTATCCACATTTACAAATCCTTAAACTGCTCTTGACGTCCCTGAGGGAAACTGGGATCTCTCAGGACGGGACAACTTCCCCTGGTTCCATGTCCCGCGCCGGGACACGAGGTCGGGCCACTGCGCCCGTGAGCGCGGGAAGCGCCGAGCTCAGACCCCCGAGCCCAGCCCAGGACAGCCCCGCGGCCCCGAGCCCAAACACGGCCCCGAGCCCAAACACGGCCCCGAGCCCCAAACACGGCCCCGAGCCCCAAACACGGCCCCGAGCCCAAACACGGCCTCGGGCACGGCCCGCCCGGCCAGGCCCCCGCAGCCCCACCGCGACCCCCGGGGCGCCGTGCCCGGGGCTGAGGGCACGGTCCGGATCGCGGCCATCGCCCCCCGAGTTCCCCCAGAGCCCCGAGCCCCGGGCCCGCACTCACCTGCGCCAGCCGCACTTCCGGCTTCCGGCTTCCGCCACGCCCCCGGCAGCAGCGCGCCGCTTCCGGCAGCGACAGCCAATG
The DNA here is from genome assembly GCA_014839755.1 of Sylvia borin. Taxonomy (NCBI): domain Eukaryota; kingdom Metazoa; phylum Chordata; class Aves; order Passeriformes; family Sylviidae; genus Sylvia; species Sylvia borin. The sequence continues at coordinate 17,093,369 of CM025970.1, read as the reverse complement.
AGGGAGAGGGAGCGCGCGGGGCATGCCGGGAACTGCAGTTCTCTGGTGGGACCTCAGCGGGTGAGGGAGGGCGGAGGATGGAAGGTGAGGGAGGGCGGAGGATGGAAGGTGAGGGCGGAGGAAGAACGTGAGGGTAGATAAGGGCAGAGGACGGCAGAGGAAGGAGGGTGAGGGCAGAGGAAGGAGGGTGAGGGCAGAGGAAGGAGGATGAGGGCAGAGGAAGGCAGGTGAGGGCAGAGGAAGGCAGGTGAGAACAGGTGAGGGCAGGTGCCTTGTCCCGCCCGTGGTCTCTTTCCCCTCAGGGCTGGTGTAAATCATCCCTCTCCATGTTTCCTGTTGGCTCCTTCAGGCCCTGCGAGGCCTCACTGAGGTCACCCCAAAGCTTCTCCTGTCCAGGTGAACAGTCCCCAGCCTTTCCCCAGCAGAGCTGCTCCTGCTGGCCTGGCTCCAGCAGCTCCCGGCCCCGGGCTGGGGCAGCTCTGCAGTGGGCTCTCACCTGAGGGGGCACAGGGGAACAACCCCAAGCCCTTTCCTGCTGCCCTCGCTGGGGAATCAGCCCGGGAATTCATTTCCCATTGTCCAGCTCTCACCCACATCTCACTCTCCGTCTGTTCATCCCCAGCCTGGGCTGAGCCCAGGGATTTGCCCTGATCCAGGTGCAGCACCAGCTCCTGGCCGTGTCCAGCCCCATGAGATTCCCGGGACCTGCTTCTCCCATTTCATGTTTATACAGCTCAGGAACACGTGGGTTTCCCCCTAGAATTTTGGGGTTCATTCAGCTTCACACCCCGCTCTGGTTTCATTAAAGGTGCTGAGGTATTTCGAATCTGAGCCCAAAAGGAGGTTTGAATTGTGCCAGGGCATGGAACAACACCCCTGGATTCAAATAGTAAGAGACTTTCAAGGTCTTGCACTTGAGTTGTTCTTCAGAAATTCCGAAATACTGCTGCTTACAGCAGAAGATTCAGCACGATGTCCACGTGTGACGATTCGAGTTGATAAAACGCAGCCATCTGGGAAACACCTTCTCATTATTGATTATAATTATTGAACGCAGGATGCCCAAGTCCTCCCGCTGTCCTATGGGGAAGTTTTACTGTTTCAAAGGCTGGATTTGTGTGGTGTAAAACCCAGTGGATCGCCACAGAAATCCCGTAGGTGGCGATGTTGGATTTTCCAAGCCGAGTCCCCGTTCCTTTCGGTGTAAAACCGGTGCAGTTTGGTGAAATCGGGGCTGGAGCTCCCCCGTGCTCCAGCAGAGCAGGATTGGACTCTCAGCCTCCCAGGAGAGGGACAAATATTGCACAACCACCTCAGGCTCCAGCTGTACGTTAAATTTACTTCTCGGGACAGCTTTTTTGATCCTCGCAGTGAAGAAACCAAAGCTCAACAAATCAAGCAAAGGAAAAAAATAATTACCATTTTCTGGAGGTCACAGAAAGTTCAGGTTCTTCACCAGAATTAAACATTTGCACACAAGTCTCAGTGGAATCAAATGATTGTGCTTCCCAAAGAACATTTTGAAAGGAAATTGTGAAATAGGCAATTAAAGGCTTTTTAATCACAGCTATAAATTAAAGTTTCACTACATCCGTTTTCTAGGCTGGCTTATTAGAGAAACATTGATGGATTCTTATTAATTTTGAATGTCCATTCTCTTTTTCTCTGTGGCTTGGCTGGAGTGCTATAACCATTATGGGAATTGCTAGACAGGGAGCATGTTCTCCACAGCTCAAGCCAATGTATTTTGTCATAAGAAATTCACAGTAACAGCCCCAGATTTCCTTTCCCAGTCTCCTTCCACTGGTGTGGAAGTGGAATTTTGGCTCTTCTGGGAAAAAGCCAGGTCAGGGATTACAACTGAGTAGAAATGGAATGTAATTTTCTGCTTTAAGCCAGGCAGGAGACCTGTCCCTGTCACAGTGACTCAAAATTGGCATCATAGCCCTGCTTTTCTCCACAGGGACACTTGGTTTATCCCCTCAGTTCAGCTCCAACCCAAGCAGACAAACAGATTGTCCTGGGATTGTTAAATCTGATGATGGAATTGCAGCCTCTCAGTCCCTCAAAAAATCGTAGTGGCCGGAAACATTTTTGGGCAGCGTTGACATGAACCCAGTGTGATGTGTGTCTGTATTCTGTGTGTGTCCATATTCTGTGTGTCCATATTTTCTGTGTGTCCATTTTCTGTGTGTCCATATTTTCTGTGTGTCCACATTCTGAGGTGTTTCTTTCTGACCTCCCCAGGTGCAGATGGTGTCTGTGTTATTTACCATCCCTGTGTTCCAGGTCCTGCCTTCTGCAACGTGTGAGCCAGAGAGGAGCTGGGAGGAAGGTGAGCAACTCTCTTGTGTGTGAACCAAACCAGAATCTGCTGTTTTGCCCTGGGGATGAGCTGTTTGGTGTGTGGGATGAGGAACACTGGACGTGAGCACAGCAATAATTCCATCCCATAACTGCTGTGATTATCTCCTGTGCCGGGCAATTTTCTGCTCATTTGTCTGAGGTGAAAGTCAAGCACACAGACTGAGAGCACAGAGCTCAGCTGCTGAATAGAAAGTTGCTTTTTTTTTGACATTTCCCAGACTGGAACTGTACTTTGTAATACCAATGTTCTCTCCCCATCACATTTGTAAAGATAATGGGAAGCTGCATTTCGAGAGCAAAGGATGCAGGATGCTCTCCAGCTTCAGCCTCGTTCAGCTGGATTGATTTTACCATAACTCTTCTCACAAATAAGCAGCACTTTTGTAAAAGCTGAGTGCACTGAAGCCTAATGGGTTTAATTTCTGTCCAGCTGGGCTGTGGCAGAACTCCCTGAGCCATTCCAGCTGTGCCTCTGTGCTGAGTGCCTCCTCAGGGATGAATCTCCATCCTCCTCAGGGAAGAAGCTCCACACAGCAGCTTTACCTGGGGAAATTCAGTGTTTTGTGAACACCTTTGCTGCTAAATGGCAGCAATTCAAACTGAGAGGTGAATCTGTTTGCCCACAGAGTGGGTTCATCACAAAGTCTGTGCATGAGCATAAAAGACACCACCGTGTGCCACTGCCACTGCATGTCCTGCCTGGCACATTCATTTGGGCTGTAATAAAAAATGGGTTTGTCCCACAAGGCCTCATCATCGTGCCCTGGCCCAAATAGGTTTTTTCCTTTAAAGGAAAATATTGCATCAAATGGAGGACTAACATAAGGAAGGGGGTGATTTGTACAGCCTCCTTTGGGCTGGCTTTGCCTGCTATAGGTTGTAAAAGTTCCGGTGGGAAAAATGAAGATGTTCAGAATAGATCTCATCTGGACAATCAGGTGGCCTTGCAAGTTTTGTATTTTAAGGTGGCATATCAGACTTTCTCCTCTGTAATCTCTGCAGTCCCTCCTTCAGAGCCATGGGGAGTTTTTCCCCCATTTTACAGAATTTTTGTTGCCTGTACCTGTGTTGAGGCTGTGACTGGAGGTGAAGCTGGTGTTTGACTCTTCTTATCTGAGAGGCAAAGGAAAAGCCTCTAAAGCTGTTCCCAAAGAGTGCTCAAGGATCCAAGGGCTGGGGTTTGGCTCTCCAGTGGTCACTCCTGTTTTGGGAGGAATTTGGAGTGATTTAGGAGGGTTGCTTTCAGAAATCAGATCCTCTGGTAGCCTGGGTATCTGCAGGACACTGACTGCACTGCTGAAATGGAGATTCTGAGCTCTTACCACCTCTGGAATGTTCAAACTTTCTAAGAGATCCTGGTGAAGGAACTTCTTTAACTAATTCCTGATGGAAGAGTTACATGTGTTGGTGATGAGGGAAGGAACTGCATCCCAGTGGCCATGAGTGTTTATTTTGTGGTGAGAATCCTGATGAGGGATCTTGGCTGAATTCCAGCTCTACGGTAACAGAAACAAATGTTTCAGTTGTTGAGAAATTACTTTAATCATTGTTTTCCATCTCTAAAGTGCGAGTGTACAGCGATGTACAGAACAGTTGGGAATTATGGGCAGAGCCAGGGACAACCTGGACAGGAATGACCTCAGTGCATTCCTCATTGCTCCATCCATCCATCCATCCATCCATCCATCCCTCCATCCATCCATCCCTCCATCCATCCATCCATCCCTCCATCCATCCATCCATCCATCCATCCATCCATCCATCCATCCCTCCATCCATCCATCCATCCCTCCATCCATCCATCCATCTGTCATCCATCCATCCATCCATCCATCCATCTCTCATCCATCCATCCATCCATCCATCTGTCATCCATCCATCCATCCATCCATCCATCCATCCATCCCTCCATCCATCCCTCCATCCATCCCTCCATCCATCCATCCATCCATCCATCCCTCCATCCATCCATCCATCCATCCATCCATCCATCCATCCATCCATCCATCCATCCCTTCCTCCATCCATCCCTCCATCCATCCATCCCTCCATCCATCCATCCATCCCTCCATCCCTCCATCCATCCCTCCATCCCTCCATCCCTCCCCACCCCGTGCCCACCCCGTTTCCCCCCTCTCTCCCTCTGGCTGTGTCTGTCTGTCTGTCTGTTCAGCTCTCCCAGGACACCTGAGGAGTCCCCTGTGCCCTTCCCCGGGGTGTGCAGCCCTCCCTGCCCTCTGCTCACTCTTCAGTAGTTTCTCTGGAATTAACTGGGCATACCACAGTCCCGCTCTGGGCACTGCTGTGACACGGAGCCTCCTGTGGCTCCCTTCCCGAGCCCTGCTGAGGGGCCGCGCTGGGCTCCATCGCTGCCGGGGCCCGGCGGAGGCAGGGCAGTGTCCGGAGGGCACGGAGCCGCGGGGACCCGCCCGTTCCAGCGGGGACCCGCCCGTTCCAGCGGGGCCCTGCCCTGCGGCCAGCGCTGCCCTTCAGGCCGTGCCCGTGGGCTCATCCCCGGGCCCGCGGCCGGCGGCGGGGCCGTGCCCGTTGCGCTCGGGCAGCAGCTGGAAGGTGAAGAACTGGCAGTGGCCGTGCTGCCCGCCGCCCTCCCGGGCCGGGCTGAGCAGGGAGCTGCAGTTCCTGCACTCGTGCAGCGTGCACAGCTCCAGCTGCGGGTGGCTGATCCTGCTCACGTAGCCGGGGCTGGGGGATGCCGAGGATAAAGTCCTCTGGCTGCTGCTCAGGAAGCTGCCGCTGTCTTCCAGGGAATCTCTCCTGGCGTGCTCCAAGGAGCAGCGGTTCCAGTTTCTGTAGCTGTAGGGCCACCAGCCCAGCTGCTTGCGCCGGTGGCACTGGCATCTCAGGATCTGGATGAAGGCCCTCTTGAACTCCTTGCTGGAGCACGGGTAGATGATGGGGTTCAAGCAGCTGTTGAAGTAGCCAAGCCAAAAAATCACCTTGAAGATCGTTTCAGGAGGCTTCAGAGCCGAAAACAGAGAACCTGTCCAGGGGAAACAAGCAGAGAATGTCTGAGATAAGGGGTTTGCCTTTAGGAAGGGAACAAATGAGGATGTTCATCAGATCACTGCCAGAATCTGTGTCTTAAAACTCTTTCATGCGTGTTGCTTTCAGTTTTGGTCTTCTGGTACTAAAATGTTATTTTTGAAAGCTAATAAGGAAATGTTTCCCATCTGAGGATTAAAGGAGCACATCATTCATAGTCCTTGTGTTTATAGGTCCTCACCTGCTGCAGGAGCAGCTCCTGATCCCAGGGATAGATCAAACCTCCCTTGTCCAGGCTGTTGCATGAGGAACACAATGAATAAGGCTGTGCCTTCTTCAGAGAGTTTTCAAAGGTCATATTAAAAGAAAAGTGTTCCCAGGCCCTTCAAAAAGAGCGTTTCCAGACACACCTTACAACTCCTAATACGCCTCTGGCAGCTCCTGAATGCCCCTCCATTTATCCAGATTATTGTGAGAGTACAAACCTCCCGAAACCTGAACTGAATTGGGGAACTTCCCACGTCTCAGGCATTCATAAAAATGGTGTAACCCAAATCAAGAGGTTATTCTGAGGACACTTCCCCTTCCCCTCACTACCAGACAATTTCCCTAACGAGGCTGCCCTGATGAAAAGCTCACGCTGGGGAATCCACTTCCTGTACTTTCAGTGGTAATGGATCAGCTAAATTTAGCAAACGGAGCTGGAGAAAAGAAGGTGTGAGATTTTTATGGCAAACAGAGCTGGGTCTGTTATCCATCTGGGAAAACACCTCAAGTGATCACGGAGCGGGGAGCCAGGAGAGAATTCCTCTGCCAGCAACTGGAGTTGGATTTGCAGAGCGATTCAAATGGAAGGTGACACCCCAGCCTGGCTGGGAAAGCACCTTTTCCTCTGGAATGGTTTTGGATTTCCTGGGCTGTGGGAGCAGCTGAGTCAGTGGTGGCTGTCAGGAGGCCGTGGAGGGGCGGGATGTGATTCTGGGCACCGTTCCCATCTCACAGCAACACAGAGGTCGTGCCTGGGGCCTCCAAACCGTACAAGAGCATTTCCTCTGCTCCTGGGTAACAGCTCGGGGGTGCCAGCACAGGCAGCACAGCGTGTGTGGGGCCAGGGCTGGGCTGCACTCCCTGCACCAGGCTCCTGTGGCTCCAGATCCCAGATTTTATCCTGGCAGTTTGGGAATGGGGCCAGGGCTGGGCTGCACTCCCTGCACCAGGCTCCTATGGAGCCAGAATCCCAGATTTTATCCTGGCACAGTCTGGGAATGATGCCAGCTCTGGCTCTGCCCTGGAGCTGAGGAACTCATGGTTAAATGCAGAGTTTAAAGGGATTTCCTCACTCCTGCACTTTAGGATTTTGCAGGACTCCTGTAAGGTGAGCCCCTGTCCCTCAGGGCTGTTCTCCTGGCAGTGATCTGTGGGGTTTGGCCAGAGCCTTTTCTGTGCAGCTGCTGCAGATCCTGCAGGTCCTGCCTCTGTCCTGATGGATGCTGCAGGAATTACAGAGCACAACGTGTCCAACATCAGAGAAACCATGAAATGCATTTGAAAAATTTCCAGCACACCCCAAGTCAATGCAGCTCCCCAAACTGTGTCTCCTGAATGTCTGGGTGAAGGATTCAGTGACAATTCCTGTCATTCATTGCATTCCCATAAAGATTTAGGAAAAGCTGATCCAAGTTTATCACTGCAGCCAAGGTGAGGAGGATGCTACCAAATCTTCCCTGTGCTCAGCTGCAGAACCTTTGCAGGGTTCATTTTGTAAGTGATAATTGCTAATATTTCCCTTCAGTTGGGGGAAAAGAGGAGCTCTGTGGCTTTACAGAGCAACTACAAAGCACCATGATGTGAATTTAAATTTCTTAAATTGTTTTCTGGAATTCCTTTAAAATAGAAATGATTTTGAGCTCCTAAAGTCCAGCAAATCTCATGAAGTGGCTCAGGAGTCTCTGTTTTTTCTTTGGTGTAGATTTAGCTGTGCTTCTTTCATCTCTATCACACGAGAACTTACTCCTGAATTTCTCAGTTTCAAAACCTTTCCATCATTGTAACTGAATGCTGATCTTGATTTTTTTTTTTTTAAATTCACTACAATACCTTTTATTTAGCTACATTAACCTGTCAGGAGCAAACAAGTGGGGCTTGTTTTGATACCTTGATAAAATGCTCCAGCAAAGCCTGCTGGCCACACTGGAACACCAGACTGATATCTCCTGCTCTAATCTCCAACCACTTCCCCTCTGCAGCCTGATAAAGAGCTTCAATCCTGCCCTGTGCTGATTGAAGTTGCTCTTTTAAATGCCTGGAACATTTGCATGTGGTTTTCTCCTCAGTGATTTATTCACTGTGGGGTGGCCAGAGGGATTTCCCCACTCCAAGTGATTGCTCTCCTGGTGTTCCATGTTTAACAGCCTCACTCCAAGGGATGTGTATTTTCTGCTCATTAACCCTGTGATTTATTAATCACAGCACCACAAGCTCCCTCTCACTGCACCACTGACACCAACGAGATTTTTGCAGAGCACAAAGGGAGAACAGGAAATATTTCAGAGATTCAGCTGGACCAGTTTGGAGGGATCAGTTTTTGCCCACAGTCCCCAGGCTTGATGGAGCTGTTGAGCTTGGAGATACACTGAGCAAGAACCAGTATCATAAAAAGGATAAAAAGGAAGCAAGAAGTATTTTGTTTAGGAAGAACGAATTTCATTTAGGCTCTGACTGGTTCTTTATAGTGGATGCTTTATTGCAGAAAAAGTCAGTCAAGTCTCCCCAATGAAATTAGGGAACACTGTGGGAAACAATTTGCCACATTAATTCTCCTCACGTATTCTGCAGAATATGGAGGCAGAGCATCACTGAGCCATTAAAATTCTGAGGCCACTGGAGTCAGGGAAAGCCTTGAAACCCTTTGAAAAGGCTCATAAGGACTTTAGTGGACCTGGGAAGAGTCCTTAAAATATCAGTGTGGGCAGTGGGAAGATCTTCTGGAATGGCTTTATTGTTTTACTCTTAATTAAGGGAAACTCTTCACTGGAGTGAAGGAGGTTTTAATTAAACCTTCATTTTTATTGCATTCTGGGTTTGATATCAATTAAGTATAATAAATTACTCATGGAATGATCAGTTCTGCTCAGAATTTGCTGCCTAGATTAGATAATAACTGGGGAGGAGTACTGTGAATTCCCTGGGTTTAAGGACAAGTCACTCAGGATGAATTTGGGGCTGTCAGATGCTGTTTTCTGTGCCTTACAAAGGAATTGCATTTCAGCATCTTCTAATCCAGTTTTGCTGAGATGAGAACACACCTGGGGAGGGGGAGTGTGTTGAGTTCCTTTCCAGTTTCCTGGAGCAAACACAACATCTGGAGTTATTGCAATGGTACAACGGAGGGTTTTGCTGGGTGCCACTGGATATTCCAGCTGGGAGCTCCACTTGCAGGCCTTTGCCATTGTTTGGAGATTAAAGAGCCACAAACCATGAAACTCCTTCTCCCTATTGATAACAGGTGGAAAATGAAGTGTTCCAAAACCTCCTTGTTTGCACACCATAAAATAGAAAGAGGGAATTGGTCATTAGTGATTGGATGTTCAGAGTCAGGTAAAGGTACCCTTGGAAGGCAACCCAAGGGCCAATCTTCTTTCAGAAATTCCATTTTTGTGCAAACTGGAGCCATTCTGCTTGAGTTAAACCTGAGCTTTTCAAGAGAAAATTCTAAGATTTTAAAGATCACTCTGGTGAGGGAAAGTGTGGCCAACCACCAAATGATAACAGCTGAGTTCTGAGACTGGGAAAACAGGAAACTTCCCCAACAACAACCCCCATCTCCATCTGTCCCCCACGAGTCAGCTTGTGCAGAAACGAGCCTTGCTGTGCAAGGAATCTGCTTTATGAGGGAATTTTGCCCTGGGAAAAGTGTTTGATCTGATCTAATCTGATCTGACCTGTGCTGTGACAACCTCAAGACTTTCCAGGCTGGGAACCTCCGTGTGATTCCTGCAGCAGCCACAGCTCCTGGCAGCTGCTGATGGCTGAGTTACATCCACTGTGTGCACAGGCAGTCAAATCCTCCCTGCAGGAGCAATCATCTGCCCCTGGGCAGAGTTGTTGGGAGTTTAGAATGTGCTGAAAGGATGTGGTTGCCTTTTGTTCAAGCTTTCTGCAGCCCTCCTCACCACGGGCTCAGCCAAGCCAGCGTGCCAAGGTTTTACAGCTAATTGAATTTCTAAAGCTCCTGATTTCTTCCCTTCCAGCATCCAGGGTTTGTTGACATTCCCCTGGACTTATTTAATATAAGAAAAAAGCCCCCAAACAGTAGATGTTTACAAACAGTAGATGATGAAGTGGAGAGGATGGTTATAAAACCAAGGGTTGGTCAAGCTGGGAGGCACTGCGGGCTGCTGGAGAGGAGGATTAGGATAACAGGAAAACCAGCTGGAAAACTGAAAAATGATCTTGACAAACACGGAGAGCATCCAAAATAAGCAGAATCAAATTCAATGAGGGAAATGAAAGGAAAACTGGATAAGTTATAAGTAACAGTGGGTAGCACACGAATCTGATGGGGTTCCAAGTGTGGCAGTTGTCACTCTCCAGTGTGGTGATAGGTGCATTATGAATTTCCTGGAATCGTGGAATATTTTGGTTTAAAGGGACCTTTAAGCTCATCCAGTTCCACTCCCTGCCATGGGCAGAGATGTCTTCCACCATCCCAGGCTGCTCAGAGCTCAAAAAGTGTCCTGGCTGTGAGGAATTTATGTCCTAGGACTGACAATCTCTAGCAGATGCCTCATATTTCAGATGAACAAATCGCTGCAATGAGAACAGCATGAACTTCATTCACAATGACTCCAATTTGGGAGCTTTTGAAAGGCTCTGAAAATAGAAACTTATCTGGAGTGGCCAAAATAAAACCAGGACTTCAAGGAGGACAGATAGGCATGAGATCTTTTCCTAAACCCCAGAGCTGCTACAGCTCCTTGCATTACAAGCAGTTGCAGAGCACAGCAGCTCCATTTGATTTCTGCAGGGACTTTGCCTTGTATTTAAACACAGAATTACTGCCCTGGGCATCACCTCTCAGCCCAGCCCAGCTTTGTGACTTCCACCATGGAGAGAACTCACCTGTGTTTAAACTGTGCTGCCCTCAGACAAACAGGATAAAGCCAAGATCAGTTTTGGTCAGGATCTTGTGCAGTCTCTGAAGCTGCCCGTGCACAGGGACACAAATGTGGCATTATTGTTGTTATTGTTTGGTCCAAAGGAGTTACAGACTCCAGCAGCTCCCCACTAGACAGCACACGAGCCAAGATTATCCTTGTTTTGCAAAGGATTAGCTGATTAAGGGAGTCTAGAAAAGCTAATCTGAGTCTGCTGACATTTCATTTGTTGTACTTCAGGATCTGCAATTGCGGAACATGCCCTGGTGATTTCTCTCCTCCTTGCTTCTGCCTGGCAGCTGAGCCAATCTGTCTTGGCCCTGGCTGGTAGGAAATAGCTCCAGCATGGAACTGAGCACCGTGGCAGAGGTGCTGGATGAATTTCCAGTGCAGGTTTCTCTCCTGTCCCTCAGAGATGGGTGGTTATTGCTTTCCTAGGGCTCACCTGGAAGCCCATCAAAACTGCTCCAAAGCTTGCACTGGGTCTTGCAGAGTTGTTTTAGTAAAGATGTGAAAAACCTCCTGGCTCTTTGGTGCTGGCAGTATTTCAGCTAAAGCAGAGACCCTGAGCTCTGGCCTCAGGGGCTTTAGGAGCACCTGGATCTGTGTCCCTTCCCTCAGGGCTGCTCCTGTGCCCTCCAGCCTGAGCAGCTCCTCACGTGTTCACAAACCCCTCTGGTGTCAGGGCTCACCTCCAACTGCCCTGCTGAAAGCAACACTTCCTCTGAAATCCTCCCTCCCCTCCTGCCTTTGATTTCTAGAGTTGTGGGATTTCCTCTCACTGCCCAGTGGCTCAGTCCTAATTTTTTTTTCCCTTGGATCTCCCAGACCACCTGACACAGGAGCTGCTGCCATCCCTGGGGCTGAGCAGTCACCACTGGTGCATTTCTCTGTATTTTTTCTTCATTGCTTTGTGCATTTGTTTCTGTGACCCTGCAGGATTTCCCTTTGTTCCTTTGACAAACAAATCCAAAGCCTACAGAGGAATTACCCAGGAATTTGTGCAGTTTCCCCTACTTTGATAACAACTTTGTCCTAAACCCCAGAGCTCTGCAAGTGACTGAAATTGATACCCTTTGCAAAGCAAAGCTTAAAGCAGGGCTTAAGAGAAGCTATTTCAGTAGGAAAATGAATCATCTCCAAATAATCTGGTGCTCCCCACGTGCCAAAGCACTCTGTGCTGGTCAGTGAATGCCCTCAGGATGTTTAATTGTCCAGTTCCTGCTGTCTCCTGTCAACTGAACTTTGCCCAGGGATTGACCCGCCAGATTGCCACATCTCCTTCGTTTATCTGAATTCTGTAACTATTAACTCGAGGTCATCAATTCCAGAGAGCTGGGCTGGTCAGGGAGGGGAAGAGGAGGCAAATGAGGTGAAGATAAGCCAGACCTAAAGCCCTGCAGAGGGCAGAGCCCAGAGGCACTTTCAGCACCGGACCTAAAGCCTGGAAGGTTTCCCATGGAAACCAAGGAGCCCAGTGTGGTATTCTCAGAGGTTGGCCTGATGTAGAATAAATCTGCATTCTGTACTTAAATGGCTTTATATTTTAAGAGTAATTATGTGTTGGCTGACCTACAAGGTGCAGAGTATTTTATTTTTTATTACTTACAGAGAGATAACAAAAGCTTAATCCACAGAGATAATCCCACCAGTTGTATCTTCATCCTGGGGCCTCTTGGGACTTCTCCCACTGCTGTTCCAAGGGTTTTATTTTGCTTCAGTGGATGGACCCGGGATTTGGGGGAGCAGGGGGAATTAGGCTCTGAAGTGGGCAGTGGATCCTGCTCTGATTTCCACTGGAATTATGCAGCAGGCTGGGGAAATGCCCTGGGGAGGTGCCTGGTGAGTTTTCCCTCCGGGAATGTCTGCGAACAGATTGGAAGTCTGCTCTGATATCTCAATTCACAGGAGTGACACTACAGCTCTCCTTCCACCATCCTTCATTTTGTATTCATTTTTTGAACAAAGGTATTGTCATAAAATTGGACACTCCATTGTTTAAAGGAGGGAGTTTTAATGAGTGTTGCCTTAGTTCTGCAGAGCTCTAGCCTTTAAATAAAAAGAATCTCTTTCACTCATCACTTATCAGCAATGAATATTTAATGTAGTCCTGCTGCCTAAGGAGGAATTTGTATGAAAGGGATGAAAGGAAACATTTATTTTAAAAAACCAAGATATTTACTCCTCAAAGCTGAGTCACTGAATTGATGACCCAAGAAGTTGTCTCAAAGACACAAATGTCTCTAGGTTTTTTTTAAATGTTGAATCACAAATAATTTTGAGTGGCAGGGTGACTGTTAGCACAGGCAGGGAGCTTTTCTAAATGTGCAGCCAGGATGTTCTGTAGCTCCATTGCTGTCTGGAAAGAACATCCAATACAGGAATAACCCAGATTTCTCACATGATTCCCTCTGAGCTCAGCTCTGCATCCCCAGGTGCTGAAGGCAGCACAGCTCAGTGCTCCAGAACCGACTGGGGGAAATTCAGTGCTGAGAATTTAATGCTGCTCAGTGCCTGTGGTGTCAAGGCTGCAGTTCCAATCTGCACTGCATACAGAGCTTTCCTTGGGATTTTTGCTTGAAAAACACTCTGGAAGCACTGATATAATTTCTTTTCATTTTCCCAAGCAATCTTCCTGCTTTCAGCACCACAGCTGTTCCCAGGGCAGAGCTGCCACCTGATGGAATAACCCTGGGCTGGAATATCAAATGGAGAGCTGTGGAAGAAATTGAAATGCCAGACTGGAAGAAGAATCATTTTGCCTGGGAAAAAATGGAACTGCTGAGAATACCAAGGAAACTCTGCTCCATCCAAGTAGATTTGTTCAGACCTGAGGCTGCAGAAATAACATTTACCAGCTTGGCAAACGTTTTGTGGTTGGATCCACACAAATCCAGAGCTGCTTTGCCAACACTCTCCTGCAGAGTCCTGGAGTTACTGAGGGAAACAGGGAGCAGAGAGATAGAAACATAAATAGCAAGGATGCAGGTGTGAGGGTGTGAATTGGGTTACTGGGGCAAACAGAAGGTGGGAGAGGGAGAAGCTGAGGAAGAAGCCTGTGAGAGAGAGAAGGTGTGGGAGGGAGAGGAGATGTCTCAGCTGGTCAGCCCAGGAACCAGTGGAGAGCTTGGAAAACATCAGCACCTTTGGGATTCTACAGTTTGCCTGTCCCAGGAATTGATTTCATACCACTGGGTGCTCCCTAAAGGGGTTTTAATAGCATTTCACTGAATTTTGTGTCTTCAAGACCAAAGCAAAAGATTCCTGCTGTGAAGAGTGCAGCTCACAGCTCCTCAGGAATTCTTTCTGCAGTTGAGAGCAGCTGCATTGTGCACGTCAGGAAAAGGACTTTTCTCACCTGTCCTAGTGAGCAATGCTTGAGTCATGCCTGACATCCTCAATTGACTCTGCTCTGATACATAGAGATAAAAATACAGCACGTTGGACAGTGCTGGATCATAAATCTAAAAAGAAAAAGTCAGGAATAAGGAATAAACCTATTCCTAGTCAGCAAAACAAAGGGAAAAAAACCACTGTGGAAATGCATTTGGGATGCTACAGATTCCTTCTGTCCCCCCTTTTTAGCCAGAGGGTTTGACAGAAATGGGATTCCAGCAGTTTTATGGCACTGCCAAGAGCTCGTCCCTGCAGCTCTGGGGGGCAAATTGTCCCCACACTGGGGAGTGTTGGGGTCACAGTGCCAGCCTGGGTGGGCTGGGGTGCCCAGCTCTGGGTTTGTCCCCCAGCTCTGAGTTTATCCCCAGCTCTGGGTTTGTCCCCCAACTCTGGGTTTATCCCCAGCTCTGGGTTTATCCCCAGCACTGGGTTTGTCTCTTTCACTGAGTTTATCCCCAGCTCTGGGTTTGTCCCCCAGCTCTGGGTTAGTTCCCCAGCACTGGGTTTTTCCCCAGCACTGGATTTCTCCCCCAGCTCTGGGTTTGTCCCCCAACTCTGGGTTTATCCCCAGCTCTGGGTTTGTCCCTTTCACTGAGTTTATCCCCAGCTCTGGGTTTGTCCCCCAGCTCTGAGTTTATCCCCAGCACTGGATTTGTCCCCCTTCACTGGGTCTGTCCCCAGCCCCTTGCCAGCCCTTGGTGCTGTGCTGGAGGCTCCAGCCTGTCACTCATTTCTGCCTTGGCACAATTTATACAGGAGATAAAATCATATCGTGGCAAGTAATAAGTTCTCCCTCAGGTGGTTTAACAGCCACTCACTAAACCTCCCAGACAGCCCAGGAGATTTGAAATAACTTCTCCAAGGGAAAAGTGACACTTTTATGGGAACTGGTTGGTGTCTCCCTTTGCTCCTGGCCTGTGTCTGTGTTTTTACTGCTCCACATCTGAGCTGGGTGAGGGCTGTGAGTCCTGCCTCCTGCCACCCACACACAGGAGCTGCTGTGTTCACAGCTGCTCTTTCCCCTTCAGTAATTCAAAATCCAGGAGGGAATCTGCTTTCTCAGGGGGTCGTGACCCTGCTACAATCTGGTACTGCTACATATGGTGGAAATACATTTCTGGGTATTTTTGCTTGTTTTATGTTATAAACTTCCTTTAAGAGCCAGCACGAGGACTTAAACTTCAGTAGCCAAAGAGAACTTTACTCACGGTTTTCCTTCTGTTTGGATTTTTTCACATCCTTTAACATGACCTTTATGCAAGTCTTGAGTCATAAAGATTTTCAAATTCAGTATAATAAGGTAGAGATGACAAAGTTGCCCTGCCGTAGCTGAAGGAGTAAAGATTCTAAATGATATTACACAGAAATTACAGTTTTACAGCACTTCACCAGGACCAGGCTCTGAACTCGGTTCAGTTTTGTTCAACCATCTCTAAAAATACTCGCTTACAACTCAATCAGAAATGTTTTGGTTGGGTAACTAAGTAAACACAAATACAGAGCATTAATAAAGGCCTTTTCTCCCTTTTCTTTATCCACCTCTTTCCATAATTAGGCTGCCAGATTGTCTCAGAGAAATGAATTTTGGACAGTTATTTCTGAGAGCTCAGTAATTGAATATCTTGAGATATTTCCCTTCAGAAGTAGTGCTAATATTAAAAACAAAACAGGCACATTTCACACAGCTTTGGGGACACTGAGCAATGTGTTAAGGCTATGGCAATGCTTGAACAGTATTTTAAAGTTGAAAGTGAACAAAGTCACTCCCAAAAGCTTCCATGGCAGTGTCCAAAACCCCTGAATGAAGAACTGACCCCAGTGAGGACCTTCCTTGGGGATCTGCGGGATCTGCTTTGGGTTTGGGATTTGATCAGTAATGTTTGAACTAAAAGCTAGAACTTTTCAGCTTCCCAAAGCTCAGGGGAGTTTTGCCCCTCACAATTAACTCATTTTCAGTCCGGACACCTTCAAATGCCCAAATCCTGTTGTGTTATATCCCAAAGCTGGGGCAGTGACCTGAACCCCCAACACTGCAGTGGTCTTACCTAGGGTTTGGGATGAAACATTTTGGTAAGGTTTCTGACACCTGATTCAATTCAAATCAACAACACAAAGGGGGATTTAAGATATGAACCCTGGAGGTGATGTCCCCTGGGGTGACACGGGCCCTGAGGACTCCAGGTGAGCAGCTTTGTGCAGCTGCACACTTCCCAAAGTTCCAGCGTGACTCTTTGCGCATCAGGAGCTCCCTTTCCTTCACTCCCTTCCTTTCTGCTCACTGCAGCTCTCCCACCACTGTCTCCTTCCCATCCCCCTGATCCCTTTCCGTGGTGTTTCTGTGGGATCCCACAAACCCACCCCGGGCCTGCCCTCGCAGTGCCCTGGTCCCCAACTCACCCAGTGGCAGGACAATGAAGAAGGGCAGCCAGCACAGGATGAACATGCCAACCACAATTCCCAACGTCTTGGCCGCCTTCTTTTCTCTGGAGAACTTTAAAAGTTTGAAAGCTAAGGAGTTCCTGGGATTGTGACCCTTGGCTTTGGTGTTGTTCAAGGTGTCCTCGTGCTTGTAATGAATCCGTAAGGTCAGCTCCTTGGAGTCAGACATTTCCTTCATCACCCCAGCTTCCAGGTTCCTGGTAGTCCTTTTGGCCACGACGTAGACCCGGCAGTACATGACGAGGATGACGATGAGAGGGATGTAAAAGGAGCCCAGGGAGGAGAAGAGAGCATAGAAAGGCTCCTCGGTGATGCGGCACTCCCGATCGTCCTGCGGGGCCGGCTCCTTCCAGCCCAGCAGGGGCCCGATGGAAATCACCATGGACAGGACCCAGACCCCCAGGAGAGCGAAAATGGCCCTTCTCCTGGTGACCAGCGTGGGGTACTGCAGCGAGTACCGCACCCCGATGTACCTGTCGATGGAAATGGCACACAGGCTCAAAATCGACGCTGTGCAGCACAGCACATCCACTGCTGCCCAGATGTCACAGAAAATCCTCCCCAAAACCCAGTAGCCAAGCACTTCCAGCGTGGCAGAGAAGGGCAGGACAGTGAAACTCAGCAGCAGGTCTGCTATGGCCAGGTTAACGATGAAATAGTTCGTAGGGGTTCTTAAATGTCTGTTGCAAGCCACCGAGAGAATTACCAGGATATTACCTATGATGGCAAAGAGAATAAAGGCACCGAGGATGAGTCCCACAACGATCGCCCTGCTCGTGGCCAAGGCAGGTGAATCCAGGTTGCTTCCCGTCTCGTTGGAGTTGTTAGCAGAGAAATTGCCATAATTTAGCGCAGAGCCTTTGAAATATCCCGCTATTGATGTATTGGATTTATCACCAAGGTAGGTATTCATCTTCAAAATCATCCTCCATAGCAAGCCGGGCTTGTGTCCCTCGGCGAGTCAGCTCAAAGTCATCTCTGGACCCGCCAAGTGGCCGCCGAGCCGCGGGCAGGGCGAGCAGGAGCGTTCATGGTCCCGCAGAGCCGCAGCCCCGGCGCGGTCCGGGCAGCCCGGGGCAGCCGGAGTCACCGAGGCACCGCTGCTGCTGCTGCGCAGCGCTGCATTGCCCATGCGGAGCCGCCGCCAGCAGCAGCAGCAGCAGCAGCAGCAATCGTGCCCGGAGCCGCGGGAGCTGCGTCCTGCCGTGCCTGACACACGGGGCGGGCTCAGCCCCAGAGCCGCCGCGCCCCGGGCGGAGGGACAGGGGACAGGGGGATGGAGGGACAGGGGACAGGGGACAGGGGGATGGAGGGACAGGGGGATGGAGGGACAAGGGGATAGAGGGACAGGGGGATAGAGGGACAGAGGGACAGGGGGATGGAGAGACAGGGGACAGGGGGATGGAGGGATAGAGGGACAGAGGGACAGGGGGACAGGGGGATGGAGGGACAGGGAGACAGGGGGATGGAGGGACAGAGGGACAGGGGGATGGAGGGATAGAGGGACAGAGGGACAGAGGGACAGGGGGACAGAGGGACCGAGGGACAGAGGGGTGGCCCCGAGTCCCTGCGCAGCCGAGGGCGGTGAGCGGCTCCGCCGTTCGGGGACAGTGGCGGTGCGGGGACAGTGCGGTGACCCTGCGGTGGCTGTGCGGGGACTGGCAGTGGCTGTGCTGTGGCAGTGCTGTGACAGTGCTGTGACAGTGCGGGGACTGTCAGTGGCTGTGCTGTGACAGTGCGGTGACAGTGCGGGCACTGACAGTGGCTGTGCTGTGACAGTGCTGTCACAGTGCGGGGACTGTCGGTGGCTGTGCTGTGACAGTGCTGTGACAGTGCGGGGACAGTGCGGGGACAGCGCGGTGACTGTCACTGGCTGTTGGTGACTGTGCGGTGGCGGTGCACGGACTGTCTGTGACAGTGCCCTGTCAGTGCCGTAACCCTGCGGAGGCGGTGCGGGGACAGCAGTGGGGACAACAGTGAGGGGACAGTAGTGAGAGAGGGGACAGCAGTGAGAGAGGGGACAGCAGCGAGGGGACAGTAGTGAGGGGACAGTAGTGAGAGAGGGGACAGCAGCGAGGGGACAGCAGAGGGCAATGCCGGCCGGGCGACACCGGCGGGACGTCGCGATCTTAACTCAGCGCTTGCCACAGGAACCTGCAGTGCAAACCTGGAAAAAAAGCAGTTGCATTATCTGAGAAAAAAGATCTTCGCTGGGACGTGGTAAAAAAAGCAGTTTCGGGACAAAATGATCGGTTACCCTTCTGCCCGTTAAGGAAATATTTATATTGGAGTTTATTTTGTGAGTCACATATCGTTTTAGAGAGCTAATCATCTCCTAAGGACAAATAGCTCGGTCCCAAAAATCCCTGGTTTATTTGTATTATTCATTACTCAGTATTACTATTCAATATTCAATAATGGCATGAAGTTTGTTTCTAATTAAGAATCTGATGATAAAATAAAATTGTAACAGATCCTGTTGCCATTCTGTTCTTCTGTACTGGGCACATCTGTGGCTTCAGCTCCTCTTTTCCACCTCTGTAACTTTTCCAAGCAGAGTTTATTGTGAGCCCTGAGCAGAGCTGAGCACCCCCACCCACAGCCCAGGGGAAGGCAGAGACAAGGATTTACTTTAGGAAATACTTTATTTAGGAAATACTTTACTTCTTGATGCTGAAATATCTTCCTGAGT
This sequence comes from Sylvia borin, assembly GCA_014839755.1. Taxonomy (NCBI): domain Eukaryota; kingdom Metazoa; phylum Chordata; class Aves; order Passeriformes; family Sylviidae; genus Sylvia; species Sylvia borin. Next base: position 17,074,316 of record CM025970.1, on the reverse strand, counting down.
TTTTGCTCAGGGCTCTGAGGTCACTGATGTTGTTCACTTGTCGTAGCTCTGGGAAGAGTCATCCTCTTACAGTAGCCTATAAAGCAAAATATAAGCAACAACAGATTTATTTTGCAGATAATAGCCTTTAATGTCGAAAGCTGTGGCTTCTTGGTTTCTTCGTCTTGTGAAGCTTTGGGGAGAAATCTCAGATCTTTAGAGCTCAGTGCCATGAAAAACAAAAAGTGAGAGATTTGCTGAACATAAAGCTGCCAAAATCCTGTTCTCAACTTTCTGTCATCACGTTACGTCCCCCAGCTGTTGTCTGCTGTGCTCTGGGTTACTCTATATTGATTTTCCTGTTACAAAATGTACTGTGTTTAAAATAAAAACTTCATATTTAATAAGGCAGCTATGGCTGAAGGCTGCAGCTGCCTGCTGCTTTGGAGGACAAACCGTGCAAAGAAAAGTTGAATTTTGGTCAGGGAGCGCATGGCAGATGTTGGTGTGGCCCTTCTCAGCAGCAGGGCTGTGGCAAGGCTTTGTTGTTCAGAAAGTTCCCTTTGAAACGTTCACAAGAATGGCAGGATAATGTCCTGGAGTCACTGAAGGGGAGAGGAACAAACATTTGGATTTATGAGCTTCACCTCAGCTCTTCTGCCCTGCCCTGGCCACGGCAGAGTTTTCAGTGCTGCTAAAGGCAGGCAGCAGCTGGGCCTTGGGGCATTCAGCCTTCACACTTCCAGCTCCTGCTGGGCTCCACTCTCGGTTCTGTTTGTGATTTCTGATTTTCTCTGCCTGCTCTGTGAATTTCTCAGGCTGGGAGCTGTGTCCTGAGCCCTCAGCTCTGACCTCAGTGGTCGTGGCAGCACCGAGGGCATGGAGTCACTGCATCCTCCCTCTCCTGGGGCTTGAGCTACACTCATTACAAACAGTTTGATTAGATCCTTAGCTCCAGACATGACCCTGCTCCAGCCTTTGGCATGTTGGAAAATTTGATCACTGCAGAACGTTGGGAGGTTGGATAAGAAAAGCCCCATGAGGATGGGAACTGCTCCATGCCACTTGTCAGCTGGCATCATGAGGGACATGGCCAGCCTGCCAAGGGTGACAGAGTGGCCTGAGGCTGCTGCCTGGCTCTGGGAACACTCCAACCAGACTTTGTAGTGCCAAGGAAGCAGATCTTTCATCAGCCCTTCAGCAGCCACTTGCAGGAGTCAGCTGGTGGCAGGCCACGGTGCCCACAGCAGAGGAGAGGGCAGAGGGAAGGGAACGGATCCTGACTGCCCATGGCTGGACTAAACATTGCTCAGAGCTGGGAGCAGTCTGCTTCCCTTCCTGGAGCTGCTCTCTGTGCCCCTCTGCAGGAAAGGACACACAGAAAAATCCCGTTCCAGGGGTCAAAGGAAGACAAAGCCGTGGCTCGTCTCCCCCAGCCCCTGGAGCGTGTTGTCACAGCTCTGCTCACCGAGCTGTGCAAAAACAAACCGCCTGGGTGATCCTGAGCCTGAGCTGAGGAATGTGCACGAATTGCTCTGAGATCTTCAGCAGCAGGTGCTGTGAGAGAACCAAATGGATTGAAACTCAGACACGAGCTTTTAACTCTTCACCTGCCTGGGGGTGAGGGGTGGAATAGGCACTGTGAGAAAAGGGGAATTTTCCTGCCTGGTTTGAGGTGGCACTTGGAGCCAGTCAAAGGCACCTGCTCAGAGAAGTGCAGCCAGGATTCATGGCAGAGTTCCTTTCATTCGGATGAATCACAGTTTTCAATGAAAAAGAGAATTTAATAGCCTAAGGATTCTAGTCAATTATACTCCAATAATGCTCCCAGAGTCATTTTTCAATGACTCCTTCACTGAAAGAGAAACCCTTTAGCGTGGCTCAGCTTTGTGAGGGGCTGTGCTCCCTTTCCTCATTTGCAAAGGGGTGTTTAAACATGTGCTGGCATTTGGATGTGAGACACAGCAGAGACACTCCCAGAGCACTTTTGCAACTCTGCTCCTAATTGGGCATGTGGGGATGAGCTGATTCAGGATTTAAATGAGAATATCTCCATATCGTTTTATATAATCTCTCTTGGGCATTTCCATCTCACTTCTCTGCTATTTTCTCTAATATTAAAGCATTACCAAGAAGTGGAGTGAGCAGCTGGCCTTGGGGAATGTTTTGGTGTGATTGTGGGTGGGTATTTAGATTCCTGTGATGAAGAATTGTAGCTCTGAGAACATGTGAGTGTTTGGCTCTAGATTACATCCAAAGCAGAGCTTCTCTGTAGGGAAATCCTTAAAATTATATTGATAAAAGGATGAAATTTGTCTGCTTTTGATAGAAACTTCAGTGTTAGCTACAGAGCTGCACTTAATTATTGCTTGTTTTATTAATTACAGTGGATAGTGTTGGTGCTGTACCTGTGCAGAGTTGGTACAGGGGTCCTTCCTGAAGTCTTTCTTCTGGAAATCACTAAAAATCACAGACAGTGCCACCCACAAAATGTATTTCCTTCACTTCAACTCTTTCTGATGGGCAGAACTTCGTCCTTCCTCAAACCTCCTTGTCTCAGCCAGTTATAAAAAGTCCCCTCAGCCATTGGAAATACACTGAATTATGGTTTCCTTACATTTCGTGATTAACTAGGAACACATTTCCTTGGAGCACACAAACCCTGAATCCCAGGAAAGGGAATTGCCATGATGAGAAGAGAAAAAATACGTTTAAAATGCTAATTTGCAGTTGTCCAATGGTGATATTTAAAGCCTTGTGGGTTTATTTTCTGAGTAAGGGAAATATCTCCTAGGTTTGTATTTACAGCCACGGTTATTAGCTGGAGCTTGCCAAAACAGGATTGCACACATTTGCAATTTGGAATAATCTTTTTTTTCTGTAGTTATTCAGTGCTTGTCATTTTTATGTAAATGGGATTTCAAGAGCATTTTCGGGTAAAATTAACTGAAATACAATTATTTTCATGCTCTCACTGGCTCTTAAACCCTCTCCCAGACAGGTTTTGCAGGCCCATTGCCCTACACTAAACCATGTTTTTCCTCACTGTGCTTTTTCTGTCAGAACCGTGCTGGAAACTCCCAGAATTTATCATCAATTGACCAGTTACTGACAGAGGCCTTATCTCAGAGACTTTGTGAGGGTGGTGCCAGACTGGGCATTTAAGTGGGACAGGAAAATCAGTGTTGGGAAGAACAAATCCCTGCCTTAAGGAGAGAGGGAAGAGCAGGAGCAGGGCAGCTCCTGCCTGTCCTTTGCACCTTCAGAGTTCTGCTGCTGCTGTCCCAAAGGGCCACGGGAAGTGCAAATCCCTCCTAAAGCTCTGCACAAGTGCCCTGAGGAAAGAGGATTTCTGCCTGATCCCACCGGGACATCATCCAGACCCAGGGAGCTCTGACTCTGCAATCTTTCACCGTTTGAATCCAAATTTCAGGGGATTGAAGGGAACCAGGAGAGGGAAAACAATTGAATTCTGGTGAAGAGGCAGGAGGGGACACCAGGCTCTCCTGGAAGGATCCTTTCCTCTGCTTCACATTTCAGCTAGGTCAGAACTTGCCTCTTTTGGGAGAGAATTACAATGGAATGAACTTGAGGTTTTAATCTCTTTGTTCTAGATGTGAGAAATTCAAATTAATACAGAGTAATGGACTAAATTTGAGGTTTTAATTTCTCTCTTCTAGATGTGAGAAATTCAAATTAATACAGATTAATGGAATAAACTTGAGGCTTTAATCTCTCTGTTCTGGATGTGAAAAATTCAAGTTAATACAGATTAATGGAATGAACTCGAGGTTTTAATTTCTGTCTTCTAGATGTGAGAAATTCAAATTAGTACAGATTAATGGAATAAACTTGAGGCTTTAATCTCTCTGTTCTGGATGTGAAAAATTCAAAGTAATACAGATTAACGGAATGAACTCGAGGCTTTAATCTCTCTGTTCTGGATGTGAGAAATTCAAATTAATACAGAGTAATGGAATGAAGTTGAGGTTTTAATCTCCCTGCTAGATGTGAGAAATTCAAATGAACACAGATTGCCCAGTCTTTAAAAAAAAAAAAAAAAGGCTGGGTATATTTATTTACATGAAATGAGTTAAACGTCCTTGAAACCATTTAACCTGAGATTAAAAGGGCAAGAATTAAATGCTGAAAAAAAAAGAAAACCATTTTAAACACAGCACAAAGCTCCTGTTCCTCCCTGGCTTAACCAACGTTTTGTACAAGATTAGGAGCAGCTCAGAGGTTTCTGGGGCTCCTGGAATGAGCCCTGATAAACTGACTGAGGTGACCACAGAGTTATAAATCTCCACACCTCAGGAAATAAACTTGGAGGTAAATTCAGGCTGGATAATGCTCCTCAGGCTGTCACAAGTAATTCATCTCACTGCTGTGCCTCCTCCTCAGTAGTTTCTTCACTCTGAGGATGAGGTGCCCAGGCCAGAGGAACGTTTGGAACACAACAGAAATGTGCCTGGGAAAGGGATTTTTCAAAGTTATCTGGGCTGAAGTGGGGATTTTGAGAGTTTTCACCTGCATCTTGAAGTGCCACAAGAGCTGAGGAACTTCTAGAAACTCCTCCTGATTGCACATCAGGATTATTTCTGTACCAATGACAGATGGTCAGATGGTTTTAAATACCCAGATGGTTTATTCTGCCTGTAAGAGGCCACAGAAATTTGCTGCCCAAAGTCCTGGGACTTCTAAATTTCAACTTCCATTTTCCAGCTTGGACATTTGTGTGAAAGACCAATATTTCCTTTTAAAAAAACAATCCTTGGGGATTTTTAAACCTCTTTTCCACCTCTCTCCACATCACTAAGCTCTGATCATGGTGTGCACAGTGCTTAATTTCGGCTTTATGACATTTAGAACTTGCCATTGCAGCATAAATATCTCACTGGCAGTGAGTGGCTGGGCCTCACTGCTGATGAACACTGAAATTCATCTTCCAGGGGTGATGTACAACCCCATTCTGATGTTTTGCCTTGATGAAAATGCCTGGGAGAGGCAGGGACTGACTTTTGTATTTGCAATAATTCTGGCATTAAAATATGGGCCATGATCTTCATTCAATGAGACTAATGTCAATCTGTCATCGAATTTATCTGTTCCTTTAAATAAATCTGTATTTAGACGTATTTCAGGGTGTCTTTATTGGAAATAAGCAGTTTTTTCTAACCTGGAAGCATTTTTTCCATCTAGTTTTGTTAAAACATGGGTATTTCTGAGGAGAGGGAAGTCTGAACTCCCTGTCTTGCTGCTTCCCTGCTCCCAAAGAAGCTGGAAATTTGTATTCTTCCTCCCTAGCTCAAGAATTACCCAGTCATTCCTTTGCTGAACTCATTGCAGTAAAAATAATAATAATAATAATGCTAAAGGGCAGAATTCCTTGGAGAAGGATTGCAAATGGACAGAAAGCTGCTTCTGGTGCAGGGTTGAAAACATCAGGGTAATAAGGAAGCAAAGGACAAAGAGGAGCTCTTTGCTCTACAGGAAGGGAATTTTGGGGGAAAATAAAGCAAAAAGAACCAGGACAGTGATTTCAAATGTGCCAGTCCTTAAAGCTGCAAATCCAAGTGGGAAAGAGAATTTTGCACAATCCCAAAGTCTGGAACTTGCTGCGAGAAAATGTCTCTTTTGTGTCTTTTCTTCGAAGGGAATCTGGACCCTCCTGTTAAGGAGTGAACCAAAATATTCCCTTTTCTCATGATTAACACTCAGCTCGTGAGCCAGAGGTTGAGGTGCTGCTTTTGCTTCACAGCAGAGCTGGAATGCACAAACACCTCATCACCCTTTAAATGATGCACTTGTGGTTTCCCTCTCCTCGCAGCAAATTAAAGAAGCACATGCTCCTCCATCTTTTTAGAGATGAGTGGGAGAGAGAAATCAAGGAGGTTTTTTCCCTTTTAAATTCAAAATTGAAATGAATTTTTCAGTGTTACCCAGGGCATCAGTTGAATTCTCAGTGGACAGAACACAAACTACAGGTGGAACTGGGAGAACTTCAAAGAGAAGAATTAGAGTTTGGCTTGTAAGTTCTGTTAAACGAACACTGAACTCTTCTTTGAAATAATGTTAAATATTCATGAATCCCTTATTTTTTCCCATATTTTGTTCTTGTGAGGAGCCATAAAAATCTATAAGCAGCCTTTATTTCTCCAGAGAAAAATTAGGTGAGAGAAAACATCTGTTCCTCTCTTTTTCCTGTCAAGATTTGGAATAATTATATCAACTATTTCAGCAACTGGGAAAGGCCTAATTCTATTTAATTCTGATTAAATGTGCATTAGGTAGGAAAGCCAACTGCATTGTGTGATAGTGGAGGGCAGTGGAGGGGAACAGTGGGACCAGCTTTATTTGATGGAACTAAACTGTTCCCTGCTGCTCCCCATATTCCTGAGCTCTCCCAGAGGGAAGTGGGGATTTCCAGCTGTGGCTGCAGCTTTTCCATGGGGGAGCAGGAGGGTGCAGCTGACTCTGGGATCCCAAAAAAATCCAAAAAAAATCACCTGAGCCGGGAATAGGGAAAACAGAGAAGGAGGAGAATTCAGAGAACCCCTGCAGGTCTGCTTGGGGCAGGAGCAGCTCCCAGTGCTCCCAGGGCTGCACCCTACAAACACAACTTGGATTTGGCATTTCCCACCCTGCCACAGGGGTCCAGGCACTCCAGAGAGGGGACTTTTCCTGCAAAGGTTTCCTGTATCTCCCCAGTGTCCACTCGGGAAGTGTTTTCCAAGAACAAAGCCCAGCAGTGCTGCAGCTGCTCCAGACCTGTGCCTAACTGAGATAATGAGAGGGATTTTATTGGAATCTACAGGGTTTTTTACCCTGTAAGAGGTATTCTTGAAAGTGTCAGAAGTCACCTTGAGTCAGAAATAAAAGTGAGCTGAAGGCAGCAGCTCTGAGCCATCAGGAATGGTTTCCTCCTCAGGGAGTGTTTGCAGGATCACTCCAGGAGCTGTTCCCCACCAGCACCGGGCAGTGAATGATCCCTGTCCTGGATGAAACCCCATCACCTTCCAAAGAGCTAAATGATGAGTGGCTGTGTGCAGGGAAACGGCAGAGAAACACCTGAGAGCTCCAGGAGTGCAGCTGTGTGTGGATCTGTGGGGAGCACTGAGGGACAGCCCACGGGAGCCCTCTGGAAAAGCTGCATGCACCAGTGCATGTGGAGCCCTGCAGCCTGTAGAGGGTGAGCACCCAGCAGCACCCTCATGGTTTGAGATATTGCCGATGATTTCTGCTCCCTGCAGTTTTTAGTGATATAAAATACATGTTTTCAAACTAATAGGAGACTCCTGTGGGGATAATCTGTGGGTGAGCTGAGGTGTGGGGGTTGTGGGGATAACCTGTGTCCCCAGCAGCAGTGCTGCTCCATCCCAAGCCCATCAGGTTGGGATTTGTTGTCACTAAGAGTGACTTTGGTGACTGCAGCAGCAGGCATTTCACTCAGGGCAGGCACTGACTGCTCCCAAGCCAGTGATGCCAGATGAAGTCACTGACGTGTCACTCACTCTGGCACCACTCTCCTGGGCAGGAACTTGCCCTTTTTGGGTTGGAACCACCCAACAGCTTCAGGGTGTTTGGCTGTAACCAGAAACTGCCCCGGTGGCTGGGTCAAAAACACCTCACCTTGGAGGGCATCTGAGGGAAGAACTTCCTGATCTGCCAGGAATCCAGCCCCAGCTCCGCTCCTCCCGACCCTCTGGAGTGAGCAGGAACATTTGCCTGTGATGAAGATAATGGGAGAAAATGTGCATGAGAATGAGTCACTGAAATTTCTGTTCACAGTGCAATATCCAGCATCCCCTGAGACCTTTATTTATAGCCTCAGCAAACTCGACAGAGTTGCAGGAGGACAAATGAAAGTGTAGGAGAAGCTGAAGTAATGAGTAATGATAACTCCAACAGGCTCTTTCCATCACAAATAAAGTGAGCACATCATGGCAGTAAATCTGCAAAAGAGCTCAGACAGTTTTATCTCTGTGGAGCCCTGAAAGACTCTTCGGAACAAACGCTGGAGTAAAGGTTTCATTTCATGTTTGTCTCTAGTAGATGTCCACAATAGAAACCACTGCAGATCTGGAGAATATTCAGAATAATTACCATGGTCTGCATCATCCTTGTGTGTGTCCTCAGTGCTGCCCCTTCAGGGTGTGGTATGGCCAGAAATGAAATATATTCATATATAAAATGTATCCTGGGACACAAAGTGTTCACAATTGCTCCAGTCTCCAGCTGCAGGGGTGGCTTGCATGGGAATGCAAAGTGCTCCTTCCACCAACGAAGGGAACCACCAAAGAGGATCTAAGTGAGACTTTTTTTCACTGCTTCTTGCTGGATTGTACCTTGAGAAATTTCCAAATGCCTGAAATGTAAACTCTTCCTCTGGCAAGCAAATAATTTAGAGGTGACGATCAGAATTTTTTCAGCCGAACAGATTTTGATTGATTTCTTTGAGGTATTGCCAAATTCTTAAAAATTTTCCAACTTTCCAGTGGAACCTGGAGAATTTGCCAAACTTTCTCTCGCTGTTCCATGGCAGGAAGGAAGCTGTGATTAGAATCAGGGAGGTAAAGGCCCATGACAAAGTCATTCCCTGGAATTCTGGGTCAGCACTCGGATTCCTCCTCCCCCTGTCTCAACACCCAGCTGCTCACCCAAATGGGCCTCATATTTCACTCCTTTCCCTGATTCATCCCTCTGTTTTCTCCTTTCCCTGCCTGCTTCTGGCTCTGCTCTGTGAATTCTTTCAGCAGGTTCCCAGCTGTGGATGCACCCTCCAGCAGGAGGATCAGATAAATGCTGGACTCACGAGTTGATATGGGATAGTTCAACATTTTGGGAGGAAAATTAGATTTTTTTTTTTCCTTTTAGACTGAAGAAAATGTAGGAAATGTTTTATGGAGTTTAAACAATATTGTGGCCATGGCATTGACCTCACTTGGCTTGAGAGAAACGAATTATGAACTGGGCATCTCCAAACTGCTCCTTTTCCTTTGTGTCCACCCAGAGGACACGACACAGGCTGCTCTGGGCTGGTTTGGGGGCTGAGCCATCCCTCATGCCACGGGTTTTGCTAAGCTGGGCCTGCAGCTGATTGACCCCTTGAGCTGCAGGACAGGGTCAGCCAAAAAGGAGAAGAATTTTCACAAGCTTGGCCAGTGCTGCTGGGAGAGGTCCCTGCAACAAGGCTTTTGGATTTCTGATTCACAGAGCTGGGAGAGGGACACGATCTGGTGCAGAATACTGGGATGGAGAAGACTTTGGCATCTGCCTGGATCAGGACTCTGGAATCCTCTGGAAGTGCCAACCCTGAGCTGTGCCCATTCCCAGGCCCTGCCATGGGCTGAACTCCACAGCTCCTGAGGGAAAAATCCCAGCCCTGGGCCTCTCTGGGAGCCTGGAGTTCACTGCTGCTGTGGCAGCCAAAATAAAATAAAAAATCAGCTGCACTTGGGCTGAAAGCATCAGGGGCACCCCACATCCTGCAGCAGGAGCTGCTGCTCCAGGGAGGAGCTGTGGGGCCAGGGAAAGTCAGCACAAACTGAGGTCACTTAAGGGCTGGTGCCAGAACCCCCCTGCCACCTTCTGTCCTCGTCACTGATCGAGTGCCTCTTGCTTCTTTCCCCAAAGCTCCATGAAATCAGCCCAGGTTTATGACCCCCTCAGGCTGGAGTCCTCCAGACGTTGTTTCATTGGGTGTTTTACCCACTCTGTGCTCAGATGACTCCTGCTTTCTTCCTGTGACTTCAGCCCAGTCCTGGCTGCTTTAACCCAGCCGTGATTTACGTTTGGTGAGGAGACTGAGGTTGCAATCTCGGCTTGAGTACTGCAATTCCTGCAGATCTCTGCTCCTGATTCATCTCTCTCCTCACTCATGACCCCGGCATTTATGGATTGAGTCATGGGCACGATGGGTTTTTACTGAGAGGAGCTCTCAGCAGACCGACAGCACGTGTTTTGACAGAGGCTGTGGATGTTCTGGGTTATATCTAATAGCAGTTTAATGAATATTTTATTAAAATAAACGTGGTTAATGCTTTGTGGCTGCGTGGAGCAGTAACTGCCTACAAATCTGTGGTCAGGAAAGCTTCAAGCTCACGGCAAATTTCCTGTTCCTAGAGTAGGATCTTCTTTCTCAGCACCACAAGGCCAGAGGGACACATATGCTGCTAAATGCTTGTTCCACAAGTGACAACGAGGGCACGATTGTGAGGGAAAAACATTTGGTCTCTAACTGTTGCTCAGTGAGATTTCAGCACGATGAAATCCTGTGCTGGTGCCAAGACGATGTCTGAGACAAAGTGGAAAAGTTTCCAAGCTTTGAGGCTTTCAGAAAATTCCACAAATAATCGGGGGTGGAATAAAATAAATCCCAGTTTATTGGGGGTGCAGGACTGCAGTTTGGGGAGAGGGAGGATTTCATTTCCTGAGCATGGCCTTGGCATCCAAGTGTCTCCAGCCCGGATTAGAGAAACTTTCTTGCAAATAGATGCGTTTTTAAAAGGTTTTCTCACATCTCCCTGGTTTGCACATGAGATTTGACGTGAACAGGATGAAAAGCCCTCACACCTTTCCAGCTCCCAGGCAGTTCTGCTCTGGCTGTGTTACTGTCAATAAAACCCCCACAAATCCCCTCAAAGTGACACTTAAAATCAACAGGCAGGGTGATAAACACAGACGAAAGCAGGGCTTCCAAGGAAGAAGGAATTAAGGTGGGATGAGTTTTCCCTTTGATGGATCTGTGTCTCATCTGCAGCTCCAGCAGTCACAGTGGGAGGTTTCATTCTGTCATCGTTATGTGGCAGCAATCACATTTTCCTTCTGCACAAACCTTCAGCTCCTGCAATTCCCGAGTATTCCATGTTAAACTGAGGAAAACCAAGTTACTGATTAGGACTTGGAGCCAGCCCTGGGGACAAACCTGTGGCCCAAGGAAGGTGTTTGCAGCTGTGATGAAAACTCCCCCATTTCTCTGTGCTCCAGTTCAGTGGATGTCAGGATTTTCACAGTCAAAGCTCTGGGCTGTGAGGTGCAAACACAGAGAAGGGTCAGGAGGAACAGCAAGGAATGGGATTCTCCTCTCCAGGGAAGCAGAGCCAGAGGAGAGAGCTCAGAGCAGCCCCTGCTGCCCTTCCCACCTGCACTGCCACATCTCCAAACCACGGCACAGCAGCCTGGAGGGAGGATTCAGCCAAATGTTTGCACGTGGAGCACGAGGAAAACTGGAAATGAGGAAGTGGTGGCAAATGCTGGAAGGGAAAAGCAGAGCTTTGGAAAGCTACAAACCCTCCTGGTTCACCCCACAGCCCGACACGGGGGGATTTGGAAACATTTCAGATTCACCTGAGGAGAAAGTCGGAGTCTGGCACCTGAGGTTGGGGTCAGGCTGGATTTGGGGCAGGGTGGATGAGCCCCCTCATGGGGAAGGGTAAATCTTGATTCCTTTTTGAGCAGGAAAAATTGGGATTTGAGCAGGAAAATCATCTTAGCAGATCTTTATCGTGTAAAGAATTTTATCTGAGTATTTTTACTAAAGAAATCTTACCCTAAAAATTAGCTTTAATTTTGTCTAGCACAAGGAAAGAAATGCCACCAGCATCCCCCTTTCTGGAGGAGCCATCCATTGTATTTAATTTCAGAGCAGTTTTACATCCCAGCAACAGGAATTTAATTACTATCTCCTTTTCTAATTAATTTCAATAACTTTAATTATAATTTTCTGCAATGGTCAATGCTTTGGACGCTTCACATAATTATAAGGGATTGCTCTGTGATTTTGCATTAACGAATATTCACTGGTTAGAAGAATCTCAATATCACTTATTATTAAAATGTTTCAGAATCAAATTCAGTGATAGTTTCGAGCTGCTTTGCAGAGCCATCATCTTTCAGGTGAGTGGAGAAACGAGAAGTTCCTGTTGTTTTCCAGCTCCGTCTCTGCTGCAGCAGGAGATGGACAGCTCAGGAGCCTGTTTTGCTCAGTGAAATGGAAAACATGAAAACAGTAACCCAGAAATTAATTAGAAATGGGCTGAGACACAAGAATGAGCCTTGAATTTTAAACATATTAAATTGGAGGGAACGAGGAGTTCCTATTCATCTTCTGGGTTCAGATAAAGAAGGGGAAGGAACAGGGGCTGAAGTTTGAGTGTGGAGCAGCACTTGGCAGCAGGAGCTTGGCCCAGGCCCCTGGTGTTTATTTGTGAATAGAAGCAAGAATTGAGGTTTCTCCAGCTGCACAACTGCTCTGCATCTCTCTTACAAAATCTGGGCAGCACAGCAAAGATTTTGGTACTTGCAGGTCCATGAATGCACTTAGGATAATTCTTGAGGTACCTTTGCTCTTGGTGCTTTGAAGTGACCTAAAAAGATATTTACAAAGAGCTCTGAAATGGCAAAGTGAGGCTGGGACAGCCTCTGGAGGGGTTTGTTCTGGTGTGTGGGTCTGATTGGTTTTGTTTCCATGGAACCATCCTGTGGGTGGATTTGCTGATCTCAGTCCCAGGCTCAGCTCTGCCTCCTGGGTGTTGCCCTGTGCTGGGTGAAGGCAGAAATCAGAATAAAGGGGCTGAATTTGTCAAGCTGCAAAAGGAAGAAGGAACAAGGCTGGGAAGGGCAGTGAAAACTGAGGTGCTCAGAGATTCCTCCTCCTCAGGATTCTCTTGGGGAATGGTGAAAAAGGTGCTCTTCATGCTGACGTCCAGAGCTGGATGAGCAGAGCTGCAGTTTTCTTTTGGGAAATCACCAGGGAGGTTTGATCCCCCCTCTCCCAAAGCACTTTGGCATTTGACGGTGATTCCATGAACAAAGAGCTGCAAATTGTGACTGCAGATAGAGCTGGCCTGAGGTAATCCTGGTTTTGTCAGAAAGGAAGGTCTGTGCTTCAAGAAAACATTTCGAAATCTGAATTTATTTCCTGGTCTGCCAGTGAAGACTTTCTAACAACAGCAAATATCCGCTGTGTGGCTCAGAAGAGTTTCCCCAGTGGTTGTTTTTCACTCAGGAGCTCAGCTGACCCTGTAGCAGATCCCACAGAGAACTTGTTGGCATCTTCTGCTGGAGTTTATGGCTCCCTCACGTCAGTCAGTCTCCAGTTTTCCCAAGTTTTAGTGGAACACCAAGGAAATATGTCTGAAACCCAGTTTGGCACAGGCAGTGGAAGGGTGTGAGAACAAGGTTATGTTTTCATGAGAACAAGTGTTCTGTTATGAAGTGGAGATAAATAATGAGGACAAACATTGCATTAAAAAAAAAAAAAAAAGAGTAGAATTTAATGAGCTGGAATTGTGGTCAGTCCCAGGAAAAGATCTTTTTTTTCCTCTAGTTTTTGTTTTTTTTAAATATTTTATTAATTGCTGGTAAATGACTACTTGAAAGCATTGCTCAAATTTATATCTCATTTCTTGCATGCAAGTATTGATTCAACATTTGTTGAGTCACATTCTGCACTTTGCTTAAAATAGATTTCAGGTTGATGTGGAAATTTACAGCCAATCTCCAGCCAGAAGGGTTGTTCTTTCTTATAAAACATGCTGATTATAATTACAGACACGTATTTGTACAGCCATGATCCACATTCTTCCTGTGATGAGCAGAGGGGTGAACATTCCATTCATGGAAACTCAATTAGAGCAACTTTTCCCATTCCATTCTCAAGTGCTTGGTCACAAGAGTTCTCAGGGTGGAGCTCCCTGTTCCTGCTTGGATTCACCTCCTGGGACAGGGGACGTTGGACCTTCAGCTCATCCTGGGGTGGTTCTGGCCCAGGAGGATCTGTCCTTCAGGGTGAAATGCTGGAGCTTGTTGCAATTCCAGTTTTCTGAGCAGCAGACGCTATTCCATGCTCTGGTTGAAAGGAAAAATGGAGAAGATGAGAGGCCAGTTCTGGTGTCTCTGAAATGGGAGGAGATTCCCTCTGGAAAGCTCAGCTCTGGATTCTGTCACCTCAGGAGGCTTTGGGGTGCAGCAGCCAAGGTGTCCTGTGCTCCCTTCTGAGGGATCCTGCAGAGGGACCTGAGGAGAGCTGCTCAAGCAGAGGCTGTTCCAGAGAATCCTGCAGTATCCAGAGCTGGGAGGGAGCCACAGGAACATCCAGTCCCACCCCTGGCCCTGCACTGGTGCCTCGGGAAATCTGAGCTGGAACAGAGACTGGGCAGAGCCAGAGAATAACACAGATATTTATTGAAAGGCTTTTAGGATATACCTGGGGCAGGACAGGAGCCTGGCCAGGGCTACAGCCAAGGTGGGCTAAGAATGGTCACAAAATGGTCACAAAATGGACAAACAGTCACCAGGTATCACATTTTTATAAGTTTTGGTCCATTTACACCTCGGGGTTGAATTGTCCCATTCCAGCTCCAGGCTGTGAAGTCCCATCCCTGTTCCTCCTCCAGCCCACCCTTGTTTGTGCTTTGGGGCTGAAAGTTGTCCTTGGTGTGCAGCAGGAGAAGGATTTGTTTTGTGTCCCTGCTGTGTGCAGAGCTGAGTGACACTGACTGTGAGCTCAGAGCTGCTCCCTGGGCACCACAGAACCTGGAATACATGGAAGATAAAGCTTAAAGCATCAGCACAGACCCCAAAATCCCACCCTGGGCATCCCTGGGGCGCTGTCCAAGCTCTCCTGGAGCTCTGGCAGCCTCATGCCCATTCCCTGGGGAGCCTGGGCAGTGCCAGCACCCTCTGGGGGAAGAAGCTTTGCCTGAAATCCATCCCAGCAGAGCTCCAGCCCTGCCCTGGGTCCTGCCCTGTCCCAGGGAAGGAGCTGCCCCTCGGGAGATGCTGTTCCCTCTGTCTCTGTAAACATCTCGTGCTCAGGGATTTGCAGCTCCTCTGGGCTGATGCACAATTGGATCGTGGAATGCGACCTCCAGCCCAGCCCTGGCCGGAGAAACTCCTCCTGCTTCAGCTCATCCCCCCAACAATGAACCCGTTATAGTGAAAGCATCTGCGGGATTGGGTCATTGGAGGGAAGTGTTTATGGAGCTTGTTCACGCTTCTGCCTCCTCCCAGCCACCCTGTGGCTCGTGGAGAGGCAGAAATTTGGCACAAACGCTCCTGGTGCACTGCAAACCCACCACTCTGGGCAGCAAATTCCCTTCCCCTCACAGGTGATGGGGTTCAGCACCAGCTCTCCCTGCAGAGGGGTGTGGACAGGTCACAAGCTGGAGCAGAAGGCACCAGCACAGAGCTGGAGATTTAACACCAGAAGAGAAATTCGAAGCTGTTGAGGAAGGAACTCTGCTCCAGCCACACTGGAATCCTGTGCTGAGCTCACAGCTTGCTCCAAAGTGGAGCCTGGCCCAGGGGGAGTGCTGGAATTGCACACTGCACTCACTGAAAGGCCATCTCAGCACTGAAGCAAGCTGATCATTTGCTTTTGCAGATAAATGTAGATATTTGGGCCAAATGAAGATTTTTCTCATCTTTCACGAATTTACAGTATTTGAGCAAAGGGATGGAATGTCCTGCAGTCCTGACAAGGATACAGTTTCATAAATAACCCTCTTGAGGTGGATGAAGTGAACATTTTTTGAGGTTTAGGCAGGGTTTGGGGTAGCAGGGAATTTATTTGCTGCTTTTAAGGCAACCAGGTCTTTTATTTTCCCTCTTACCAATGGGTAGAATATTCCTAGAATAGAATTGAATGTAATGTTGGCTTCTTTGCTCTTTCCCCCTTCCAAGCAAGAATTCCACAAAGCTGTTCCACACCTCTGGCTGCAGGTGAGGACTTCCAAAACAGTGTAGGGTTTAATTGCATAAGCCAGATAATGAATTGATCATGGAATGAATCAGGGAATACACCAGGAGCTGGAATTGGCTCTATAATAACTCAGCAGCTCTGTGCTGTAAATCTCTATCTGCAATGCACACACAAATCTCCCACGGATGGAGACTGAGAGGGTTCCTCAGCACAGGGAGATTTCTTTTCCTCTGGTAAAGAAGTGACAATCTCAGAGGCACAGAGACAAAACAAAGATTTGCAGTGGAAGAGCTGCACTGAGCTGAAACTCCTCAGTTGTGTTCATGTTGTTGTGCTCTTCTGCCTTCCCCATCCCTCCCAGCTGTCTCCAGTGACACTTTGCAATTCTTTTTTCCACCCTTTGATTGGCTTTTTGGATTGTTTGAGGCGATTGCTTGAGTTCTTTTTTGGCATGTGTCATTTTTGCTTCTCAGTTAGGTTTATCTAACTTTCTTTTTTTTTTGGCTGGTAAGACACTGCTGTTTTCTCCCCAGCTATTTTTACAATGTCTGCTTCAAAAGAAATTCTCTGGGTCTCTGGACCAGGAGCTTTCTCAGCTCCTTTTAGTGACAGAATGGTGCAAAGCAACAATTTTTGAATGGCCACGTGACCATCCCAGGAGAACTCAACAGAACAAAATGTCTCAGTGAAAAGAATTTTTTGGGGATTTAATCACCAGCTGCACACTGTAGATGAGTGAGGGGCATATTCTTTTAAATCACAGAAGTTAATTACAGTCAAAGAGTGGCTCTGCTTCCAGCTGCAGGAAGCAGTGGACAGTGGCTCCTGGCCTGGTGTCCCACTGGTTTTTCCACAGGGAATGTTCATCAAAAGTTCAGGCACTGAACAAGAAACAGGAAACGAAATTATGAGTTCAAATGAACAAACAAAAAACTCTGGAGACCAAAAGAATCAAAGAGCCCAAGCAATTGTAAAAAAAAAGGTGTCCGTGTGCAGATTGTCTGGGAGCAGCCAGAGATTTTAGAGGAGCATTTTACACTTCCTGAACAATGCAAGGTGTAAAAAAGGATATTGCAGTCTGGGAGCACAGAATTGGGACCAGGAGCTGTACAGGGTTGGGATCAGGAGCTGCACAGGGCTGGGATCAGGAGCTGCACAGGGATGGGATCAGGAGCTGGAGAGGGATGGGATCAGGAGCTGGAGAGGGCTGGGATCAGGAGCTGGAGAAGATTGGGATCAGGAGCTGCACAGGGATGGGATCAGGAGCTGCACAGGATTTGGGATCAGGAGCTGCACAGGGATGGGATCAGGAGCTGTACAGGATTGGGACCAGGAGCTGCACAGGGCTGGGATCAGGAGCTGTACAGGATTGGGACCAGGAGCTGCACAGGGCTGGGATCAGGAGCTGCACAGGGCTGGGATCAGGAGCTGTACAGGATTGGGACCAGGAGCTGCACAGGATTTGGGATCAGGAGCTGCACAGGGATGGGATCAGGAGCTGTACAGGATTGGGATCAGGAGCTGCACAGGATTGGGATCAGGAGCTGCAGGTGCCCCTTGGCAGAGCTGCCCTGAGGTGAGGCTGCAGCCCCTTTCTCCCCTTTGGCTGCTGCCTCCAGAGAAACCAACCTGAAAAAATGGGAACAAACTGAGCAATGGCCTCGAAATCCTCGAGTCCTCAAAATGAGGAGGATTAACCAAAAGCGTATAAAATCTCCCAATTTCTTCAGATAAATCCTGAGCTTTCAGAGCTTGTATTTAAAGCCATGAGGTCACCACTTATGTGCAGTTCCAAGAACACATAACTTCTTTTTCCAACCCCAAATCCCTTTTTTGGTGTTGCCCTTGTAAATCCTTGACAACTGGAATAACAACAGTGTCACTGGGAGTGAGTGGCAGCTGGACATCGGGAAGAAGGGAGGGAATCTTTTGGTGTCACTGGCACAGAGCAGAGATGTGCTTTGAGTGAAACAGCTCCAGAGGAGCCGCCTGAGCCCCTGAGTCCCGGCCACCTCCTGCAAGGCAGGGCCAGGCTCTTTGTGTTTACAGCACAAATCGCTTTTTGGAGTGATGCAAATGGCTTTGGAAGCGCTGTTACCTCACACTGTGCAAAAGCCCCTCCCTGAAGAGCCTCTCCTTTCCCATCCCTCACCACATCCAGCGCTGGAATTCCCTGCGGCTGCTGCTCCTCACCCCCAGGGTCACTCTGGGCTTTGGGGTGTCAGAGGCTCCCCAAGGAGCAGAGCACAGCGAGGATGTTTCTGTAAATTCAGCAGGGAGATGAACATCTGGACAGTCCTGTTCAGCCTGGGGGTTTTAGTCCTGGGTGCTGTGTGGGAATTCTGGCAACAAATGGATTTATCCGGCGCCTCGTGGGTGTCACATCGGCTGCTTTGGTGGTGACCCAGCTGTGCTGAGCCTCCTTGGTGCTCTCTGCTTGCAGAGAGGTGGAATTTAACAGGTTAAAACATGAATTTTTCATGTGACTCAGCTGTTTTAGTGGGATTTCACTCGTGGTTAGTGGCTGAGACACTCCCTGTCCTGCCAGTCAGTGCTCCAGGAGTGTCACCTCCAGCTCAGACACAAAGTTCCCCTGTCCAGGAATGATCTGATCCAGCTCAATAAAACTGAGCCAGATTTGGAAACTGCTGCATTCCCCCAAATGGAAACTTCCAGACCCAAAGATGCACAGAGGGTTGACTCTTTGTTTTTTTTTTTTTGCTCCAACACACAGAATTATGTACCCAGTGCCAAAAGCCAGCTTGGAAATGTTGATTTATTTTGCATTTTCCAGATGAAATCCAGAAGGGATAATGCTGGTTGATGGCAGATAATGGGGGGTATAAATGGAGAGATTTCTCTCTGAGGCTTCTCTTGTTTGCTATCAGTGAGCAGCAGTTTTCACCCTACCAGGCAGAGGAGATAAAGTAAAAAAACCACCATTTCCAGCTTGCAAAAGCCCAGCCTATGTGGAATCAGCTCAATTATTTCAGCTCAGTCTGCAAGGAAAAGCAGTTCCTATCTCAGAATTACAATTACACGGGAACGTGAACTGCAATTTCTCTCCTTATTAATGCAATACAACAACAAAATATGGACAAGGCCAATGCATCAGTTCCCAGGGATTGGAAATAACTCTTGGCATGATGGATCTTTCAACATTATCTGGCTTTATTTCATGATTTTAATATCGTGCCTTGAACTGGTAAATTGGTGAGATTGATCTTATTTGAGAGTACTGCTGCAGCATTTAGAGTGATGATACAGAAGATTTTCACAGGGGGAAATGCTTCTCAGAACTTGTGACTGACTGGGTCTCAAAATCCGGGGACACTTTCTGCTAATTACTGAGTATTTATATGAACAATGCCAAACCCAAAATGAGTTCAGAACCCAGGGAAAAAAAAAAAAAAAAAAAAAAGTGGTCTTAAGGCATGAAAGCAACAAAGAAAACCAATGGAGGATCTTTAGTTGACTTTGTTTTGAGCTTTAGGGTGAAAGGCTCCTGGTGTTTTCAAACCTTTCACCACAAACGTGGCCTTGAAACTTTGCTTTCCAGTGCTGCTTTCCACTGCTGTGGGTCTGTGCTGGGATCAGCCAAGGGACCTTCAGGAGCTCTGGAATTTGTGTGGAATGGTGGGCTGGGGACCCCAGCCAAGGAATGGCCCTCATTAATCCCAGTTCTGTGATCCCCATTAATAATGACTGTGAAATCCTCCATTAATTATGATTCTGTGATCCCTCAATAATTCCAACTTTGTGATTCCTCATTAATCCCAATTCTGTGATCCCTCATTAATCCCAATTCTGTGATCCCCATTAATAATGACTGTGAGATCCCCCATTAATTATGATTGTGATCCCTCATTAATCCCAATTCTGTGATCCCCATTAATAATGACTGTGAGATCCTCCATTAATTATGATTCTGTGATCCCTCAATAATTCCAATTTTGTGATCCCTCAGTTATCCCAATTCTAATGATCCCCATTAATAATGACTCTGAGATCCTCCATTAATAATGACTCTGAGATCCTCCATTAATTATGGCTCTGTGATCCCTCAGTAATCCCAATTCTGTGATCTCTCATTAATTCCAATTCCAAGATCCCTCATTAATTATGGCACCTTTAGCCCCCATTAATCCCAGGACTGGTTGTGTCAATAACACCCAGAGCCCAATTCTGTTTTTTATTTTGTTCCTTTTAAACCCCTTTGGGGTGGGGTGGGAGCAGTGTGGGCAGGAACATGGATGTGAAGATGATGGGAAATCATCTTCAGGTCTGGGAATGGCTGCAGATGTGGTGAGCAACCCCTGAGTGCCCCCAGTCCACCCATCCCCTGATCCAAAGGGATCCAGCTCCATTAAACCCACTCTGGAATTCCATTTCCATCCCTCAGGCTTGTGAGTGACAGCATAGATGTGTTAATTGCTGAGAAATTCATTGTTTGCAAAAGGTGGATTATTTTCTTCCGTTCCCTTCCTGCCTCCTCCTGCCTGTGCTTTTTGGAGCTCCTGGATTTTCTCAGGAGGTGAAGTAAATTAGGGAAAAAAATATTCTTGTAGTGCTGGAAGCAGGAATAGAAACCTCCCCAAATGTTCTGACTGATCCAGGACCTGAACTACAAAGGACTTGAGAAAACCCTGGCAAATGTCAACTTTAATAATCCAGGAATTTGAGGCTGAACGCAGATATAAAAATGGAGAAGATTTTCTGAGTGTTCATTTTTCTTTCCAGGAAAAATGCTCCCAAAATTTGAGAAAGTGCCCATTTTCCAGCAGATTATAAGTATGGAAAAAGACATATAATTATCATTTCATATTAAGCATAAAGATAGATATAAAGTTATTATCAGTTAAATTTTTCTTATTTTATTTTCCTGGCCGAGAAAGAACTGCTCTGAGCGAACACAGCTGGCCAGAAAATGCAAGTTTTTTAAAATTCTCTAAAAGATTAAAAAAAAAATCAATTTTGGTGGAAAATTTGCAAGGAAAAGAAAAATCAATCCAAATGTAATGGCTCCATCAAGGTAAACACTCCCAGGTGCCAACTGAGCCTGAGCTGCAGCTCCTGGGGCTGGGAAGAAAAATTATTGCAGATTAAAAAATTGCTGCAACTTCTTCACATTTCCATAAAGCTACAGCTTAATTCACCAACAGCTTCAGGGTCACAACCTCATTTCCCAAACCCCAGCCCCACCTGATTTAGGGATCTGAGCATAGAAAATTCGGTGTTTCAATGTGGGATGTTGCATTAATTAATTCTGCTCGAGTTCTTCCCATTTTCTTTCCTTTCCCACTCACCCCTGTGGTCCAATATGGACCAGAAGCCCATTAAATATCCTATTTACATCCATATTTATCCTATTAATATCCCTACTAATGAGATTTACTGAGTGGGAAGGCTCTGTCCTGGGTAGGGTCACTGTCCCCCTGAGCACCAGGGATTTTCCTGTCAGGGGCACAGAAAAAAACCAGAAAAATGATCAGCAGGAGCAAAGGTGAGGGAATAGACCAACTCTAGTTGGGCTCATTGGCAGAGCAGGACTGAGAATATTCCTGATTTTCCAGATTGCTGCCCCAAAACAATCAATGAGAGGGGAAGAACACTCCTTTTGAAGGTGAAAAAAAAAAACCCCAAAAAACAAGCCGCTGTGTGAGCACAAAGTGAGCTGCAGAAATTCCACTGATTGATCTGGTTGTACCTTGGACTGTTTGCAGAAGTGCAGGGTGAGGATCCCAAACATGAGCCCTGGCCATGGAAATGCCTCTGCAAATTGAGCCTTTTGAACTATTTATTGTGCTTTCTATTGATTTTTAAAGATGCTGAGTGGTGCCAGGAGGTGCCATGGAAGGCTCTGCCACCTCATTATGGCTGTTTCTAATTCTAAAAAAAAAACATCCAAGAGAAGTTCCACCTCCTCCTCCTCAGGCCTGAGGAGTTTTTGGGGTCCCTGGGCTGAGATTTTGGGGGCTGCTGAGGAGGAAGGGACGTGTCACTGCTCAAGGTCCAGACCCCAAACGCTTTCTTGGCACATCCAAAGCTGCAGCTCCTTCAAAAATTCCCAGGTTAAATCTGAACCCGGGGAGCTGCCAAAGCTGCTTGAATGTCACCTGAGCCTCAGGGACTCTCCTTTAGGGCAGCCTGGAGCTGCTCTCCAGCAAATCTGCATCCTGCTGATGGAGCACTGGGCACTGGGAATTGCAGACTTTCTGTGCTGACCCCCAACAAACACTGCAGTGACCTGAGGCAGTGGAGAAGGCTGACAAAATTGATTGACAGCCCTGGGATTGTGGGTGTGGGGTTTGGATAGAAGTGTGGGATATCACAGGGGGGAAACTCAGAGTTGAAGGGTTTAGAATACAGTTTTATATATATATATATATATATATATATATATATATATATATAATGGAGGTTTTAGGGCAGAGGCTGAGTCCTTCTTTTTCACCTTCTTCTTGATGAATCTGGTGCTTTTGTAATTGGGTAGAAAAAATCCCCATTGTGGGCCAGGGTGGTTGGTTATTGGGTTAAAAGTCAAAATAACTTAGGTGTCATTTCTTAATTGGACTGTTCATCCTAAAGAAGCCTTTTAGAAAGAGAGCTGGGGCTCCGTGTTTAGTTTTTTAGCCAGAAGTGCTGTAGAACTCACTTGGTTTGTGAGACTGATAGAGATAAGAATTAATAAACATCTGAGTCTGAACAAGAAATATGGTCTGGAGTATTTAATCCTGACCCTGGCAAAAAGGAGATAAAATGTGACATCCTGGGAATGTGAGCAGGGCTGAGGGTGTTGGTACCTCCATGGGATGGAATCACTCACCCAGACACAAACCTGAGCTCCCAAAAGGGAACCTGAGGAGTTTCCCCTCCTGTCCCTGGTTCTGTGCTCACATCTGCCTCAGGGTTAAACCCAGCATTCAAAACAACTCCTGGTGTGGTTTTGATAGAAGAAGAGCATTGTGTGCATTTCATTCTGGTTATCTCATGGAAGAGGGTTGGATGGGATGGGTTCTTTTATTCCCCACAGACCCCACAGCTGCCTCCCAGTTTTAGCACATTCAGCTACAGCATCCAAAGATTTGATTTATATTAATATAGCTGATATTAAGAGTGATATCATCAGACTAAGAAAAAAATTGATACAAGCTTGAAAAAGCAGTTGACCCTTGTGCTTTATGGTATAAATTACCTTGGGAAGAAGAAAAGTGTCCACATTGAGATTTCTTGCACCTTCCTCTGTTGTAGCAGGAGAGTTTTATCAGCTCAGGGCTCATTAAAAAGCTATTTTTAGAACCTCCCCAGCCCCTGGGTTGCTCTGTCAGACAGAAAGAGTTCTCTGGGAAATAAATCCAACTGGGGCTGATTCACTCTGCACAAGTGTGGCAGAAATCTGAGCTCTGCCTCTGAGCCCAGCACAACTCCTGTGACCTTTGGCTCACATAAAATATTGTTTTTCCCCTCCTCAATTGTGTAATAAATAAAGGATCAAGGAGAGAAGAAATGCAAATAATGTTATCGGGGAGAGTTATGGGCTCCTGAAACAGCTTCTGAGGGATCTGGTGCTTCTTCATCACAGGCCATTAATTAAGAGTTGGTGTTTGCAGCCTGGAATTCTCTCCAGTCTGGGGAGTTCTGCTCAGGATAAAACCCAATGAACTGCTCTGGGCTGGAGCAGGAGTGTCTGATCTGATGAATGTTCCCTATTTCCAACATTTCTGAGGGCATTTGTACCCAAAGGAGTTTCTCCAGAATCCCCACTGGGGCTGTTTCACAACTGTGAGAGGTCAAGGGTGGGAGAAAGGGAATCTGGCCCTGGAAAAAGGAGTCACTGTAATTTGTGCTTCACTCTGGAGCAGAAAAAAATTTCCTCCTCCTTCATCCTCCCACTGATGCCTCCAGCGTTTTCTGTTGACTTCAGGCACAAACAGAAATGCCAAGGCTTTATCATTTCAGCAGCTGCACATCAGCTCATTCTGTATTTTATGGGAAGTTTTGGGGTCTAAAGTCGCCAGAAATTCTGACTTTGAAATGTTCAGTCGCCACAAGAGAGGCACAAATCTGGCCTTAGAGGAAAGCCCCCAGGAAAATTCCCGGGCCAAAAGCCAAAATCTCTCCATTCTTCCTGACATATTTGTTCACAGTCTTAATTTAATTAAATCTAAGGGGATTCATTAACGATTCCACTGCTTTTGTCTCCTCTGTCTCCATCAGATAATCTTCCACCTACCCCTAGT
The DNA here is from genome assembly GCA_014839755.1 of Sylvia borin. Classification (NCBI taxonomy): domain Eukaryota; kingdom Metazoa; phylum Chordata; class Aves; order Passeriformes; family Sylviidae; genus Sylvia; species Sylvia borin. Next base: position 17,050,391 of record CM025970.1, on the reverse strand, counting down.
CCCATTTGAAAGCGATTTCTGTAATTAATTTTCTAAAATGAATGTATTTAATTTACACACCATTTACTCTGTCTCCCTATTGTCTAATGAAGTAAAAAAACATAACTGGGGTTGAGATGAATTTGCCAGACATTGGAATTGTTTCTTGACTTGCTCTTCTGATAAGAGTTTATTTGGCTTGCCCTCATGAATCTTTGTTCTTTGGCTTCACCTGGTGATTTTCAGCACAGGGGGAGCAGAAAATACAAGTGGGTCTGTTCTGGGGGTGGAATCCCCCCTCACTTTGGGAATACTGCTCTGAGCTCTCCCCTTTTTAAATTTCAGCCTTCAAGGACCGGGTAGGCTGTAAAATATGACAGTAATTATATGCACGAGCCCATTAGGCTTTATTTGGATTTCCTTCTGCAAAGCAGGTTGCTGTTTGCCCTATTAATATTACATTAATTAAAGACTATTAAGATAATTAACATTACATTAGTTGAAAGGTGCTGCCCACTGATTAACTCCTGCTCAGCTGATGGATGTCTGTTTTTCCAGGTCTCCTGAGATGGATAAATGTGGATCATTCAAGGACTGGACAAAGCAGAACCTTCTGTCCCAGGTAAGGCCCAATTCCAGGCTCCCTGTGCATGGCCAAAAGAGCTCTGCTCCCCCTTCTCTGGGACGTGCAGGTGGGAAAACCTCACAACCCTGGCTTTAAATCAGGAGGGTTTGCCCAGAGAGGAGGGAGAATCCCCATGGAACAGGCACAGCCCTGGGAGCTGCTCATGAATCCAAGGCTGGTGCTGAGCCAGGCACAGCCTGAGCTTCTTCCCAAGCCCAAACAGGGGTTGGGAGTGACAGCATCTGGATTCCCACCTCCAGATGTGTCTGGGCACAAGGATGGCACTTCTGGGGCTTGGATTTACACCATGTGATTCCTCCTGGGCAGTCTCATCTCTCTGAAGGAGCTGATTTGTGGCTGATGGAAGGTCCTGTATCAAAAAGGTTTTGCTAAAGCTCAAGGTTTTGAGGGTCCTGGTTCACTGCCAGCAGTGCCACGTTTTGGGAAAACTTCCCTGGCACCAAATTCCCACTTGGTTTGGTTCCTAAAGAGGCTGCCTAGAACAGAGTTAAAGGAATAAAGGAGGAATTTATGAAAAGGCCTTCAAAGGACACACCTTGGGCAGTGCAAGAGCCTGGCCAAGCTGCACCCAGGATGGACCCTGAGCCAGGAGTTTTCACACTTTGATAAGTTTTGGTCCATTCACACATTGGGGTTCATTGCCCAATTACAGCTCCAGGTGATGCAGTCCCATCCTCCCAGTTTGCTCCCCTCAACTCGATGTGGTTTATAATTTTTGGGGCCTGAAGCTGCAGCGGTGCCCTTGGTTGTGGGGCTGGAGAAGGATTGTTTTGTGTGACTGAGCTGTGGGGAGAACTGGCTCACACTTTATATGAAATTCAGAGTAATGCACCAACGCAGTGCAGAACCTGGAAAATACCAAAGCTCAAACTTGAGGCCTCAGGTTGTGTTTGCAGAATCCCAGCTGAGCTCTGAACCCCCAGGGTTCTTCTCCTGCTCTTCCCCTGGTGGCTTTGGACACACCAAAAGTTGTCTCTGGATGTTGTTTTCTAGGAAATGCTGAGCCCCAAACCCCTCTGCTCTCCCTGCCCTTGTCCTCAGCTGCCTCCCTTCATTTGAGAACGATTTCCTTTGCCCTGGAGCAGGACCATTTTTCACTCACTGTTACAGCAGGGGAAGAATTCCTCCCTCCAGCTCTCAGGGTGACTTTGGGTATTTGCACCGACAGTTATAAAGTATTTTGGATAAAGGCAAAGTATGTCCTGCTATTCTTTACATGCTTTAAATATTTCTGGGAAAATTCTGTATTAATCTGGAGATTGGGAAAGGCTGGAAATAGCTTTTATGCTGGAATTTTGTGCATGATGGGCATTTAACTTAAAATAACCCACTGGGACAGACCCCCCCCTGCATTAATTTGATGAAGGCAATCTGTGCTAATTAATTCGTTGTTGTCAAAATTATTTTTAGAACTACTTCTTAGAAATGCTGCATTTCTTCTTAATTGATGTTGTCAGAACTGAAATACTCAACTATAATTTAGTTCCTTCATTTGACCTAATAATTAATCAATTAGGAGCATTATTAATGACATCTTTTAAATAGAAACAAATTGCATTGTCAAAGTATGCAAGCATATTTTCCAGCTCTTTTCAGAGATATTTCAGGGTTAAGTAGATCAAGATTGTTTTAAGGCACTAAGAAATAAAATAATTCCGTGGATATTACAGGGATTTAACTTCACTTTTCTGTTTCTGTCTCTGAGGCAACAGGAAAAAGCTTTGGCCAATGTCCCATCCCAATGGGATGAGTGTTACAAATATGAGCAATGTCTCAGAACATAAAACCTTTTCTTTCCATTCTGCTTTTGATGTTCCAATCTGATTAAAATCCCGAGCTCAATTTTACACCTCAGAACTTTGATATTCTTTAATTTCATTTTGGTGATGCTGCTCCAGACCTGATTAGGCAACAAATGTCACCACTCAAAGGTTCCCTGTCAGAAAACTCCTTTTCCTCTTCCCAGCAGTGAGAGGAAATAAAAACGTGACCAGAGCATGTCCTTGGCTGCAGGACAACGTGGAATGTGCTGCTTTTTTGGTCACAGCCACACAATCCTTCAGGCTGGAAGAGAAATCCAAGAGCATCGAGGCCAACCTCAGTGAGCAGGTGTAAAATGACCTTTCTGGAAGAGGCAGCCTGAGAAAGGGCTCCTTTCCCATCCAGATTGTTTCAAAATCCACCATTTTAGTATTTTCTGTGCCTTTCCATATTGTTTTTTTTGCCAAGAGAGTTGCAAACACCAAGGCTGTGACAGAGGGGCTTGTGCCACACTCACCCCTGGGACTTCAGCTGAGCTTCCCCAGCTCTCCTCAGGGGAATCCAGCGTTCCATGAGCACTTTGTGGAGCAGTTCAATCCCTCTCCTCAGTGCAGGGAGGTGCCCACGTGTCTGCAGGGACACTTTACTCTGGGTTAGTGCTCCCTGCATCCCAAATTTACACTCAGGAGCAGCTGGCTCAGTCCAGAACTATGTGAGGCAAAGTTGAGGACGAGATGTGGAACCTCCCTCTTCTCCAGCCTGATCTGTCACCCTTGTTCTAAATTTAAATCTGTGTTTACAGGATGCAAAAGGGAAGAGGCAGGCAGTTAAATTAAGCAGCAAAACATCTCGTGTTTATTTTGAGGTCAGACAAAGTGGATTTTCTTTTCCATATGGTGGATTCAGAGCCTTGGTGGGTGATGTGCACGTTTCTGAAGGCTTTGTGAACAAGTGAGCCGTGCTCAGAGGGACCCTGGCTTGGCTTCTGACCCTTTCAGGGTTATTTTTGGCAGCAAAATTCCATAGGATAATAAGGAGTGGTGTGGGGATTGTGTGAGAGAGATGGGGCCACTGAGAGATGTTTTAAAGAAATGATTTATTAATATAATGTTCTACAGTCTCATAAAGGAGTGAGAACGTCTTCCCAGCATCAGTTAGGGGTCAGAAGCAGTCACAAAATCTCTGGTTACAAGGTCTTTGAAAGGTTTATTAGCCAGTAAACCACTGGCACAAAGATTGTTTCTATTTTCACACGATCCCAGATTGAATTGTCTCACGTCTTGCTGCAGTGCTGACCCTAACCAACTGCGTGGTTCCACACAGACCTTCTTGCTACACCTTAAAATCCTGTAACTGCTCCTACATCCAAACTTCAGGGCCTCCAAACTTTCCAGGACCCAGCCTGACATGTTTCTGCTTCGACTCCAAACCCACATCCTTGCTTGTGGTCTCTAAATCTGGAAGCCTTTTCCAAGGGCTCAGGTTGAACCCTGTGTTCATTTCTGTCTCTGGGCCTGCACACACGAGCTTTTGAGAATTTTCTGTGCCAGGATTTCCCACAGAGTGGGGCTGGAGCAGGGAGGTGCTGGAGCTTTCTCAGGAGGCTTTTCCAAGGGACACTTTGCTCTGCTTGGGCTGCACTTCCCTGCCTGTGCCCTCCTCCAGGCCAAAGCCCAGCAGAAACCAGCAGAAACCAGTTATTTGGGGAGCTCTGTCCAAACCAGCAGGTCCTGGGCACTCCTCTCCTTTCCTCCCTGAGTGACACCTTGTCTTGGTTTGGAAAGATTGCCAGGGAAAAGCCAGAGCTTCCCTTGGAATGGAGAAGGTAAACCCTCTGCCTCTGAATTATTATAGGTTTGAAATTAAGAGGCTCTCAGGCAAAGATAAGGGAATGGGAATAACTGTTCTTGATTAGCAATATTAAAAATGTAATAGTACAAAAAAGCAAATGAGCAAAAAATAAAAGAAAAACATGGATGGAGTCAGAACAGAGCTGACCTCCTGTTGGTCAGGTGTTGGTGTCAGCCCAGATCAATCCTCCTGCAGTGCCAGATGTGGTTCTGTGGGAGCAGAGATGATCCTGGAGAAGGTCCAGTGGTGCTGAGCTGGGTCTGGTCTCCTCTGGGAATCCAGTGCAGAGGCTGTGCTGGGGCTCTGAACCCCAGGGCTGACCCAGGGAGGAATGCTGGGCTCCTCCCCCTGGGTGGAGCCTCTCCCAGTGGGTGCTGGAATTGTCTGAGCCCTGCAGTGAGCCTGGATGGCCCATGGACAGCAGATATCCCTGCAGGGAGGATGGGGCCTGGCAGGGATGAGGAAAACACCTCCCCAGCAGGTTTCATGGCAGTAGAATACATCCTGCATTGAGCCCAAGGCTCAGCTGCAGATTCCAAGGGCAGGGATGAGCTGCTCTCAGCCCCCCGGGGCTCTGCGGCTCCCCAAGGCCTGGCTTTGCTCAGATCCCACATTCTGCTCCCTGCACTGAACTACTTCAGCCCCAAGTGAGGACTGGGGCCCCAGACCTCAGGGGAAATTGTGGAATGTCAGATGGGAATGGCCCAGCCCAGGGAGGTGTGACTGCACTGGGCTGAGCTTTGCTCTCTTCTCCCTGGGTCTGCACATGCACCTGAGTGGCAGCTGGATTTGTGAAATGAGCTGCTCCCCTTCGAGGGAACTCATCAGCTCCTGCTTATAAAAACCCCAATGGACAACTTCAGCTCTTTGCTGTTATTAGGATGTGAAACTGCCCATTTCCACTCTTTCAGTGCAAGAGACATTTATAAACTGATTATCAGAGCCTCCCAACTCCAAGTGGAGTTGCTGAGAATGTGATTGAATGTGATTAAAGGAAATTAATTCTGGATAAAATTCAGGTTTCTGAAGTTCCGAGACCTTAGGTTCTTATCTGGCCCAGCACTGTGCCCACAGCAATCACTGTCCCCATCATTTCAGATCTTGGGACTTAATCACGTTTGTGTTGTAATTTTATGAGCAAAGGCTGATGTCCAGGTATTGATGAAGGAACCAAGGGGATAAATATTCATCCTGTTTATTGCATCTCCTTCTGATGCTTTTGTAGCAGAGGTGAAAGGGGAATAAAACCTCCCAGATAAAATTTTAATAATGATTTTATGAATCTGCAGCAGGAAGTCTATTGTGAAATAGTCTGTGTTGTGTTCCCAGCCTGTAACTCCTCAGTGCTGCAGGTTTGTGCCCATCTCTTACCACTTGGAAACCTATTTATTGTCAGCTCCTGCAATTTATTAAGCAGGATCCCAAGGCAGGGACAGTTTCGTGGATTCCAGCAGAGCCACCTCTGCTGTGGGGTGGTTGAGATGGTGAAGGAAGGTCTTGTACAGCCAATTACCCCCAGTAATTTCATTAGAAAAGAGAAAGGCAACATGAACTTTGTGTAATTCCCACCCTAATACTGTGATCCATCATTTCCATTAATAGCAACTCACAGATTTTGAAGTTAAAATGTTCAGTCTGAACTCCAGCCCCTTCCAAAAGGAGTCCCAGCCCCAGGAGCAGGGTTTTGTGTGCAGGATGAATGTTCTGGAGCAGAGAACACCTGGAACAGGGCACAATCCCATGGAGAACCTTTGTTTTGTCCTTCCCAGCCCACCCCTCCCGTGCCTGTGATCAGCAGCACCTCATCCCCAGCACCTCTTCAATTCTATTCCTGCTTTTCATCCCCTGGTCTCCAAATAATTCCCTAAATAAATCAGCAGCTCTTCCTCAGCTCCCAAGTGTCCCACTGGGAAAACCTCCCTGCCTGTGACAGTCCTTGGAGAAGCTCTCATTAGGCAATATCCCTCCCATTTTCCCAGTGTTCCCTTCACAGATCCTTTTTCCCTGTTGGTTTTCCATCCAGGTATCCCTTTAAATTAGGGTTACTCCAATCGAGGCAGGAGAACTCCCATATTAAACACACAAACAAAAGGGCATTGTTTCGTCTTTAAAGCTCTTTGCTTCTCCCCTCCTTCTTTTCTCCTGAACTTAAAATACCCAGCTATAATTAAATATCCCTTTTTAAAGGGAGGGAGGTGCCCTCACAGGACTGGAGAGGCCAGAGCAGGGTGGGAGAGCAGAGCTTTGCCCCAGCCCCGTGCTGGGAACCACAGCTTGCCTCTGCCCCAGTCTCCCCAGGCACATTCCCAGCAGGATCCTGAGCTCCGTGTGCTGAATTCACTTCAGTGGTTTCTATAAATTTCATTTTAAAGCACAAATATGTAATTAAGTGGGTGTTCAGTATCTTGAACCTTCCTTTATGATCCATTGTCCATCTCGTTTTTGGTTTTCCCTCCACTCCTGAGCATGCAGCCAAGGAGAAGCAGGATGGGCAAAAAGAAACCTGAATAAACTAGAAAAGAAAATTAATTTTACTTGCACAAGACAAGTGACAAGTTGTTTTGTTTTTTCCTTCAAAGAGGGTTTTTATAGAGGAAGAGGTTGAGAAACATTCTTTTTTATCAAGCTTTAAGGAATTCCAGCTCCAGCATCCAAGGCAGACTCAGGAGTCCTGTTAATACTGGATTGTATTTGCTTGAGAAAGTATCCCAATTTCAGAGCACACAAAGACAATGGGATCATTAATAAAATAAATCAAGGCATCTATTCTTGGGGCACTCAGCCAGGGTAGTAAAGTTGTCCTGAAAGGATACAAACACCAGGCAGGAAATGAAAACCTGCTGCTGCTTTTTATTAATTCCGAATCTCCTGCATTTTCCCTCTTTATTTGTAGCTGGCAATTTGAGGGCAGTGACATCAATTAACAGTTTAATTGGAGTTGCAAGGACTGTCTAATTGGGAAGGCAAGGCTGTGCCAGGTAATAAGTTCCATTTCCAATGGAGTCCAAGCAGCAGAAAAGTTGTGAGACCCAATCTCCAAAGTGGAAATGTTTGATGGGAGAGCAAAATGAGGAGCCAGATGCTGGGGTAGAAATCAGAGTCACGGCAGGGAAAGCAGAACAGTCCCCAGGGTGGAGCTCAGAGCAGAAGTGCTTTTCTCCCTGACCATTTATCAGCTCCTTCAAAGCAATTTGGGGGAATTTGGAGTGGTTGTTCCAAAAATCTGTGGGAAGGGAAGCTGGAACAGGGGCAGGAAGTTGTGGAGAGCTGCATGGAACTGTTGTGGAGAGAAATCACCTTCCAAGGAGCCTCTGAGGAGCAGAGCAGGGGCTCAAGAGGCTCTGAAATCAACCCTGACCCCCCAACCTGAGCGTGAGAGAGGCTCTGAGACAAAATAATTCCATGGATTCCAGCACAAAGAGAGATCTGGATGCTTTGTCCAACCCCACGCACCCAGGGGCTGGTTGGCGCTCCAGATTCCCCTGATTGCTGTTGGATTGGGATGGTGCTGCCTCTCCAAACATCCAGGTTCTGTCAGGTCCTGGGGAGTGCTCAGGAGAGCGTGGTGGTCACTGAGTGGTGGTTATTGAGTGGTGGTTATTGAGTGGTGGTTGTCGAGTGGTGGTTGTTTTGTGGTGCTTATTTTGTGATTGTTGTTGAGTGGTGGTCATTTTCTGGTTGTTATTGAGTGGTTGTTGTTGAGTGCTTGTTGAGTGGTGGTTATTTTGTGGTTGTTACTTGGTCGTGGTTATTTCATGGCTGTTATTTTGTGGTGGTTATTTCATGGCTGTTATTTTGTGGTGGTTATTTCACATCTCATGTCATTTGTAAGATGCCAACGCTGCCCAGCCACAAACTAAAGGCAATTGCCACATTTCCCCACGGGGAGGAAAGGGGCAGCTGGGGACAATCTGAGCAGGAGCAGGGCACTGCAACCCCTCACTGCCCACTCTGACATCATTTCAATCTCCCCTTCCTTCCACCAGATCTCTGCTCTTGGCTGAACACCCAGACATGATTTTATTACCCTGTGAAGTCAGTGAATCTCAACAGAAAGCCTTATGGGCTTTAAATAGTCCAGAATTAGTGTGTGCAGCAGGCAGGGCCCAATCAATCAATCAATCAATCAATCATCCCCAATTAATCTGTTTTATAGAGTGGCCCCAGATCAATCCCTGTGTGAGCTGAGCCCCAGGATTGCCTGAGCTCTGGCAACAGCTGATGGACCTAAAAGTTCTGGGAACGAAATGATTTAAATGAATATTCAAGCATTAAATCAATGCTAAGCAGAACAAGAGGTGACATGTTCTCGTGTTTATTTGGAAATTAAACCTGGACAGCTGTTGAGCAGTGCTATTTTCATGGATTTATGGTTTTCTGGGCTGGCATTCTGTCTTGTTCGTGTCCTTTTATTGGCTTTTGATGCACTAATTTGGAACTGCATTATAATCACAGTGGTTAGGGATAGATGGCCTTGGGGGTTGTATCTGAAGCTGGCAGAGAAAGAAGAGATGATTTGTGTGATTCAGCCCATGATGAAGAACCACAGTTAGTGCCTCTTTTGGCATGTTTTTGGAATATCAGCAGGGCAGGAAGGAGGCTCCATGGGCACGAGCCCCCAGGATAGATAAAGCATTTTATTCCCTCGAGGTGAAGATGTGCCTTGAGAAGTGTTGCTGCTCCACCTTTTAGGGGACACGGAAGGATTTTGTTTCCTGGGATTGATCCCAAATCCTTTAAAATATTCTAAAAATGAGAAGGGGGGAAAAGGCAGTTTGGTGACGAAGTCGTGTTTCAGCTTTGGTGATTTTCCAGGTGCAAACCTGCACTTTTCAATAAATAATTGGAAACCACTGCAGGAATGTTGGGTTACAGGATTCTCCTCTCCAGCTGTAGGACTGTCACCAAATCCATCTGTTCCCTGGCTGGTGGCACATTTGTATTCATGTTTTCCATGAAAAAAATTCAGCTGAAAATATTCTTTATTGGGCTGAGAAACCAGGAACCCTCCACCAGAGTCGGGACTTGTGGGTGCTCTGCCCAGAATTCCCCATTCCCAACAGCATCTGTGACTTTCTGCCCTGTCCTAACAACAATTCCTGATCTTTTAGCTGGAGTTACACAACAGAAAAGGGTCAGAAACAGCTGGAAAACTGCTCTGGAGAGTCGTGGGCAGGCAGCACGTGGGAGAACATGTTCAGACATCCTGTGACCCCCTCAGGTCAGGGTGGGCACTGGGGTTTCTGTGGCTGAGGGTATTTATGGAATATTGGCCAGTGCAGACTCTCAGTCTCCTCTTGGATGTTTCCCTCTGGGCTGGGTGGGCCCCTCCTGTCACCCTGTGCCCTGGTTCCCAGTCCTGGACTGGGATCTCAAGAAAACACACAGGAAGACGAGTGAAAATGGCTCTGGATAATCCACTGAACCCATTTCCTCCCTTTCCTTTTCTCTCCTGAATCACCGTGCCTTTCTCCAGAGCTGAACTCCAGTGTCTCTTTGAAAGAGCCACCCCGAAGGCAGCAGATCATGCTGCAGTTCCTCAGCTGCAAAACATTTCCTGAGAGCATTCTGGGGCCAGGACACATTTTCATGTCTCACATTTTCATGTCTCCTGTCTGGTTCCTGACGAGAGCACAAAGCAGTGCAGCTGAACCCAGCAATCCAGAGATGGGGAGCTGCTCTGGGGCAGCATCCCTGTTTCTGGATGTTTGTATGAGCACTGGGATCACCTTGACCCAGGTAACTCCACAGGCCCCGTGGGCGTTTGCTGGCACAGTCTGGAGGAGCTGAAGCGATTTGGGGTGAAACCCTTTGCTGAGTCACAACACTTCACTTGAAACCACGGGGGAAGCTTTTAGCATCAATAAAAACATCCCAGAGCCTCCCTCCTGGTGTTTACAGCTGCACCACTGCAGCACTTCAGCTGCTGCCCTTTCAAGTGTTCCTGAAAACCTGAAAAAACACCTCTCATTTTCTGACATCTCATCTCCCAGCATTAACTGATAAAATCCTGTACAATCCAAATAGATTTGCAAGCAAGGCCAATTCTCCCGGCAGGAGCAGCTGGGTGAGGGGACCCGTGGGCTGAGAGCAGAGAGAGCTCTGCTGTTTATGACAATGCCCAATAAATCATTTACAGCCACAACCAATTACCTGGTCATTTCCAGTGCCTGCTCTTCAATTAACACGGGGAATGTGCACCTTCAGAGGAGATCATTTCTCGGGATGCTTTCGGTGGCTCTTCCAGCCTGGAGCTGAGCTGCTCTGTTGGCATTGGACTGGGAGTCAGTGCTGAGAGCTCAGCCAGCCCCGGGGCTCTCCGCTGCTTTACTGGGCACTACCTGGGCTCTGCACGCCGGGGAGCACAGCTGCTGGGATAAACAGCTGCAGGGATGCACAGCTGTATGGATGCACAGCTGCTGGGATAAACAGCTGCAGGGGTGCACAGCTGTATGGATGCACAGCTGCTGGGATAAACAGCTGCAGGATAAACAGCTGCAGGCATGCACAGCTGCAGGATAAACAGTTGCAGGCATGCACAGCTGCAGGCATGCACAGCTGTAGGAATGCACAGCTGTATGGATGCCCAGCTGCAGGGATGCAGAGCTGCAGGGATGCACCCACACCCCAGCAGGTGTTCCCATCCAGGGGAAGGTTGAACACTCACCCCTTGCTGTTCTTAGAAGGTAAAGGAGCCCGACATTTCCATGCTCTTTTCCCAGGAACAGGTGCCAAGCAGAAATACTGGTACCTGTGCCTCAAACTCGGCCAGTTTCATGGGGAAAGGTGCCCCAAAAGCCCACCTGGACCATCAGGAATTTAAAAGACTGCACAGAACTTTCCAGGTTTGTTTTTTGACTGCCTTAGCCAGTGCAAGAGTTCTCTCTACACTTGTGTTCGACTTCTGTTTCTTTTGTTTGATACTGCTCATTATTTTTGTCCACTGATGCCCATGGAGAACACTCCCTGAGACACCCATGGAGCTGGAGCCCACTGGGAGCACTGGGAGCACTGGGAGCACTGGGAGCACTGGGGACACAGACCCAGAACAACCCCAAGGGACAATCAGTCTCTGTCAAATCTTTTGATGTCAGTTGCTTTGCATTATCAACAGAAAGAGTGAAAAAAGGAGCAAAGCTTGGTGTATTTCTATTTCTGGTATTTGCTGTGCTGATGATTAATGATTGATGATTAATCCCACGGACATTTTGGTGACAGGGCTGGGAGAATCATCCTGACAGAGGAGACTTCACCAATTACCCTCCAGACTAAGTGCTGGGACTCTGTAATTGATGGCACCTTTATCTCCTTTGGGATAAAGCAGCAGTAAATACAACACAGGGAAAAGTCTGGCAAAGCCAAGAGACTTCATTAGGAAAGGAGAGAAACTCCTCGGCTTTCAAGTTCTTTCCAACTCTAATTTCTGTGCAAGGAGGAGAGCGACAGAAAACTGCATTTTTATCATCTTTAGTGATGAAATGTTTCTGTTGTTCAAAGTAATTCCTGTGTTCAGTGGATATATTTTGGCTGTATAAGAGCAAAACATCTCAAAGCAGAAAATATGGAATTACTCTGACTCCTGAATGGAAAACGGGGGGAATTCTCAGAGTTTGTCTTGTAAAGCAGATCAGGAGGTTTGGAGTGCCCATCCCTGGAGCACTCAGTGATCCTGGAGGGTTTTTCCAACCTGGATAATTCCCTGATTCCGTGCTCCCCTGAGCTCTGCAGCTTTCCTGCAGCTGCAATTTAAACCTGCACAGGGCTTCTGCCAAAGGAGCCTCTGGCAGCAGCTCCTGCAGCAGAGCTCAGCTCAAACACAGCATTTTGAGGATCTTTCCCTTCAGCAAACGTTGCTCAACCAAAAGGTCTCAGCAACTCATAACTGATTAATCATCACCTCTAGGAGACTTTATTTATTAGCCTTTAATCCGTTAACACAAGTTTGAGATGGAAAAGAAAAAAACAATTAGGAAGGAAAACACTGTAAATCTTATTCTTCTGGGAACTGTTAGTGGGTAATTCTAGTGAGACTTGCCGAGGCCAGGAGCAATCCAGATGTTTAGTATTTGGCTAAGGCTGATTTTTCCTCCTTCCTGCAGTTCATTAAGAAGGGATTGGAGAGGTGGGATGAGAGGGAACAACTGGATGGACACAGCTCTGGTGTGGCGTTTGCCTGTTTGCAAAGCTGCTGCTTCTGTTCTAGAGCTGTCTGCTTTTCCACTGAAACAGATTTAAACTGGCTTTAAAACCCCAAATCACCTGAAAAGGGATTTTAAACCCACGCTGAGGCAGGCAAGGAGAGATTCCCTAACTTTACAGAAGTTTTTGGGTTTTGCCTAAAAAGTACCTAAATCAGCATTTTCAACGGGAAGAGCCCCATTTAAATTGTTAAAATCCCTGGGAGGAGGAACAAACTCACAAAGCTGAGGGACACTGGAAGAAAACTTGGCTAAATCCACTTTCAGAAATGTTTATCTCAGGACTGTCAGTCACAGGAGGTTCAGGGTCTGTCTGAATATTGAGTGAGTGCTTTGGGAAGGGCACATCCTAAAGGGAAACTTCAGGGATTCAAATCGATTGAGCCCTTCTTGTTATTTTTTTCTTGATAGCCCTAGGAGGGAATACAAATTCCAGATTAGGGAATACTTGAAGTGATTTCCCTGTTGTCTGCTGTGCTGCTGGGGAGAAAGGCTTTCCCTTTAAAATAGTTCCTTATTTTCCCTCTGCCTCTCCTTTCTTCAGCAGGTTCTGCTGCAAACCCATCAATCTGAATCACTGGTTAACAATCTCATTCTGACAATAAACTCAGGGCTGCTGCAAGCTAATACATTCTAATTTCAATCTAACATCTTCTACACTCAATTGTGATCGGGGAAAAAAAACCTCAATCCATCAAGGGGAACAAGAAAATGACTCCTGGCTGGAATAAGTAGACACTTATGTCTGTATTGTCTCTAGAATTCCTTGGCTCTTTAACTCGTGTCTAATTTTCATCTGTTGAGGGATTTTTACAGAGTTAGAACTCAAGGAATAAGGAGATTTTAAGAACATTTAAAGAACATTTAAAGAACATTTTGAAATGGAAAGAATAAGGGGAAAATGAGTGAAATATCCTGATTTCCATCGTGGGCTTCAAAAAGACATTTTTGTACCTCATTGCTTGTTCCACATCACAGACTCAGGGGATGGTTTCTCCTGATTACAGACTGCAGGGAAATGCTGTGAGTCTGCAGGGCAAAGGATTATTCCAGATGTGTTTGCTTCTCTTCCCAGTGCCCTGGGCATCTCCAGGGAACCTCAGGGCACCAGAAGAGGCCAAGGAAAGGAAGATTTCACCACGGGGTTTTGGAGCACAAGGCTGATGCACTCGATGTGTCTCATTTTATCAGGGAGGTTGTTCAAAGCACCCAAAGCCCAGGAAATTCCTTGGAGCAGCTGATTTTGGTTATTGCCTGATTTTATTTCCTGTCAGTAACAGCCAGAAATGCAACCAGAACCACCCCCAGGCAAAAAGTCCTGGGAGAATTTGCTGCAGACCTTCTCCCTGGAAGCCTTTTCCACACAAATCCACGGGCTGCTGCCAAAATCTCTCTTGGCTTTGCATTTAGCACACCCAAGACTTGAAGCTCTTCCTTTTTCCCTGTCCCAAACTGCTCCATTTCAGAGCCACACAAATGCTCACCACTCCAAAAAAATTCCTCTTCCTTCCACAAATGGACACTTCTGTCCAGCACTGCTGTTATTTGTAAAGTATTTACAGTTGCCATTGTTCAGAGCCTTTTTGAAAGCCCACAGAGTTTGAGTGAAGGTGCTCAGAGCTCTGGGGCTGATCCCAGCTCTTCCACCAGGATCTGCACAGCCTGCAAGCTGCCGATGGATATTGGGGCTGGGGCACTTGTGCGAGGAATCTGGACACTTGGAAATGGAGGCTTGGCAGTTTCACACTCCGAACCCTGAGCAGGGAATTTGGGGATGCTCAGAGGCTCCCCTTCCCCTCCCTGTCTGGATTTGCACTGCCCCTGTTGGAAGGTCACCTCCCATTCCCTGCTGGGAGGCACCAAGCAGAGCCATGAACAATATCCCTGAATCATTTCCAGGAATCCTCGTTCCTCCTGCTGTTGCCTCCTGGAATGAAGCTGTGGTTCAGTCAGTCCTTCCCTCCAGGGACACGAGATGCCAGCACAGCAAAGGTGATTTACAGAAGACAGATGAGAAAGGTTGAATAAATGTCTCATTTAGCGCCTGATTGGGCTGTTGTTATTCATGAGGAATCATTGCTTATTCCCACCAGGCTCAACTCTTGGATTAACCTCAGCCTTAGCAGAAAAGGCCTTAAAAAAGTCATTTTTGGCAGGAGAGCTGCCACAGTTCCCTGGGAGCCCCTGCAGGGGCCGGCACCTCCACAGGCAACAGCACAGCTCCAAAATTCCAGAGGGAAATGAGAGGAGCTGCGAGTGTGATCTATCTGAAGGGACAGGCACATTGCTCATGTTCTTTTCAAACTGAGGGGCTCAGAGTTTTCAGTACCTCATCCTGTAGGAAGGAAGAATTCAAAGTTTGGTAGGAACACAATCTCCTGACTTCAAAGATCCTCCTGCACTTCCCCACAGCTTTCCATCAGTTCTTTTCCAATGTTCTCTCCCTCCGACAGGAAAGGAATTTTTCTGGGTTAAAACCACAGATAAGACCTCACTTATCACCCCCAGCCTCTGTCTTGGTGCTCTGCTCCTCCCCTGGGCACAAAAGCCCAGCAGGTTTCACGAGCCTTCTGCAGAAATGTGTAAAACAGAGGCTGCACTCACTAAACCATGACTAAAAGGGCTTGAAGGGGACAGAGAGTCCAAGGGAAAAAAAAATCCTTGGGCACAAGGAGAAAAAAAAAATAAAAATCCTGTGTTAATTGAGCTTTCCAAGTGGTAGCAGCAGCCCTGACAGAAATAAAACTTTCAGGATGTCCCCTAAAGAGCAGAGAAGAAAGGACAGAGGCAGCAACTCTGGGGTGACTCTGGGATGAGGTGGGGGTTAATGGAGAGATGGAAAATGTACATCACTTTTACATCAATGCCCAAAATACACTGACAGCTATTTTCTCAAGTCACTAGGAATAGTTTAGTGATTTTTATTTTTATTTTTTTGTTGTTGTTCCAATCAAATAGCAGGAGGAAAAATAGTCTGCAGGGGCTGGTGAGGAATGAGGGGGTTATGAGGGAGAGAATGTTACAGACCATAATAACTGCTCCTTTCTGCCATTTCTGTCCCGAAAATCCAAGCTGCTTTTTTTGTGCTTTTGGAAGAGGAGTGTCCATGTGAGGAAACGAAAACCTGACAATGCCTTTGCTCCCTTGGAGCTCAGGAGAGAACAAAAACAAACGGCATCAGCCCAAGGAGAAGGAGAGCTGAGGAATTGCTCATCACTACCTCCAATTTCTGCAGCTTTGCCTTAAAGTAAAATGCAGATTTTTTTGAGGGGAAAAAAAGCTGAAGAACAGAACCAAATGAAGCAGAATGAGCAGAAGCAGCTTTTCCCTGCCTCCTTGGGGGAGAATTCAACAGCTGCGAGAGGGTTTTAGATCCTGTGCCATTCTCATTCATCTTTGGCCTCCCCTCACTTCACACTGTCAGTTTTGTTGAGCTGCTCTGCATGAAAAGTGCTTTTGATGTTTGGCAGGGGACCAGCAGGAGAGAGATTTCAGCAGCTCTGCCTGTGGGGGATAGAACTGCTGGATGTGACTGATCCATCTGGGAAATCTGCTGGAATTCTCCTCATGAAAATGACTCCTGTCGTGCTGCAGGTCCCTCCTGAGCTCCAGCTGCCAGGGCTGAGGCTGTTCTCTCTTCAGAGAGGAGAAGAGAGAGCCTGGAGGGTGGGAGCTGCTCATCCAGGGCTTTAGGGAATCCAGGGGAAGGAGCATTGCTGCTGTCTGTGAGCCAGGGGGAAAACACAGGAATTCATTGCTGAACACGGGGAGAAAACACAGGAATTGATCATTGAACACAGGGAGAAAACACAGGAATTGATCACTGGACACAGGGAGAAAACACAGGAATTGATCACAGGACACAGGGAGAAAACACAGGAATTGATCATTGGACACAGGGAGAAAACCCAGGAATTCATTGCTGAACACAGGGAGAAAACACAGGAATTGATCATTGGACACAGAACAAGGGAGAAAACACAGGAACTGATCACTGGACACAGGGAGAAAACACAGGAATTGATCACTGGACACAGGGAGAAAACACAGGAATTGATCATTGGGCACAGAGAGAAAACCCAGGAATTGATCACAGGACAGATGGCTGGGATGTTTGGGCAGAGGCTGCTGCACCCCCAGGCTCTCTGGGGAGCAGGACCAAACCAAGAATTCCTTCTGCTCTCCTCAGTCATGGGTCACTCCCAGTTTGACCAAAGAGAGGTTTTCTCCACAGGAGAAGCTCTCATGGAGCAAGGGGCATCAGAAGTTTCCTGCAGAGGAGAGGAGCTCCAGCCCTGGTGAGGACTTGGAGGACCCAGGGGCCTCCATTTCTTGTCCCTTTTGATTAATTCTTACCTTGGGAGCAACACCTGTCACTAAATAGAGCTTTTCCCTCTCCTCTGCAGGGAGCATCTGTCTCCACTGAGTGTCTTCAGTGGGTCATTTCCTAATTCTGCCTAGAAAATTAAATTATTTGATCACCCAAAGGACTTTGCTTTTACCACTAAGATCATCTCTGCCACCATTTAAAGTCTCACTGGGGTTAATATAATACAAATCCTTTCCCTTCCTCCACTTTAAAAAGGAGAATTCGAAGATAAAATGCTCTGACTCTTGCTCCTTCCCTGTAGCTTTTCCTTCCCCCCCCCCAATTTTTAAAATAACTAAATACATTTTGCCACGAAAACCTGAAGTTTTGGACAGAAGGCACAGCTCCGGCCGGAGAGGATTAAGTTCCCTTTTCCCTTATCTTACATTTCCCTCTAGTGGCTGAGCCCTCGAGCATCAGCACCCAAAGGGAAGAACTGCAAGGTTTTCCTGCTTTGCCCTTTTTTAAAGTAAATTATTCGCTTTGACCTCGTTGTGTCCTGCTTTTTTTGCTTTGCTCTGTGAGAAAACTCAACTTTGCTGCTCCAGGGCTCGGGGATAACAGGACACAGGGGCTCCCACCCTCCTAAAACCACCCCTTTTCTGGGGAAGCTACAAATCCCTGTGGTGCCCAGACTTGGGGGGTAAAGGAGGAATTAAAGGAGGAATAGTTTTGGTTCAGGGCTCTCCTGGGGGTCTTAGAGATCTGCAGACCCAAAAATGTTGTTCTGGTGAGACAAGACCCAAAGTTTCCTTTCCAGCAGGGTTTTCTCCTTGGGTCTCCTCCAGAGAAGTGTCCCAAGACAAGGCTGGACTTCCAAACTGGGGAAGTCTCCTGGATTGAAATATAAGTTATATATAAGTGAGTATATTTATATATAAATATAAGTAAAAAGCAAGTGAAGATTGAAAAGATTCACCCATCAATGCTCCCCTGCCTCACTTCTCCACTTCATGGCAACATGGTCACGCCAATAATGTGAAGAAAATGAAGCTTTTTTTTTTAAATAAATACCCTGATCAATAATTTATTTTGGTGTTTTCAAGCCGTTTTTTGGTTATTGCACTTTCTAATCGAAGGTTGTGAGGGGCAGAGGGGCTGGAAAGGGTCTCTGTCTGCAGCCTGTGGGATGCACCAGAAAAGCACCACAGGGGCTGCAGGATGTGTGCTGTGCTGGGAGAGCCACCTCCAAGCTGGAAAATTCTATGGCACAAAATCTGAGCTCTGAGGGTTCAGAAGCTGAGTTTATTTCCCTCTCTCTATTTGAAATGAGTCTCCACAAGGAGCTTTTTCAATGAAAAGGGTTTCTTTCTCATAAACACTCGAAAGCAAACATGGAATTTCTGTTCACCTCAGGAAGATGATGCCATTCCTCAGCCCTCTCTATGGCTTTGTGCTCGTGTGGTTTTTTGTTCTTTTTCCCCTCCAACCACAATGATTTTCTCAAAGCTGTCTGAGTCTGAAAGAGCAAACATTGCAGAACTGAGACTGGGCTTTGGGAATGCTGCAGGAGAGGAGCTCTGACAGAGCCTGAGCAAGGGGATGCACGAAGCTGCTCCTGTCCCCAGCAGGGAAACCTGCAGGGAAAGTGGCTTTTGCCAGGGGGAGAGAGAGTGAGGTTCAGGTGAGAGGAGAGGGCAGCTGGGGCTGAGTTGGGTTGGGATCCTCTGCTGGGTGATGAGGAAATCATCCAACAACTGACACGGGGGTTGGCAAATCAGCGCCAGCTTTAATTTGGGGTGGTTTGTTTTTTGTTTTTTTTTTAAGCAAAGTGCTAAATGAGGTGTGAAGAGGAGGCAGAGATGAAAGGAGAAGCCTCTCCTGTGCTGCGTTTTCAGAGCAGGACGTGGCAGATGAGGCCTCTGTGTCCCTGGAGTCCGGAGCAGCACAGGGATGAACTCAGAGCCTGCAGGTTTTTATCCTGGTCTGCTTTCCACCACCCCCCAAGGCTCTGCAGGGAGCTCACAGGGCTGCTCCTGCCCTCGTGCCACCCCAGTTAATGGGGAAAACCTCTGGGAAAAGGAGGAGATGCTGGTTTTACTCGACCCTTTTGGGTTCTGCCCTTGGTTTCTCTTACAGAACAGGAGTTGAGGCCATATTTTGCTCACATATTTGGTGTTAAACCAATCCTCAGAAGCCTTGAGGCGGGAAAAGCCCTCCCAGCCCATCCAGTCCTGGCTGTGCCCAGTGCCCACCTTGTCCCCAGCCCAGTGCCACCTCCAGAAATTCCTTGGACACCTCCAGGGATGGGGATCCCAACCTCCCTGGGCACTGCCAAGGCCTGAGCACCTTTTCCAGGGGGAAATTCCTCCTGAATCCCAGCCTGAGCCTCCCCTAAGAAGGAGCAAACCCAGTCTGTGTTTAGGCTCTGGCTCCTCGCAGCCCTTTGGGCACGGAGGAGCTGCAGGGTGGACGCTCAGCAGAGCTTTGGGAATGGGCACAACTGCCCAGAGGCTTCTGAATCAGCCAAAAAACATGAACTGAATACAGGGAAAAGAACAAAAAAAAAGGAAGTAGACTGAAGAAAATGACTGCTTGTACATTTTTTTTAAAGGAATTGCTCTGGAGCTTGTTCATTCTGAGATGAATTGTGAGCTTCAGCCTTGCTGGTGAGCTCACCCTTGGTCTGAGTTCCTGATGGGGATTTATCCTTCAGAAAGTGCCCTGAAACTACTCCACTTTCTATGAAGCTCCCCCTGGCAGATCAGCCACTGCAGATTAAAGCTGGGAGTGGATTTCTGACTCAGAGGTAAAAGACACGATGTCACCCTCGATGACGGAAATTCTTTATAGGGTTTCTTTCCCCTTTTGAAAGTGATTTGCCTAAAAGAGGAGGACTGAGGTTGTAACTGGAGCACATGACAGAAACAAATGGTGTGTTTGTGTTCCTTCGGTCAGGTAACTTAATCTTTCAGTATATTTAATATCAAACACCCTGGTAAATCCCCCCTGAGACTGCGAGAGTGCCGAGACTGTGGATGTGAATTTCTTGGAGGGAAGGTAAAAACGATGGAATGAGATTATTAAAACAACGAAGGGAGTTGCAGAAGTGGAAGAGGGAAGTGGATCAGGTGCCATTTGCTGCTGTAAATTAGTTCTTGGTGCCACTGAGCTCGGGCAGTGCTGACGTTGTGGGTCTCTCTGAATGTCAGACCCCATTAAAAGAGCCTGGAGTGCCAGGAGGAGGGGGGATGGCTAAAAACTGCCAGAGAGGGCTGGATGGGAGATTGGGCAGGAATTGTCCCCTGGCAGGGTGGGCAGGCCCTGGCACAGGGTGCCCCTGGATCCCTGGAAGTGTCCGAGGCCAGACTGGCTGGGGCTGGAACACCCTGGGACAGTGCAAGGTGTCTTTCCCTTCTCCTGTGCTCCCCATTCCTCTCCCCACTTTTGCCTTTTCTTCCAAAACAACACGTCTGCCACAATGAGATAAAATCTCATTCCATTTTCACCATGGAGTGCAAAGGGTTTTCCCCTTTTCCCAAATCTGTTATCCCAGAGGTCCTGTCACCATGGCTGGGCTGTCCTGGAGCAGCAGGACAAAGAGCAGTGGGATAAAAACCTCCAGTGTAACTCCTAACATGAGTTGTGTGCCCTTTGCAGAGGTGTTCAAAGCCAATCCCCTCATCCAGAGCAGCTTCCTGTGTTTTACTCCCCCAGTTCAGTGCTTTGGGTCTGAGGTTGGCCAAGCTTTGGGCATGAACAATTTTTCATTTCCTAAAAAAAGCCATTGGCAGGATTTTGTTTTGATGTCATCTCGAGGCCTTTGCAGACTTGCACTGGGTCATGTGAATTTAGTTGGCACCAGAAGCGAGACTTGGAGTCATGGTGGAAAATACATTCATTGCCCAATTTGAATGTCAGCAGCACAAGTGAAGTTTCTGATGCCAGCAGTGATCTCAAAAGTTCTAACGAGGTCTGAGTTTGGAGACAATGTTCACAAAGTTTGGATACACTGCAGCTTCTCTTGGGATTTCTTTGGACATCACTGAGATTTGGGAGTTCAGGATCTGCTTGAACACTGCAGATAAAACAAAAGGGTAAACCAAGGCCTGGAATTAAATACAAGGGAAAATTAAAAATGGGTGTAAACTGTATAAATTTCAGGTGATGTAAATGATTCAAGTCAGGTGTTTCATGAAACTTTATTTTTATTACCTTCAAAGCAGAGGAGCTCCTGCTGAATGCCCTTGAGGGAAGGGAGTGTGGAGGGAAGGAACAGGAACAAAAGGCTCGGTGTGGTCAGGAATTTCAGCCATTCCAGATGGGAATGTGACCAGAGGGATGAGGAGGAGAGGGAGGCTGGGCACTGGGGACAAGGGGATGGGGACAGGGAGGGGACTCTGGACACAGGGAACGAGTCCAGCCCTGGGCCAGCTCAGAGCAGCCTCTTGTCAGGGAGAACTTGGCCAAGGTGACCACACAGTGATGTCTGAAGGTTGAGCTTCCATGTATTTCATGTTCTGTGGTGCCCAGGGGTGAGCTCTGAGCTCACAGTCAGTGTCACTCAGCTCTGCACACAGCAGGGACACAAAACAAATCCTTCTCCTGCTGAGGACCAAGAACAACTTTCAGCCCCAAAGCACAACCAAGGGTGGGCTGGAGGGAGGGACAAGGATGGGACCTCACAGCCTGGAGCTGGAATTGGACAATTAAACCCCAAGATGCAAATGGACCAAAACTTATAAAAATATAAGATCTCATGGCCATTTGTCCATTTTGTGCCCATTTTGTGCCCATTTTGTGCCCATTTTGTGTCTATTTTGTGACCATTTTGGGTCCACATTGGGTGTGGCCCTGGCCAGCCTCTTGTCCTGCCCAAGCTCCTGCCCTCTCCTCCATGTCCTGGAGACCTTTCAATAAATCTCTATTTTATTTCTTAGCCCTGTCCAGTCTCTGTTCCAGATCATCCTTCCCAAGGCATCAACAGGAGCAAAACCTTTTATTCCAGTCGTGGCCATGACTCGTCCTTGCCCTGTCCCCTGTCCCTGTGTCTGGCTCTGCCTCCTCTGGGGGTGCCCAGAGGTTCCTGGTGACACAGTGACAATGTGACATGCCGGGACTTCCATGCTTTCAGTTTGGGTTTGCTTTTTCAGAGTGCTGCAAGGTTCTGACAGAGCAGCCACCAAAACTGACTGAAATCACAAGCCCGTTGCTAAAAAAGTGTAAAAGGCCAAAGGAATAACTCCCTTTGGAAGAGGGGGCTGTGGATGTGGGGGATGAAAGTCCCCCAGCTCCAGCTGCCTCTGGGGTTTGTATCAGAGAATTGGTGCCTTTCTGTCAAATTA
Organism: Sylvia borin; assembly: GCA_014839755.1. NCBI lineage: Eukaryota > Metazoa > Chordata > Aves > Passeriformes > Sylviidae > Sylvia > Sylvia borin. The sequence continues at coordinate 17,028,302 of CM025970.1, read as the reverse complement.
CAAAGTCTGTAAAAGAAATATCATCCTCAGACCTCATTCTGATGTTTTCCTTTGCCACCAGCTAAGCACTGATGAGAATTTGGAGTTGTGTACATTTAGCTTTGCTTCTCATTGAAATTAAATTCCTCCTTGTTGGTATTTAATCTCCACTTTAACTCCTACTGCCACTCCCCAAGCCTCAGGTATAAATAACGGAGGGAAATCCTGACCCTGGGAGTTGAACACGAGGGTTTTGTTCATTTTGAGTTCAATATCCTGTTGTTTAAATGAGCAGAAAGATAACTTTAGTTCTTCAGCACCTGGAAACCAAATCAGCCAAATCCTGACTCCAAAATTGGTGCAGGTCACCATCCACAGGTGCAGGACTGAGCTGACGTGGAAAATAGGTGACAAGAATTGATTGCTCAGTGTCCAGTGGAACATGGTGGGATTTTTTTATATCAAAGGGAAGCATTGGAAATTCATGTTTGAAAAGGTTTCCTTAGCAAATGAAGAAAATCAGTTTCTTTATTGTGGTCTGTGATAGAAAAACCAGAGCAATCTCTGCAGAATGTGGTTCAGGCTGGACAGCAGCAGGAATTTCTCCATGGAAAGAGACTGGCCAGGCTTTGGAAGGGGCTGCCCAGGGAGGGATGTGGGGGAAATATTAAAGGAAATTAGAAATCTGTGAAAGCAGGCATCAGAAAGAGAAAGAGCTGAAGAATTTAGGATTAGCTGCAACTGCAAAGTTTGAAAGTAGGAAAAATTACAATAATACAGCAAGCAAGGACATAAAGCAACAATCTGAGAAAGTAGGAGAAATTCCAATAGTGCAGCAAACAAGGACATAAAGCAATAATCTGAGGCTTAGGTTTGGCTGGGATAGATCTTATGGCTGCAGAGAAATATGTTCAGCAAGATGGTAGAAAGTTTTAAGCTTAGTAATGGGATATTGTTCATTGTTAATAGAAAGCATCCAAGCAAGCACTGTTTGAAGCAGGTGCCTGTGTGCTCTCAGTGACTGGGAGAACAATTGTCTGTGAGCTTTAGCAAGGTGCTATTGGCTGGGAAACTTTTAAAATGCCCTGGAACAAAGAGATCTTTGGCTGCTGCTGGCAGACGTGAGCTGTTGCCATCCTTTAATTGTGTAAAACGCTGTTAATACGAGACTGATGCTGCAAGAAAGGCTCCAGGAACTCCTGACAGTGATCCCATCCCAAAGTGATGGGAACAGTGATCCCATCCCAAAGCCCCAGCACAGTGTGGAGTCAGCTGGAGGTGGCACTGAGAGCTCTGGGCTGGGGACATGGATGGGATGGGACACGGATGGGATAATGGGATGGGCTGGAATGGGATGGACTGGGATGGGATGAGATAATGGGATGGGCTGGGAAGGGAAGGGATGGGATGGGACATGGATGGGCTGGGAGGGCTTTTCCAGCTCCGGGATTCTGGAATTCGGAATTCTGGAATTCAGAGGCAGCAGAGGAGCCCCATCCTTGGCCAGTGAGACGGGCTCACAGTGACAAGGGCTCACAGTGACAAGGGCTCACAGTGACAAGGGCTCAGAGGGCTGGGACAGGAGCCAGTTTCAGCCCTGTGGGTTTTGTGGTCAGCCCAGGTCTCCCAGTCCCTTCTGGGGGAAGTTCTGCAGCCGCCTCCTCAGTTCTTCATTTCTTACATAACTCAGGCTGCCCCTCTGCAGGCCGGCTGCACGTCACTGAAACCACAGAGATGTTTTGACTGGAGCTGCTCTGACATCCCTCGAGGACCTCTCAGGAGCTCTGCCAAGGAGGAGCAGCCAGACACTTCTCAGGAGGGCCTTGGACAGACCCAAACGGGGCTGGGATTTCCAAACTGACACTCTGGGAATGGGGCTGTGCTGTGTTTTATCTTGTTTTTATCACTACAGTTGGGAGATGGTATTTTATACTGATTTTTATTTATATTACAGTCTTACAAAAAGCAAACAAACTGAAAGAATGGTTCTCTATGTTTTTTTTTTTGACAAGGCCTTTTAAGGATAAACTGTTTAATAAAGAAGTGACACTTCAATTATTTTTACTTTTAACTTAATAACTAACTACTCATGGCCCACAATGCAGAGTTTTCTATCCAATTACAAAGATACTACTTAGGCTTAGGAAGAAGAAGGTGAAAAAGGACTAGCCCCTGCTCTAAAACTTTTATAAATATATACATTTTTATCATTTTAATATATAATTTTTATTATATATAAACTTTTATAAATGTATAAAGCTTTCATCTAGCTTTATATATTATTATTATATTCTAAAACTTTCAGTTTTTCACTAGGTGCTATTACATCTTTGTGTTTAAACTACACACTCAGAATTTTAGTTCTGTCATTTAATTTTGGAAGCTTTCTCTACGGCTTTAGGTGAAATGTCGTGTTTTCTTGGGAGGGTCAGTGTTTGTTAGCTCAGAAAATCTAAAATTCTCAGTGCCCAGGGTTCCAACAGGGGGGATGAATCCTGTGAGGGGGGATCCCATGGCAACAAATCCGGGCTGGGATTGCAGCATCACTTCCTTCCAGGCAGCAAGACTGGGATTATCCAGGAATATTCCCTAGTGGAAAGGAGCATTCCCTTGGGGAAAGGAGCATTCCCTTGAGGAAAGGAGCATTTCCTTGGGGAAAGGAGCATTTCCTTGGGGAAAGGAGCATTCCCTTGAGGAAAGGAGCATTTCCTTGGGGAAAGGAGCATTCTCTTGGGGAAAGGAGTGTTCCCTTGAGGAAAGGAATATTCCCTTGAGGAAAGGAGCATTCACTTGGGGAAAGGAGCATTCCCTTGGGGAAAGGAGCATTCCCTAGTGGAAAGGAGCATTCCCTTGGGGAAAGGAGCATTCCCTAGTGGAAAGGAGCATTCCCTAGTGGAAAGGAGCATTCCCTTGAGGAAAGGAGTGTTCCCTTCAGGAAAGGAGCATTCCCTTGAGGAAAGGAGCATTCCCTTGGGGAAAGGAATATTCCCTTGTGGAAAGGCTGCTCAGTCCCCACCCCTGCAGGTGTCACCTGGATGTGACACTCCGTGCCCTGGGGACAAGTCTGGGCTCCATGGGCTCGGAGGCTTTTCCAGGAATCCCTGGCATTGCTGCTCCTGCCAACCCCATCCCATCCCGGGGCTGTTTGTCCCTGAGAAGCCGCCGGGGTTACCTGGGAAATGCTGGGCTCTGTTCCTCTTCCCCTCCGTGGTTTCAGCACGGTTTTTACATCTCCTCCAGGTTTGTCAAACAACCAAAAAGCGCTGCCGAAACTCAGAGGGAGGGAGTTTCTTTTCAGAGAAATTGTGAGTGAAGGTGGGATTTTCTTTTTTTACCAAATGCTTCCTGACCCCAGAAAGTCCTCAGTAAGGAGAAAGGAGAGCCAAACATTCGGGAAAATTTTTGATCAAAGCTAATCAAAGCTGGAACCAGAAGCAAAATGAACTTGGAATGGGTTTTGTTAATAATTTTCTTCTAAGTCCTTAAAGATTCCCCAAAAGTCGATTTTGAAATTTGACTTAAAATGCTTCTACTTTTCTTTCCTTCTGTTTCTTTTTTTGTGTTCTTCATTTCTTCTCTCTGCCTCCCTCCCCAAATCTATCAGGGCAACTTTGAGTGGCCCGTGTTCTCCTAATAATTATGGTGAGGCTTTAAACTGTTTCAAATGAAATCAAAAACCCTTTCTATCTCTGTATGGCCATTTCAGCTGCCCAAACCTGAGGGAATTTCAGCACTTTTCCCTTTCAGCCCAGCCCAGCCCTTTCTGAAGGGGAGGCTTCTCCTGGCTATCTGTACATCCACACTCCTGGGGTATAGTGATAATTACTGGAAACTTGCAAACAGCCTGAGCATCACCTGGAATTGAAAATTATTTGATTAAAAATATATTAAATTTTAAATTATTTGGAAAAATTAATGATTTTAAATGTTTTTTAAAATATTTTAATTAGATTTTAACGTAATATAAAAATAATTTAATTAATTTTAATTTAACTAATGGCCTGTTTTATTCCCCATGTGCTCCAGTGGCATCCTGGGGGATCCCAGCTCAGCTTCCACGGGCAGCGCTGGCAGCACCTGGAATGGCTTTGGTTGGGAGAAAATCAGGATAAAAAGCTCTCAGTGCCACATCAGCTGCTCCTTGAAGGGATGGGGACTCCATCCCCTCCACAAGGTTAAACAGAGGGGATTTTTTTGTTTGTTTATTTAGTTTTGCCCAGGATTCCCCTTCCAACTGAAAAATCTCGGTTCTTTTGAAGAGAAGTGGCTTGAGCTTTTCCTGCCCGGGCGCTGCAGTGGCGGCTGGGGACAGCCGCTGGAGCTGCTCTAATTCTGCTGGATTCCAACACGACGGGGCTGGGCTTTCCTGCGAAATGAGAAGTGGGGCTCGGGAGTCTCACGGCTGGTGTTTGGAGTGACGACAGAGCTCACCCCGAGCCTTCTGCGCTGCTCTCACACCCGGGTTTGCACCGTGCCATTGTGGTTCTGCCCTTCCAGCCACCTTTTGCCCCGCCAGGAGTTCTGATTTCCCAGCCCAGGTCCCCTGCCCTTGCCCAAACTCAATCAGGCATCGCAGTGACCTAATGGCACCTTCATTCCCTTCGCAAAAATCAAGGTTATGTAGCACAATTTGGGGGTTTCTTCATCCCCACCTCGCCTTTTGTTTTGTTTTATTCCACATAAATCAATCTGCAGTGCGAGTGAGTGGAGTTCTCTCTCCTCTGCTCAGCCACAGCTGCACTAAAGAGGCCTTTGTGCATCAGATATTAGAATATTTGTGGGGTTCCTTTCTCCTAATTTCTCCGCCATGAACAATTAACTGCCAGGAAACAGTTAATTTTCAATTAACGGTCAATTAACGATTAACAGCCAGGAAAGGGCAGTGCTGATGCAACCCCTGTAATTAAATGGTAGCTCCAGAATGGTCCCAGCGGGAGCCCAGGGCTGTTCCCAAATCCTGCCTGTGCCTTTGTGAACAAAGGTGTGGAGCCTCCTCCCAGCCCGGACTAAACTTTGCCCTCGGTTATTCACAGCCCTGCAGCAGAGCAGAGGTTTGTGTTCCCTTGGAATGCCACCCCTGGAGCAGAATTCTGCCTGGGGCTGGTGGGGACTTGGGTCACAGCCCGTGGCTGGGGTGGTTCCAAATGTCCCTGGGGCAGTTCAGGTCCCTGGGGCAGTTCTGGATCCCTGGGGCAGTTCCAGATCTCTGGAGCAGTTCAGTCCCTGGAGCAGTTCAGTCCCTGGAGCAGTTCCAGATCTCTGGAGCAGTTCTGAATCCCTGGAGCAGTTCAGTCCCTGGAGCAGTTCAGTCCCTGGAGCAGTTCCAGATCCCTGGAGCAGTTCTGGATCCCTGGAGCAGTTCTGGATCCCTGGGGCAGTTCTGGATCCCTGGAGCAGTTCAGGATCCCTGGGGCAGTTCAGTCCCTGGGGCAGTTCTGGATCCCTGGGGCAGTTCTGGATCCCTGGAGCAGTTCAGGATCCCTGGGGCAGTTCAGTCCCTGGAGCAGTTCCAGATCCCTGGAGCAGTTCCAGGTCCCTGGAGCAGTTCTGGATCCCTGGAGCAGTTCAGTCCCTGGAGCAGCACCAGGCTCACCGTGCTGACCACAGCCTGCCCTTTCAGGCAGCAGGAATTCCCTGCACACCCAGGTGGAAGTGTCCATCCTTCCATGAGGATGCTCAGGACACTTGGGCAGAGTGAGTTAAATTCAGCTGGTTGAGGAAAACCTTTCTCCTCCCCAGTGCTCCATGCCCTCTCTGTACACCAGTACCTGGTTTATACTGGGCTGCACTCTCTGGTGAAGTGGCTTTCTGCTGAACTCTCCAAACACGATCCCACGACTGATGTCAATCACGATTGAAGCTAATTTGCTCGAGGCAAACACTAGTTCCTTTGACAAAGGGATTTATTGTTACCACCCGCCAGACTAAAGCTCTCTCCGGCGGTTCTTAATCTCAGACATTAATTAGAGGTGGCGGAAATTGAAACAGGACGTTTGAAGTTGATTTATTTTTATTACAGGTACGAGCGAGTGTTGCATAAGAATACCAATGTTGAACTCCTTGTCAGGGGCGCGTTCATGGAGATGCTGCAATCCAGGGCTTTTCCTTGCCTCAGAAATCCCAGAACCGGTCGGGAGCACAGCTTCCCCTCGGGCATCACAGGGATTTGGAGGGTGGCACTCACAGCCCCAAGCAAATCCAGGATCCCAAGGGGGATGCAGAGGCAGGTGTTGGGTTTCCAGCTGAGCCCCTGCCGTGGCTGTCACCACGGGAAGGAAGTCGTGTCCCTTGTGGTCACGACTGTGTCTTGATTGACTCCCTGGTGCTGGGGGAAGCTTTGGTGCGGATCGAAGGAAGTCCCCAAGGCCTGGGTTACGTCAGGAGCTCCCGTGGCACTCACTGAGCTCTGCACACAGGGGCTGGGGTTGGCTTCCAGCACTCCCAGCAATTCCCTTGACTGTCAACTGCCAGGCTTATCTCAGGGAGTTCACCTGTAGAGATAAGCAGGAACAGCCAGTCAATATCTAGAGAGAGGTGGAGTGATGAATTTGTGCCTCAAATAGCTTATAGTAGCTGTTTTAGCTATTTAAGGTGATAAGCCGTAACATAAAACGGGTTTTGAGCCCAAGGAATCTTTGTGCTCTGCAGCTCTGCCCTGGGGAGTTGAAAGCAAGTTTCATTCATTTCCCAGCTAGACAGAAGAGTGAGGATTGTGCCCCCAGAGCCCTTCAGAGCAGAGTTAGGAGGTGACAGGGGACAGTCCACACTCGCCGTGTGACAGCTGCAGGGCTCATTTCTTCACTGAGCAGGAAAAGATCCTCTGCTCCCAGAAATCTGCAGGTTTCTGGTTTTGTCCCTTCACATCCTGCCCACACTGAGAGCAGAAGCCAGCAGAGATCTCCTCTCCTGGCACAGGATCAAATGAGCTCCCAGATGTGCAAAAAGCAGTGATTTTTACTTGAATTGTGTTTCCATAGCCCTGTGTACAGGATCATCCCCAAAAAAAGGCATCATGTTCCCTTTTTTTTTTTGGCAAAAAAACCAACTCAAAGTACAAATCCATGAGCATTTTACATGTGAAACACATCCTTTACTTCTTCACTTGTTTGGGTTTTTCCCGTTTCCTCGAGCAAATCACAACATTCCTGCTCAGCTGCAGGAATTTACTGGCGTGAGTCAATGATTCCACTCGGGTGAAGGACACTTTTCCTCCGGGGCTGCTGAGGTGTTTGATCAGGGTGATGTCAGAGCACAGGGAGGAGCAAAGGAGCACAATTCCCAAAAGGAGCAACTCCAGGCACATCCTCATCCTCCCTGGGCCGAGCAGGAACAGCCGTGCTCACTCCACTTTCATCATTCCCCTGGGAAAGTCCTTGCTGGAAGTTCCCCTCATGCAAAGCTTTCTCCTCACTCCGAATTATTCACAGTGCTGTAGCCTGGTGTCACTGAGCTGCAGGAACAGGGATGTGCCCCTGGAGCAGTGACCATGGAGGTTGTCATGATTCCTGAGGTGTTGCCACCAAAATCTGCCCCGTCCCAGGCAGAAATGTGTGGCAGCAGGAAGCTGAGTTGGAGGAGGATTTGCCATTCCACAATCCCCCTCTTCTGCTGTGGGTCCTGGAAACTCTCCCTTCTCACAGCCCCTGACTTTTAAATTTAAATGTAATTTTAATTTTAATTTTCAGGGGTTTGTAACAGCCTTGTCCCATTTGTTACAACGTGACTGCAGCAAAGGGCTTCCAGGAGTGAATGTCACGGCGCAGAGCAACCCCTGGAGTAATTCCAAAATTTTCTTTGAAGTTCAGGGATGCTTCAGTGGTTCACTGGTGAAAAGTTTTTGCTTTCCAAATAGGTCTTGTATGACCTCATTCCCTCACAGTCATGGGAGGTGTCAGAGCTCTTACTACATAAGTTAAAGTTTCTTTTCCCCACCTTGAGGAACTTGGAATTTTCTGACAGATAAAAAATGATGTAACAAGATGCCTGGATCCTGTCTGGGCATTGAATCTCCCTGTGAACTCCTGGATCCCTTATTCTGGAATCCCCACTGTCACTTTGGGTCCCCAGGCTTTAGCATTAAATAAATATTTATACATTAATAGTTAATAGCAAAACAGGAGGTGTCATGACTTCCTTTTTCTGCCAGGTATATCCCTGAGTGCTTTAATTACAGACTCATGGAATATCCTGGGCTGGAAGGGACCCTCAAGGATCATCAGTCCAACTCCTGGACACCCCAACAACCCCACCCTGTCCCTGAGAGCATTATCCAAACCCTCCTGGGGCTTAGAATGGCCTGGCTCGGCTTTGTCTGAAAACTCCTTTTCTAGGAGCTGTCAGACAAAGAAAATGCTGTTTGAATTTCAGTCAATGAAATGAATTTGCTGGGCTTTTCCCTTGACTTTCAGTTTACAGTGTTATTTCCCCACCCCCAGCAGTGGAACATGGCCCAAGCTCCGCTGATGGTGGAGTTCAGAGTTACCACATCCCCAGAAATGAGTGCAGAGCCAGGGAAGAGCCCAACCTGCAGCTGGCTCCTCCAGCTGGGTGCTGGCAGGTTTATCTCAGTGGCAGGTTTATATCAATGTCAGGTTTATATCAATACCAGATTGATCTCAGTGTCAGGTTTATATCAAGGTCAGATTTATATCAATGTCAGGTTTATATCAATGTCAGATTTATATGAATGTCAAGTTTATATCAATGTCAGATTGAGCTCAGTGTCAGGTTTATATCTGTGTGAGGTTTATCTCAGTGGCAGGTTTATCTCAATATCAGGTTTATATCAATACCAGATTGATCTCAGTGTCAAATTTATATCAAGGTCAGATTTATATAAATGTCAGGTTTCTCTCAGTGCGAGGTTTATGTCAGTGTGAGGTTTATGTCAGTGTGAGGTTTCTGAGGGGAGCAATGGGTTGATCCCAAAGGGATCCGGGATCTGTGCTGCACTTTGGACCAGCACTGCACCATCTCCCTGTGCATGCCCTGGGAAGAACCTCCTGTGTTCCTGTGCCACAGAGGATTGATAACTCTAATTCTGCAATAAATCTATCACAAATACCAATTCCTTTTTGGATCCCAGCCCCACATTCACTGAGCACCTACAAAGATTTGCAGAAGCATCTCCTGGATTTAAGCACCATTGACTCTACAGAGTCATTTACTGTAGAAAATGAGATTTGCTTCTTAAACCCCTTTGGAAATGTCACACCTTGTTTTGCCTTTCTTTAAAAATCCTTCTGCAAGACCCTTCTGGCTCTTCCTGTTCTTTTTATTCCTCTGGAGTTGTCTCCAAGCCCAGGAGTTTGTGCAGAGGTACCCAAAGCTCTGGGAGTTGCTCACTGTGAGGTGCTGGGGCAGAGGGCAGCAGCCCCAAGAGGTGAAATCCCCTTTTCCCTTCTCTCAGGGGGCACCAGCTCCTGCCCCATGTCTGCCCCCAGCCCAGATCCACATCCTGCAGCTCTAAGCTGGAATTGGAGGACTTACATCGGCCTGAGTTTGATGAGGTCAGGCCTCAGTGGTGCTGCTGCCCACCTTCCTGTCCTCCCCACCCAAGGAGGGGGAGATTCCAGCAGCTCCTCCTGGCCCAGCTGCTCCAGTGCCACCAGAATCAAATCCATCACTGGCCTGTCGAGCTTTCTGCTTTTTGGTAGAAGTTGGATATATTTTCTCCTTGTGGCATTTTGTGTTTTTCTCGAGGCTGGAGCTTGGTTCAATGACTCCGTGGAGTGGCTTAATGGGAATTTTTTTTTTGGAAAATTCATTGGTACACCAATATTGCACGGTATTTCCTGATGAATTCACTTAAATGACTGAATTATAGATTAAGAATTATAGAATAATATATAGAATTACAGATAAGGAGTAGTGTTCCCTTCTCAGTGCTACTGCATTAAAAATCCTGGGAATAAAAGTTGATCTTTGGCATTAATCTGCCAATGGGCATCCATGGAAAACCAGCCAAGTGCTGAAGGGAATTCCATAGAAAGGAATCATACAGATGATACACTTTTTATCATTATTCATTTTCTCTAAGTTACATGGTTTCTTTTTCTCCTGGATTGGGTTGATTAATTTGTCGTTTCACAAAACAAAAAAGATGTTCCTTCCTTCCTAAGAAAGGAAACCTGTTTTCAAATGGGCCTTTTCTGCCAAAAAGGAGTTTTTGCTGGGCATTAAAGCAAAGCCTGGCCAGGGTTTGCACGCTCTCTGTCACTGTCATATGGGAAGCAGCACAAGAAGATGGGGAGAAGCTGCTCCCCTCCAAATTTCCCCTTCAGAATCAATGAGCTCATCGTGGAAAACCAGGCTGTCATCAAACGAGCTTTTCACAATCTCTGTGTTTTAAGATTTAAAAATTCCTCTGATGGATCACAGCAAACCATCCCAGCATGGAAGTTCCACCCAGAGGTGTCTGTGCTCCAGGACTGCTTTTTGGGATTCTTGGCATCAGGTTTGGGCACTCCACGTGTCCTGGGACAAGAGCTGAGCCGAGGGAATTGGGAAGGCTTGATGCAAACGCACACCGAAAATGCGCATTTGTTTGTGTTAATGATAATTATCAGGTGTTTATTTGTATTAATTAGGAAGTGTTCGTGTTTCAGAAGTGAGCAGGCACTTGAAGACCTTTGTTGAGCTCTGCATTAGTCACTGTGACTAAAGAGAAGTTGCATCCATGGGAGCAGAGAAGGGATGAGGAGCTGAGAAGGAGCAGGAAACATGCAAATAAATTCCCTCCTGCCCTCATTTGTATCTGTGAGCGAACCCAGCTCCCAGATCTCCTGTCCCTGCTGTGTGTTATCCCAAAAGGGGGTTTGGAGACTGCAAATTGTCTTAAATGGGAGCAGCTTTGTGCTGAAGCTGGGCTCAGGCTGGGCTCTTCCTCCCCTGTGCCCAGGGCTGAATTTCCAGATTTCCAGCGGGAGGAGAGGGCTCCTCTCCTGGGAAATGGTGCCCAGCCTCCTCTGAGCTGTCCTCAGAGGCAATCGGGGACAGGAGGGGACAGCTCTGTCCCCTGGAATGCTTTGGATCCCTTTGGAAGGGCCCTCTGGAGCCCCACCTGCTCCATCCCACCCCTGACCCACATCTCAGGTGAGCAGTTGTGTGTCAGGAGTGGATCCACAGCCCCCTCGGAGCCAGGTTCAGCCCTGGGGATGTGACAGGAGCAGTGCTCCCTTTGCCCAGAGCCAGATTTGGGATTGGGGATGTGACAGGAGCAGTGTCTGTCCCCTGCCCGGAGCCAGGTTCAGCACTGGGGATGTGACAGGAGCAGTGTCCCTTTGCTCAGAGCCTGGGGATGTGACAGGAGCAGTTTTTCCCTTTGCCCAGAGCCAGATTTGGGATTGGGGATGTGACAGGAGCAGTGTCCCCTGCCCAGAGCCAGGTTGGTGTGACAGGAGCAGTGTCCCCTGCCCAGACCCGGGTTGGTGTGACAGGAGCAGTGTCCCCTGCCCGGAGCCAGGTTCGTGTGACAGGAGCAGTGTCCCCTGCCCGGAGCCGGGTTGATGTGACAGGAGCAGTGTCTGTCCCCTGCCCGGAGCCTGTCCCTTTGCCCGGAGCTCCGCCCGAGGCCGGCCGTGCCCGGAGCTCCTGCCCAGGGAATTCCCGTGTTTGAGGAGCAGGTTGGGCACTCCGGGCTGGGCACCGAGTCACCAGCGCCACCGGGAATGCAGCGCCCGGGGTCGTGTCCTGTGCCGTGGGAAGGAGTCCCAGCTCAGCTGTCAAAGGGGCCGAGGTTTTGTCTGTCCCCAGGTGGAGGGACAGCACACAGCGAATGATCCCACTGCAGAGGACAGGGATTTGGGCAGGAATTGTTCCTGGCAGGGTGAGGAGACCCTGACCTTCCTGCCACAGTGCCCAGAGCAGCTGTGGCTGCCCCTGGATCGCCGGCAGTGCCCAAGACCAGGCTGGACACTGGGGTTTGGAGGTGTCCCTGCCGTGGCTGGGGTGGAATGAGATCATTTTTAAGGTTCCTTCCAACCCGAACCATTCTGGGATTCTATAACAAAGGAATAGGCACCATCACTCCGTTCCTGGCTTCTGGCACTGTAATTGCTGCACTGTGGGAATGCTGCTCCTGGAAGGCAGCACTCAATCCTGGGGTCGAGTTAATTCTCCATTAATTTCTGAAGTGGGTCAGGTTGAGTTGCAGTATTTTGGTTTGCCTGGCAAATCATGAGAATTGTATTCAATTATTTCACAAACAATAAAAAAAAGAAATCCACACAGTCTTTCCTTGTTTTCAAAGCCCATGTGGAGCACGAGGCTTTTCTTGTGCCCGAGGTCTGAAAGGAACATCAAGTTCAGATTATATTTTAAAAATTGCAGCATAATAATGTGCAAATATCAGGTATCTCTAAGATAGAACTAATTGTTTATTTTTTGGTTGACTTAAGTCTCAATTCGTAGAACAAACACGACTCGAAACCAGCAATTAAAAATTAATATTCCCTTTCCTTCTGATTGATGTGGGAGCTGGGATTAGAGGTCATGCAATTATCTCTCTCATGCTTATCAGGTAGAAAGAGTTTTAGTTTATTGAACTTTCTCTTTCTGTCTTCATTCTGTGATTCCCATCAGCCACTTTTGGAAGTTTATTTGGTCTCTCTTCACCCTTCCTCTGTGATGAAGAGACCAAACGAGAGGCAGAAAACCAGCGAGGGAAAGGGAATGACTCTGGCAAACCATTAAAGGTCGTTTTACAATCTCAAAATTTCATTTCCTCCTCGAAGTTTACCTGGGACTCCCAAATATTCTTTTTTTTTTTTCTCTCGTTGTAGCTGTGGCCCAATGTCAAATGGGAACTGGAGCCACGTGTTGCAATCCTGTGGTTGTGCGGTGGCAGGGAGCGTTTATAAGGCTCCCCTGGCCCCTGCAGACTTTGGGAACAGACCTTGGCTTCCTTCACAGCCCAGAGCCAACCTCCAGCTGCAGCTCCAGCCAGAGGCTCCCCAGCGAACGGTGAGAGCTCATTTCTCCTTTACTCAGCTGTCAGGTAAAACGGATGAGAATTGAACATTATTTCTTCGGGGCTGGATTGAAAGAGTTCTTGGGACGCTTTCCTCAGGGCACTGTTTATATCCTCATAAAGTTTAGCACACTCTGTACACGTGTAAATACTGCTGGAGCTGGAACCTGTGTCACCAGGCAGGAATAACACTTTTATTGGAGCAGGATTGATGTTTCTGGGCTGGGAGTGCTGCCAAACTCATGGTTTTATTTTTATGGCTGTTCTGTTCCACTGGCCTGGCACTGCCTGGCAATGGGACTGCCTCTGAGGAGGTGCAGAGCTTCCTTCCTGCCAGGAATCATCTGGAGATTGTCAGTGAAGGAACTGGGGCTCAGTCCCAGGGCAGTGGGGACAGGGAGGGGACACCAAGGGTGCTCCTGCCCTCAGGTGAGCCCCCACCTGCACAGCCCTGGGCTCTCCAACATCAGCAGCACCTGCAGCTGCTGGAGAGAGTCCAGAGGAGCCACGGAGCTGCTGCAGGGCTGGAGAGCCTCAGGGAGCCAGGCTGGGAGAGCTGGGGGTGCTCACCTGGAGAGGAGAAGCTCCAGGGAGAGCTCAGAGCATCTTCCAGGGCCTGAAGGGGCTCCAGGAGAGCTGCAGAGGGACTGGGGACAAGGGATGGAGGGACAGGACACAGGGAACGGCTTCCCAGTGCCAGAGGACAGGGCTGGATGGGATTTTGGGCAGGAATTGTTCCCTGGCAGGGTGGGGATGGGATTCCCAGAGCATGTGGCTGCCCCTGGGTCCCTGGCAGTGCCCAAGGCTGGGCTGGACACTGGGGTTTGGAGCAGCCTGGGACAGTGGGAGGTGTCCCTGGGACAGTGGGAGGTGTCCCTGCCATGGCTGAGGTGGCACTGGATGGGATTTAAGGTCCCTTCAACCCAAATTGTTCCATGATTCTGCGAATCCCTGAACATTTGGTGCTGGAATATTCTCATTTCTGAAGTGCTCGGGCACTCACTGATGTTGTTCAGAAATTGAGTTTATTTCTGATTAATTTTTCAATAAAATACTGACATGAGGAATGAGTGCTCTCACTTCATCAAAAATTTCATCTCTTCTCATCAAAAACCTGAATCATGAAGCTTCTCCCTCAAAGCAGGAGAAATTTTCTGATTTGGAGATTTTAATTGTGATGAATGGAGGAGAAGACACAAGTCCCACTGCTGTCCCCCAGCCTGAGCTGCTGTTTTGATGTTTTGATGCTCAGTTTCAGGTTTATGAAGTGTGGTGATGAATTTCATGTTCCTGTGACAGAAACCAGCAGCTTTCAGAAAGTTGCCAAATGAATCTTTCTGTTGGAAATTCCAGCTAATCCTGCCTGAAAACCAAGAGTGTGATGAAGCAGTGCACTGCTAATAGGAGATTACATATTTTAGAGCTTTTTTTCTTTTTTTCCAACCGAAATGATTCTGTAATTTCTGTTCAATAATAACTGGCTTTTCCCTGAGCCTCGTGCCCCTCTCTGAGCACAGCAGGAGCTGCTGCCTCTCTGGACATTCCCCAGAGAGAATTTAGAATTTAGGAGCTACTTCAATGTAGAATTTAGAAGCTACTTTATTGTAGCTCCTGGTCCCACGAAGAGCTGGGTACAAATCCAAAGGGCTCTGGATGATTTGTGACCAGGATTTAGGATGCTCAGAACAGCAGGAATTGCAATAGGACCTGATTTGCACACTCTGCCCTCAAGGAATCAGGAGATTGCCTCTCCCTTTCATTACAAAAAGAGTGGTTTGGGAGGAGAAAACAACTCAAACCACTTAATTTTGTGTTTTTCACCTGCATTCAGCCTCCCACTGCAGTTAGAATAGATATTCACCATCTCTTTCTCGAAGAGATCCTATATCTGTTAATTTGGTTCACTCTCCAGTTTAAAGAGGTCTGGAAGTGCATCTAAATAACTGTTATAAAAGTTTTTTATGCGAGTTATGACAATATTTGGCAAAGGCGTTTGGTGTTTCATGGAGAGTTCTGCTGGTATTTGGAACAAATTCAGGACAAATATCCATTTATATGTCAGACTTGCAGCAGCAATGATCTCCCCTCCCTGCAGACAGAGCTGTGGCTCTGAAGCCAGGAGGAATTTTGCCTGAAATGGTTCCCAGACTCAGCCTGGGAGAGCTCAGGGGATTCCAGAACTAGGAGTGGGACTGGAGCAGTCAGGGGAGTGCTGGCACCAGCTCTGCACTGGGAATTGGCCCTGCTGTCACTGGTCCAGGCACGATGGAGACAAAATCCAGAGAAACCCTTCAGCAGCCCCTCGGGTTTATCCACAAACCCCTTTGTTTGTTTAAATGGAGCTGCTGATGAGGCTTTGGATGGATGGAACTCGATGCCCACTGACCCTTTAGCTCATGGGGAATGATGGAATCACTGAGGCTGGAAAGAGCTTTGGGATCACTGAGCCCCAGCTGTGCCAGCCCCACCTTGTCCCCAGCTCTGAGTGCCACCTCCAGGAATTCCTGGGACACCTCCAGACCTCCCTGGGCAGCCCCTGCTCCTTCCATCCGGAGCCTTTCCCGTGGAATTGGCCTCACTGCACCAAGCAGAGCTTTTCCTGCAGGGGGAATATTTAACACAATTCCCTCTGAGTGAGTCCTCCTCTCAACTGCCTTGGCATGAGAATCCCACATGGAGCAAAACCACAGCTCCAGCTCCAGCACAAACCTGAGATTTCATTTTTATGGGTCCCAGAGTTCTCAGAATGGGAAAATGTTCCTCAGCTCTCTGACTTTGTGTCCTTGTCACCCTGCCCAGCCCCAGGCTGAGTTTGGAGCACACTCAGCCAACCTCAGTGAAGTTTAATAATGTGTTTTTTTTTCCCCTACAGATGTCTCACCTCCTGTGTGCCTTACTGTCCTTGCTTTCCTTTGCTGCCCTGCTGGAAAGTGCCCAGTGGAAACTGCAGGAAAATGGTAAGGAAAAACACCTAAAACTTTGGAATTATGATTGTGGCCACTAGCACAGAATTTGGTAACTCCAGGATCTTAGGCCAAGGCTATATGTTTATTTGTTTGACAATAATTAATTGGAGTTAATGGGAAAATATTTAAAAGTCCTAAAATGTCTTCCAACAGCAGGTTTGCAATATTTGTATTAGCAAATTGTTTTATTTCTTATTCCTTCTCCTCGTGTTCAAACTCTCAGTCACACAGCCTGAATGTAAAAACTGTGAGTTAGGAACAGCCCTAAAAATAAAACAAGGGAAGAATTAATTGTGAAAAAGAAAATCTATTTCTGAGTATAACCTAGAAATAGTTTATCAACTTCTCTTGTAAAGAACTCAAATGTAAATCCATTTGTAAAAATACAGGGCAGGTAATAAACAATTCTTTTGAATAATTTATCAGAAAATTGGGTAAATTCAGATTGTCCTCTAGTTCACTGACTTTCCCCCATATCTTTACATTAAAAGGAATATTTATCCTGGGGCTTCCCTGGGAGGGAATTGATGCTGAAAACAGCAAATCTGTCGGTGAACACTGAGAGTAAACTTTGACTCTGAAGATTCCCTTTGCCTGTGTCCAGAGGGACTTTGGGAGACTTCCAAACTTCCCAGAGCTGAGTATTTTCTGCTAGAGTTTAGATTCCATATTTTGGAGGTTTCTCAGTCCTTCTCCATCATGGGAGAGCTTTAGAGCCCCCTGGGATTCACCCAGAGCTCAGTGGGGATGGAGCTGAAGGCAAAGGCTCAGTCCAAACTCCCCCTGGTCCCTGTGGCACAACAGGACACGGAGTAAAGGTGTTTGACTGCAGTCAGGAGGCAGCAGAAATCAGAAGGTTTATTTACAATTCATTCAGCCCTTTTATAACCTGCTGCACTAAAAGGCACGTTATTGGTCCATAGGGCTGACACCTCTGCCATTGGCTAAATAACAGAGATAGCAAACAACACGTGTTGTCATGGGAAAGGAATATTATTCACACAAGGCTGTTTGGGGGAAAACTGTTAAAAAGATTCCCTTGGGAAGGGCTCAGCAATTCTCAGGCTCAGAAAACATCAGGGCCACACTCCTGATCTTCCCCTTGCCATTCCCAGTGTTTGTCATCGAGTCCCAGTGGGACGCCCAGGCCCCTGCCAGCACCGTGGAGCTGACCTGTGACACCTCTGAGGAGGCAGTTTACTGGGAAAAGGGCTTGGACTGGAAGAGGGAAGGGAAAACTGTGACTGCTGCAGTGAAGGAGAGCCCAGACGCCGGCAACTACAGCTGCTGGAGCCAGGAGAGCAAAGAACTGCTCAGCTCCAAACTCCTCCTCATCACCAGACTCGACTCCCAGGGGAAGATGATGAGGTGGATCCTGAAAAGCTTTAAAGGTGCGGCCCTAAAATGCTGGGATTGGCTCTGGGAGCACCCGGGAAATGTCCTTGCAGAGGGATTCTCTCCAAAAGCTTTGCTGGTAATGGCAGGAAAATCACCTCTGCTGTGGCTCTGGGCAGAGCAGCTGATGAGCAGCGCAGGAATTGGGTGCCATGGGATTTATTTGGGATTCTCCAGGATGGGGTGGAGGGATGGGAGGAATTGGTTTGGAAAAACAGGGACAGGAGCCAGGGCAGGGCTGGAGCTGTGCCAGGGCAGGTTCAGGTTGGATTTTGGGGAAGGTTCTTCCCCCAGAGGGTGCTGGCACTGCCCAGGCTCCCCAGGGAATGGGCATGAGGCTGCCAGAGCTCCAGGAGAGCTTGGACAGCGCCCCAGGGATGCCCAGGGTGGGATTTGGGGGGTCTGGGCAGTTGGACTCCATGATCCTTGTGGGTGTCTCCCAGCTCAGGAGACTCCAGGATTCTGAGATTTGGCAGAACCAGGGCCTGACCCAGGTTTGAAGTGCTCTCATTTGGGCCTCACTCAGATGAGTCCCATATCTGAGTCCCTCATGGTGCTGCCAGGGAACCTGTGAATTCCTGAATTGCTTCTCTCTGCCTTGGCCATCTTGTCAAAAAAAGAGTAAATAACTCCTGCTTTTCTTTCTTTCTCTGTCCAGAACCCAAGGATACGTTTTTGAAGTGTGAGGCAAAGAATTACTCTGGAATTTTCACATGCTCCTGGATGACAGAAAATAATAGTCCCGATGTGAAGTTCACCCTCAGAAGCCTGAACGAGTAAGAGCTTTTGTACTTCCCTCCAGAGCCCCACAGAGCAGCCCTTGGGGTTACTCTGGGTAGGGTTTTAGGCTCTTAGGGACATGCAGATGGGGGGAGATCCCTTTTTTCCAAGTCTGAACATCCCCAAAATGTTTTGAGTCATTTCTGGGCCAAAGTTAACTTAATAAGGGCACGGAAGTGGCTCAGAAATGAATAAAGCCTTGAAAAAGGAAAGAGTCCAAGAGGACTGGAGTAGCCACTGGGTAACTTAAGCAATAGCAAAACAGTTTGTGGAGGGCAGAGGGGAAGTGGAGCCGGGGCAGAAAGAACCACAGCTCCCAGTGCAGAGGGGAGTGGGAGGCTGCCCCCAGTGCACAGACAGGGCCCCTGACAAGGCTGAGCTGAGGAACCCTGCAGGAACCTGCAGGGAAACGGGTGCTGGGAACCCTGGGGGGATTTCCTGCCTCCCACTGCTCCTGGGGGCGTTCTCCAGAACGGGGAGTGCTCCAGCAAAGGTCACTCCAGCCTGCTGAAGGAGAAACAGCTGCCAAGGGGTTCAGGGGGCTGAGAGCAGGAACTGGGAGGGTTTCTACAGTGATTTGGGAGCTTTTGGTGTTTGTTTCCCAACGGAGACTCCTCAGCCCTTGTCTCTTCAGCAGGGTTGGGGAGAGGGCAAAGGGGCTGAGGAGGAAAGTGGAGCTGCCATGGGATGGTGGAAAGGAGAGATCCTGGTTTAGGTTTAACTAGTAATCCCCTCTGCTGAGGCTGGGATTGGACATCAACACATCCCCCAGGGAATGGGACAGCTCCCACTGACCCTTTGCTGCAACAGACAAACCAAAACCTTTCCTCCCCAAAGACACGACCTTTGCTGCTGTGGCAGCACATTCCCAGGGCCCAGCAGCATTCCCAGTCCTCTCCCTGCTCTGTTGCAGCCCCCAGGGAGACGTGTCCTGCAGCAGCCCCGTGGCTCTCACCAAGGGGGCCCTGACCACCTTCACAGCCCAGTGCCACAAGCAGAACTTCTGTCCCTTTGCTGAGGAGCACCAGCCCATTGACATGGTCCTGGAGGTCATTGATGAGGTGGAATATGAGAACTGCACCAGCAGCTTCTTCCTCAGGGACATCAGTGAGTAGCCCAGGGCTGGGGGTTGATTCTGAGCTTGGGTTTGCTGCTGCCAGTGGAAGTCAGGGCTCAGCCCTGGGAATCCCTGCCCTGTGCCCTGTGAATGTCCACCAGGGCCCCGTTACAGGAACAGGGGATGCCAGGCCAGGGCAGGAGGAGGAAGTGAAGCAGCAGCACTTTCCTGGCCTGTGACCTCCAGTGCCCCGACGCCCACAGCTCCCTGAATGTCCCCAAAGGATGGACGTGGTTGGGAGGGACAAGGCAAGGAATAACCCAGCTGAGAACTGGCTCAGGCTGTGGATGTTTCTCTCCTCACCCATTCCTGGACGGGCAGCCAGGGCAGCTTCACATCTCAGAGGGCTCTGAGATGTGGCCACAGGGCCCAGGAAAATGAGGCAGCATCCTAAAGAAACAGGTTTTCCTAAATGCATTAATGGTCAGCAGATGCTGAAGGCATCCCTGTGTGTCCAGCAGAGCCCTCTGCAGCCCTCCAGGCCAAAAAAAACCAGAGAGGATCTTACCCAAATTGAGTCTGGGAATGTGCTTAAATTTCCATAAAAACACCCGAGGCAGTTATTACACCCCAAGTCTACTCCTCTCTTAACCTGAGGCTCCCAAAGCTCATTGCCATAAACCCATCACCAGTCACACCCCCAGATCTGACAGGAAGGTGTTAATATGAATGAATTCTCTGTGTTCTCTCTTGCAGTAAAGCCTGACCCCCCCCAGTGTCAGTACGTGGCCAGCAATGGAACAGTGACCTGGACTTACCCCAGGACCTGGAGCACCCCAAACTCCTACTTCCCTTTGACTTTCAAGGTCAAAGTTAAAAGCACAAAGAGATACAAAAAGGTAGAAACACAAACTTTGAGACACAATTTTTTTTTTTTTCTTGAGGAGTAGAAATAATTTAAGTTTTGTATGCGAGAATAATGAACTAAAATTAAAAAAAAAAAAAGGAAATGGTGTTGAGGCCCAAAAGTGGCAAATTCTGTCCTGGCAGAAAAAGCCTTTCCCAGGTCCATGGGCAGGAAGATCCCTGAGGCAGCTGAGGACAGAAAACCCTGTCCAGCATTGCATGCTTGTGTTTACTAACTCATGAGGAGGCTGTGCAGGGCCTCGTGTGGGAAAATCCCAATTTCCAAACCCAGAAATCCTGGATCTGTGACACCAATTTCCTCGTGTGTTGTTCACACCTGGGGAGCTCAGACTTCAGAGGTGAATTGGAAATAAGAGATCAGGGACTCACCTGGAAACATTTCCATGGAGACTCTGCTCTTTCCCCCTCGATTCCCAGTTAATTCATGGAATTAATTAACTGTGAGAGGGTTAAATCCCCAAATTGCTCCCGGACACACAAGAGCCTGGCTTGGGAAAGAACTGGGACCCTGCCCCACGCTGCCCTTCCTCGGCAGACAGCTGGAGTGGTTCTCCCACTTTTCCCGGGGGTTAAATCCAAGCCCGAGGGAATGTTTCCCTCTGGGGACGGGATCCAGCCCGGGCCAGCAGATGGGGCCGTTCCCCCGGCGCTCAGTCCCTGATTTGGGCTCCTCCAGCCCTTGGGGAGGCGATCTGTGGGGCTGGGGATGCTCCTTGGGCCGCCAGGAGCCCCCGGGGGGAGTTCACCCATCCTGAGCAGGAGCAGCTCCTGGTTTTGAGGGTCCCCGCGCTGGGAGAAGGAGGAAAAAGAGAAAAAAAACCTCAGATAAACAAACAACTCCTTTATTTAATGAGAGTTTAGATTTGGGGTTTGGATCATTTATAACACCAAATTCAGTGGGTTTGGGTAATTTACACCCTCTCAGTGGGTTGGATCTCTTTGGGACATCCCTTCAGTGTGTTTGGGTCCATTAGAGCACCAAGCTCAGTGAGTTTGGGTCACTTTGGGACATCCTCTCAGTGGGTTTGGGTCATTGGGAACACCAAACTCAGTGGGTTTGGGTCCTTTAGAACACCAAACTCAGTGGGTTTTTGGGGTCCTTTACACCCTCAGTGGGTTTAGGTCACTTTGGGACATCCCCTCAGTGGGTTTGGGTCATTGGGAACACCAAACCCAGTGCTCCCTGAGCTCTCCTGTCCCTGCTGAGCTCCAGCCCCCCCAAGCCCAGCCCCGTGGGTGCAGTTGGAGCCTTTGGGGGCTGGGTGACCCCCCTGCTGCTGTGGGTGGGTGCTGTCCCTGTCACAGGCTGAAGGAGCTGTCCCTGTCCCCAGGTGTACGACACTGAGGAGCAGTCAGTGCAGCTGCCAGCCCCGGGGCCAGCAGAGGTGTGGGTGCAGGCCAGGGACTGCTGCTACCTGTCCTCCTGGAGCGAGTGGTCCTCACCCTGCAGGTAAGGACACACCTGGGGGGCCGCAGCTCCTCTGGGGAGAACCACGGGACTCCTGAATGGACATGTAAACTGAATTTCTGCTGTTGTTCACAGATAACCAGGGAGGGAGGCAGAGCACTCCTAGAGAAAGCAAAGAATGGATGAGCACAGGAACAGAAGCACAATTGGAAGGAAAGTTCCCATTTGAGATCATTAAGAAGCCATAACTTTTACCTTTTTGTACCTGTTGAATGTGATCCTGATTTTGGCAGCTCCTAAAAACCATCATGTTACATTAACATGATTTCCAAAAGTTGCTGGCAGCTATTTTTGTATGTCCTGCATACTATTATTATTATTATTATGCCTTTATTTATTCCATATTTATTTATTCCGTATTTATTTATTTGTTATTTATGTAGCTATTTAGTATTTATTTATTTATTTGTTATTCTATTTATTTATTCCTGTATTTATTTATTGACTTGCAAGGCCAGTGGGTGGCAGTTGCTCTTCAAACCCTTGCACGGGATGACTTATTTGGAAAGTCACTTCCTGAAAGGATTATTTGAATATTCCACTATTTAATGGTCCGTTCCTTTGTTTGTTTAATATTTCTTTGTATTTATTTCTGTGGCACTGGGCAAGCACAGCAAGCCTGAGCAGCTGGGTGTGGAGTGTCCATCCTCATCTTCCAGGGTGTTGGAGTGAAGGAGGAATTGCAGCTGCAGAGCCCTGGGGATGTTTGCTGCTGCCCTGGGCCAGCTGCCTGTGCCCACTGGGAGCACTGGGAGCACTGGGAGCACTGGGAGCACTGGGAGCACTGGGAGCGCTGGGAGCGCTGGGAGCACTGGGAGCACTGGGAGCACTGGGAGCACTGGTGTGAAGGCAGCTCTGAGCCTCCTCTCAGCCCTCAGGAACATGAACTGGGAGCACAATCTTTCTGTGACCCCTTTCCTCCTGGTTTTCCATGACCCAGCTGTGCCCAGGGCATCTCCTGCAGGGGAATTTGGGATTTCATGGCAATGAGATGAATTCTGAATTCCACAGGAAGCCCCCAGGGCAGCTGGAATTGCAGCCCAGGTGTATCAACCCCCCCAGGCCCAGCTGGGAACTGGGTTTTTGGGAATGTTCATGATCTCATGAAATCAGATGTTTGGAATAGAGATTTTTATAGCCCACAAGTGTGTTCACAGAACCTCAGGGAAAACTCCTGCTCTGAGCTGTGACAGAGGGAGGGCCCAGCTCTGAGAGGAAACAGAAACATGAGTTAAAACCTTCATATTTTTCATGGAATCCTGGAATTGTTTGGCTTGGGAGGACCTCAAAGCTCATTTGTTCCACCCCTCCCACTGTCCCAGGGTGCTCAGGGCTCCATCCAGCCTGGCCCTGGCCACTTCCAGGGATGGATCCTTTGTCAAAACACTGAGCCCTGGCTGCAGGAGGGCAAAATACTCTGAAATATCCTCGAGGATTCTGGCCTTCAACCTCTGACACAGAATCACTGACATTAAAATCCTTCATTCCATGCTTCCTTTTTCCCAGCCTTACAATGGATGATGATTTATGATATTAAACATTGAAAATGTGTGAAGTATCTGATATTTCAGAAAACTACTGATAATGTATTTACAAGTCCTGTTATTATTTATTAATATTAAGTTTACATGTCTTATTTTGGCTATAAAGGCAACTTATGTGCTTGTTTACAAAGAAGCTAAGAATAAACACACTGAACACAAGAAAATTTGGTTTCTTTGTGATCTTTTAAGAATGGTTTGTGTCACTCTTCACTTTTGTACCAGAGGATCAGCCACTATTTCCATCTCAATGTCTGCAGGGCAGATTAATTATTCCTAATTAATAACACCAAATTCCCAGCCTGTAAAACTGCCCCGGATGAGCCAGGCAAGGGCCCAGGGTGTGAGAGCAGGATGTGCTGAGCCCTGGCCTGCAGGAGAGCAGAACTCTGGGCTTCTTTGTGGTCTCCAGCTTTGAACTGAACCCACCTGGCCCAGACCTCGAGGGCTCTGAGGTTCCTCCCTGGTCTGAACCTTGGCACCCCTGAAACCAACCCCTGGAACCTCTCCTGAGCTCAGCCCAGCCTCCACCCTTGGAATATTCGGCCAAATTTGGTATTCTCCCTAAGCCCAAACTGATCTTTGCCTTCAGAATGTGCCTTTCTGTGCCACGAATGAGAGAAGCCTCCCCAGAGGGCTCCTGGAGGGGACTGGGGGCATCCAGTGGCTGAGTTTATTCAGGAAAATAGCAAAGCTCAGCTCAGAACTGCCCCTTTCCCTGCAGGAACCAGCTCATTGTCAGCTGGCTGCTCGCTCAAGGTTGGCTGTGCTCCCCAGTTATCCATTGCCTGGACATTCCACGGATCCAAGTGCCTGTGAAGGGCTCCTCTGGGAATTGTCAGGCTCCCACCTTGGTCTAGATCGGCTAAAAAGCAAAAATAATTCACTGTGGTGGCTCCATACACAGGAGATAACTTCCTGACACACTCCATCCATCCAAGAACATCGTAATTGATGTGTCAGTCCCTCCTTGGGCTTCTCTCCCTCCATTCCTCTCCTTGTTACACCATAAAGAATCTGGAATCCTCTGGGTAATTGGCAAATGCACGGACTCAGCTGCACAATGTACAAAAATTACCTCCACCCCCCCCAAAAAAAAACCCCACCCCAACCTTTAGACTGCAAAATCCAAGCTTCTGACATAAAATTTTAGATCCAATTTATTCCTGAGAGAGGAGAGCTGTTGTCTGTATAAAAACAAGATTTTTTCTGACATAAAATTTTAGATCCAATTTATTCCTGAGAGAGGAGAGGTGTTGTCTGTATAAAAACAAGATTTTTTCTGACACAAAATTTCAGATCCAATTTAATTTTTCTGGACCTTTTCCCAAGCCCCACCGTTTCCCGGGAAGGGGCAGCTCCTGCAGCTTTCTATTCATGCCCATCACTCAACCCCCGCCTTTGGGTTCTGCTGCCACACCTCCCTAAATCTGCTCTGAGCAGAGCCTGACTAATTCCCCCCGGGGCTTTCTGTGGGTGCTGCTCAGCTCAAGGAACGCCTGACAGGTAACGAGTCGGTGCCCTTAATGAGACACTAATTGGTCGCTGCAGGGATTTGCTGTTCTCCAAGAGCTCCAGCCCCCGGAGCTGGGCGAGTGGGCACTTGCTGGGAGCAGAAAGGGGAGAAAAGCTGCTGTTGAATGAGGGGTTCTAGGTGAGAACACAGATTTCTGAATGGTTCATATCCACCCTTTCTTCCTCCCACCCCTCCTCTTCACGAGTTGTGGCTTCTCTTGTAGAAAGGTTTTATTCCTAATAAAGGGAAAACCAACGCACGTCCTCCAACCTTGTTGTGAGCCATGGAAGAACCTCGAGACCCTTCTCGAAACGTCGTTTTGATTGCCTTTGGTGGGACAGGAGACGCCAAAGTCACTCCAAAGCCCTGGGAGCTGCATCTTCAGGCAGGTTCAAACCCGTCCTGCTCAAAGCCCGTTCCGTGGAGGTGTTAAGGCATCAGTGTTGTGCTTTTGTGAAGAATCAACTCAGAGCCATCAGTGACACGGAGGGAGGATCCCCGAGCTGCCTGCAGGACACCCCAAGAGATCAGGAGGCACAAAGGAGAATAAAGATCAGCTCCGGGCTCTGCTCAGCGTCTTGGGTTTGGTTTTCATTTCTGAAACAACCTTCGGCAGGGCTCTGGCTCGGGGCTCCTTTGATGTCCCTCAGGGATGTCACCTTCCCCGGGCAAACAGCCCAGGTTTGGCAGCCCTCGCTTCCCAAACCTGCCTTGAGCAAGACTTCAAAGATGCTTTGATTGCACCTGGGTGGACAACCCTGAGCCAGGCAACCCTCCTGGGGCCGGGGGACAAAGCCAGCCCCGGCTGGGAGGGGACATCCCACCGTGACCCTCCTGGTGACAACCCACGGCTTTTACCTCCTGGTGACAAAGTGGTTGGGGTGTTTTTTTACCTTTTCCACGTGCTCTTTGTGGATGCCCCGCTTGGGAGGTTCTCCACGGACGGGTGGGAGCAGGTTCCTCCTCTGGAATGCAGCCAGGGAACATCCTCCCATGCACTTGACTAATGACCTGCTGCAGCAGCATTTTTGGCATCCCAGTGCTGCTCCAACCAGGGCTCCAGGACTAAAAGCAGTTTAAACTTTTGGAATAAATAATAATTGGGAAAGTTTTCTTACCCTCAGAAAAATGCACACTGATGTTTTATCACGTGTAACATGGTGAAATTGCTTTTTCTTCTTCAAAAGATCAACTTGGAGGGATAAAAATTTGGAAAAAAGCCAAGAAAAAAACCCAAGATATAATGACAAAGGTAGAAAATTATGGGAGTTCCACAATTAACTTACAGGTATCCATGGCTTTGCTGATGGGGCCAAAATTGCACTCACAACTCTTCAATATAAACGATTTCTTTACCATATTTACCCCAAATTTCAGAATGAGCTCAGCAATTAGGCCTTACTGACCCGGCTTTGGGAAGCAGCTGTCCCCACACACATCCAAACATTTGTTTTCCAATGAACTTTTTTTCCACAGGAGCTCAGATCACTCCATTGTGGTGTTTTACTGCCCACGTTTGCCCTGTCAAAAGTTAATTTATGAGGACAGAAACACCCCGAGGTCCCTGAAAATGCCAGGAACACTTGGCATTCTCCAGTGGGAATGCAGAACCAGTTCCATTGGAATGGGCCACGGAGGTGACCTGGCTGCCCACGCCCTCGGTGGCCACTTGAGCTCAGCCCCATTTTCAGTATCTCCAGTGATCTCTGTGGCTACACTGTCTCCATGGTTGACTCCTCTCGTTGTGAAATTTGTTTTGCTCCCGTCTAATTGGGATTTCTCTCCCTGCAATTTGCTCTGTTGCCTCTTCCTTTCACTCTGTGGGCCCCAGGAGGGCTCTGGCTCCTTTTCCTGTCACCAACGAGGTTTTTCCTCCTTCTCCAAATGGAGCCAACCCCTTCTGCCAAGTTTTCCTCCTGTTTCACCCCCCTCAACACTTGGTGCTCCCTCAGGGGCTCTGACCCAGCGTTTCAGTGCCTTTCCCTGCCAGGGAGGACGGAATTGTCCCAGAACAGCAGCTCCAGCCTTGCCAGTGACACCTTGGGAATGACGGACTGAAATTCAAGGGCAGAGCTGGAAAATCTTCCCACAGGAACAGAGCAGGGTGCAGAGAGAAGTTTGTGTTCCCTGAGAGGGATGGGATGGGATGGATGGGATCCATGGGATGGATGGGATGGATAGGATCCATGGGATGGGGTGGGATCCATGGGATGGGATCCATGGGATGGGGTGGGATGGGATCCATAAGATGGGATGGGATGGATGGGATGGGATGGATGGGATCCATGGGATGGGATCCATGGGGTGGGATCCATGGGGTGGGATGGATGCTGGGGCTCCATCCCACAGGACACTGGGCTGAACCCTTTCCTCATTCCGGGCTCAGGAGCTGGCAGGATCTGTCAGGCTGCAGTTTTACAGGACATCCCTGAGAGCTGCGTGTGCTCAGAACTCTTGAGATCAGGAGGAACTTCCTGATGGTTTGGGGTTTTGCTCCTCTTGCCTAATTGCTCATAATTGTCCATCAACCAGGGACGTGTCCTGAATACTCCCTGTGAGTTCCTGCATGTGCCCTGCCAGGCTTTGCTCCAGAAAAACTCCCCAGAACACAAAGTCACCGACAGCCCCGAGCAGAGGGATCCAGAGGGATCCACCCTGCCTTTTGTCCTCTCAGCCTCACAGGAACACACGTCCAAATTCAGGAAAAAGAAAGAAGAAATTAGAACTGAACCACTGAAGGGCATTGAAAAAATAAAGTTCTGGCCCTCCGGCTCCAACCAGGTCTTTGCCCATCCTGGAATTTGGATTTGATGGCATTTATGTTTTTAATCCTGTTAAATCAAGAGAAATTAAAGCTTTATTAATTACCTATATTCTTTTAAGACAAAATTATTCATTATCCCTCTTGGGCTGGGTTAGACCTATTGAAATCTTTTCTGCAGGAGATTTCAGGCCCGTGTTTTACTGGGACAAACACCTCTGACCCCAATCCTGCACGGGGGGAAAGCCCTGGGCCACCCTGCACTGAGGGAAGGTGATCACTGAAATACTGGGAATTGTGGGAATCCTGTGGGAATTGTGCTGCTGCGCAGGGATTTTTCCTGCTGGGATTTTTTGCACATTTAGATGGTAAATCACTGAGAAGAGAAAACAATTCTGGAAGGGTGGTTTGAACCCAAACTCCCGCCTCCAAACTCCACATTAGTTTGGATTTATGAAAATGAAGCCTCAGCCCTGAGTGTCCCCTTGGGAGTCCCCACGGCTCTGTCACAAAGGACAGAAATTGCTGCCTTTTGGTTAAGCCACCACCAAAGGCAGGATTTGTTGAAGGAATCCCTCCTGCTGTGCTGGACACAGGGAAAGGGGAGCAGAGGAATCTCCTCCTGTGTCCATGGCAGGGCAGAGCTCAGGGAATCCTCTTGTCCTGGCCAGGCACTGCCGTGGGGTGTCTTTGCTGCTTCTCCCCCAAATCATTGGTCCTGATCCCAAACTGGGGACACTGGAAAGGAAAAGGGACCCTGGGGGATGCTCTGGGCTGGCTTTGGAGGGCTCTGAGCAGAACACAGATTTCCCAGAGCAGCTGAAGGGCTCAACAAGCCCCAGCCAGAGCTGAGGAACAGCCCCCAAAGGCCCAAAAGAATAAGAATGGAGCCTTTAAGGGATGGAGATTTTGGCAAACACCCAGGGAGGATTATTCCTGCCTGGGAACTGCGTTCAGCTGGAGTCCCCACGGCAAGAACAGAGCCCCAGGCCTGAGTCAGAGCCTGGCTGCTGGGGCTGGAACAGTTAATTGGGGTTTGGGTTTAGGTTGGGTTTGGGCACGGACCATCCCTGCTCCATCAACACCCAGCTCAGGACACATCCTATTGACTCTGCCCTGGGCAACACCTCCCCTAATTACCTGCAGAGGGATTTCATCACCGGCTCCTGGCTATAAACAGCTCCCAGAGCGCCATGGGGACACCGGGGACACGGCAGGGACCCGAGGGTGGCACTGGCACAGCCCAGGGTCGCTGTTTGCCATGAAGGTCACCGTGGTGCTCCTGGCGCTGGCAGCTCTGTGCTTGGCCCGTGAGTATCTCCCCTCTGCCCCCGGGGATTTGCCCCCTGGGAGGGTCTCAGTGTTCTCTGCGCTGGGTGGGAGGGAGAAAATCGGAATTTTCTGTGGAAAATCGGAATTTTCTGTTGAAAATCCCATTATTTGTCACCATAAGAAACGTGTGTCCCCAGCTGGGGCTGGGGTGGGTGGAAGCTGCTCCTTGCTGGGTGTAGCTCAGAGCTGTGTTCTGGGACTCAAGAGAACTGTGACGCCTCAGAACCACCCGGTTTTAGCGATTTATATTTTAAATTTTGAGCTGAGAAGGGAGCTGGGAGCTGCTCAGTTTCTCCCCCTGCCCAACTGACCAAGCAGGGGACAGCTGATGGTGTTCAGGCCACATTAAACAGCTGAGAATCACATCTTTTTAATCTTATAATCGTATTTTTCCAGGCTGCAGAGAGGTTTGAGGGACAGGTTGCTCGAAAAAAAAATAGAGATCTAGGAGGAATTTCTTCAGCCTTTATTTGGCAGTTTTATTTTTACTAAAAACTTGCAGAAAAAAAATATTTTTAGAGAAAAATAAGTGCATCTAAAATAAGTGAAAGGCTCCACAGCTCTGCAGGTAGTGTAGAGGTTTAAAAGCATTATGAACATTAAAGAAGCAAAATAATGAAAATGTTAAATGCAAGATTATGAAGCAAAAGGATCTTTTGAGTAGCTCTGGAAAGGTTGCTTTGAAATTTGCCTCAACCCCAAAATTCTTATGAAAAACAGCAGTTTAAACGAAATGTGATGGAAATAATTCATTCAGTGTTTCATTAACTGCAGGGAAATAAAGAAATATTCTTTCCATTCGAACTCCAGGAAATCTCTTCCTTGAACTTTCTGGTTTATCTTGTCTGCTTGAAAACTTCATGAATCAGCACTTTCTGAGCCACACCTTTTCTGCATTCACAGTGTGCAGAGTGGCTCCTGAAAGGTTACCAGAGGAAAAAAAAATAAATAACCACCTGAATGTTTGGGGAGAAGAGCAATAAATCCAATCCAATTCCAGAATAATGAAATCTCAGTCAAACTCTCTGGTGACAGAGATGGAAACTTGACCTGGAGCTTCATTTCTGCTCGTTTTCTTTACACTGAACAACTGTATTTGGTGTGAGGACGTAAACAATTTTAGGAAAGGAAGGTTTGGTGGGAAGTTTAACCTTTGAAGATGAAAAAACCACTAAATTTATTCCGAAAGACGATTGTTAGAGTTCTGCTCCAGAACATAATTGGGAAGTTTAACTTTTAAAGATCAAAAAATCCCAAATTTAATAATAAAAAAAAAACAACAAGTGCTAGAGCTCTGCTACAGAACAAACTCCTGCTCCTTCTGCACAGAAATCTGTCCCTGGGAGCCCCAGGGTGATGACTGTGGGACAGCAGAGGGACAAACACATTCCTAAGGAAAGTCAGAAGTGTGTCAGCAGCGTGGAGCCACGCCAAGAAGCTGATTACTTTGTGGGAGGTGTAATTAGCATTGTTTGGAAGGAGCTCCCTGAAGCCCCACCTGAGAACTGGGCTCTGCTCGAGAGGAATGTGGTAAAAATAGGAGCCAGCCAGCTTAAAATCCATATTGAAACAAGGGGAACGCTTCCTAAAGCGGGATTAGGAGCCAAATTGGGTTCTGGTTGTTATTTAGAGGTAATATTTTCATTATTGACAGAAAACACCCCAATGAAAGGGATGTGGTTTGCTCACAGCCACACACAGCTCTTGATAAACTCAGGAATTAAAGCCCCAGTTAATGCTGGGCATTAAACACAAAATAAGATGATGAACATGAAATATAATATTGACTCGTGGGTTGTCAGCGGGTTTGTGGTGAACAATGGCTCCATTCCCTCCTCCAGCAAAGGCTGTTCCAGCAGGTGACACAAGTTTCCAAGGTAAATAATGCCCCCAAATCCACTTGTTCAATAGGTTCTGACACTTTGGGCCTCATTAAACACCACAAAGCTCCGTCAGTATTGACATTTCAGGAGGTGAAAGGTTCAGTGTCGCTGAGTGAAGTCATCCTGGTTTGCACCTGAGTGTTCATTAACTGTGGCTTTTCATTTTCTTGTCTGTGATTCAGTTTCCACTGCAGATGCTGCCCCACAGGATGAGGTGAGTGATTTCTTCTGTCCCGGATAAAAGTACATAACACGAGGTAAAAAAATGATAATATATAATAACATGAGGTCAGAAAATAAGCATGTTAAATTAAATACTGCCAATTTATTGAGAATTTGGAGCGGGCTGTGCTGCTCCAAAGCACAGCCCAAAATTCAATATATTCATCATTTCTCTGAAGCCTCAAAAGCAGTGCTGCTCCAAAGCATGCCCTAAAATTCAATATATTCATGATTTCTGTGATACCTCACTAGCTGTGCTGCTCCAAACATGGCCCAAAATTTGATATATTCATGATTTCTGTGATACTTCAAAAGCTGTGTTGCTCCAAATATGGCCCAAAATTCGATATATTCATGATTTCTGTGATGCCTCACTAGCTGTGCTGCTCCAAACATGGCCCAAAATTCGATATATTCATGATTTCTCTGGTGCCTCACTAGCTGTCCTGCTCCAAAGCACAGCCCAATTTAAAATTTCTCTGATGCCTCAAAAGCTGTGTTGCTCCAAACATGGCCCAAAATTTGATATATTTATAATTTCTCTGATGCCTCAAAAGCTGTGCTGCTCCAAAGCACGGCCCAAAATTCGATATATCCATGATTTCTGTGACGCCTGGCTGGCTGTGCTGCTCCAAACATGGCCCAAAACTCGATGTATCCATGATTTCTGTGGGTGGAGGGTGTGAGACTGGAGGCTGCCCTCGTTGCAGGTGGACTGCAGCGAGTACAGGAGGCTGGAGAGGGGCCGGCCCATTTACTGCGAGAGGCTCTACCAGCCCTTCTGCGGCTCCGATGGCAAAACCTACAACAACAAATGCTCCTTCTGCAAGGCTGTGCTGTGAGTACTGAGCTGCCACCAACCCTGAGGGAGCCAACCCTGGGGTGGGCTGAGTTAGCTGGGATTTCTGCTGGGGTTTCCAACTCCACAAAAATGCTGGGCTTTTTTTAGGGTTCTTGCTTCTCTGCCCCTTTGCTTTAGCTTTACACAATAATTGTTCCTCTCGTGGATAACATCCCACTGATCTAAAAAAATAAATGATGGTGGTATTGGGGTGAGAACTCCCTATTCTGGCAGGAAGTGTAAAACAGGGAACTAAAAAAATGACCCGGATATTCAGGTCTGAAATTCCTGTTCTGGCAGGAATTGTGAAGTTGGACACTAAAAAAATTACTTGGAACTTTCTATTCTGGCAGGAAGCGTAAAATAGGGAGCTAAAAAATGACCCAGATGTTTCTGTGAGGAAATCACAGCAGTCACTGCAAAGTTGAACACTAAAAAGTTATTCCTATTTGTGTGAGGAACTTGCTGCTGTAAGATTTAGTCACTAAAAATGACCCTGATATTTGTGTGAGCAGTTTCCTATTCCAGCAGAAATGGGAATGTTGGACAGGGAAGAGTCCA
Source organism: Sylvia borin (assembly GCA_014839755.1). Classification (NCBI taxonomy): domain Eukaryota; kingdom Metazoa; phylum Chordata; class Aves; order Passeriformes; family Sylviidae; genus Sylvia; species Sylvia borin. Next base: position 16,996,103 of record CM025970.1, on the reverse strand, counting down.
ATGAATGACACAGGCCTGACAAAGCTCCTGCATCCAACTCGGGCCACACAGAAATTCACAAGTGGTCCTGGCAATGTCTTGGGTTTATGGATAAAACATATAATTTTGCAAGGAAAGCTGTTTGCAGATCAGTGCCCTCAGGGAAAGTTTATGGTGTCTCCTCTGTTGGCAAAGGGTTTCGGAGGATTTTGGTGCACCAGGTTGATGCCTTGAGAGGCTGCCTAGAACAGAGTTAAAGGAATAAAGGAGGAATTTATGAAAAGGCCTTCAAAGGACACACCTTGGGCAGTGCAAGAGCCTGGCCAAGGCTGCACCCAGGATGGACCCTGAGTCAGGAGTTTTCACACTTTGATAAGTTTTGCTCCGTTCACACATTGGGGTTCATTGTCCAATTACAGCTCCAGGTGATGCAGTCCCATCCTCCCAGTTTGCTCCCCTCAACTCGATGTGGTTTATAATTTTTGGGGCCTGAAGCTGCAGCGGTGCCCTTGGTTGTGGGGCTGGAGAAGGATTGTTTTGTGTGACTGAGCTGTGGGGAGAACTGGCTCACACTTTATATGAAATTCAGAGTGATGCACCAACGCAGTGCAGAACCTGGAAAATACGATATTTAGACCTTAAGGCATCGCTCCCAAGGTGAAGGTTTCTGTGTGCCATGTCCATTTTTTCCCTGGCAGGAGGAGCAGAGGAGCGCTGCACATGAAGCAGGCGGGAGCGTGCTGAGAGAGCTCTGCTGGCGGTGCTGAGAACAGCTCCGCGCCGTGCCCGGGATTCCCTGAGCGCTGTTCTCCTGGATAACCTGAGCGCTGATCTCCGGGATTCCCTGAGCGCTGATCTCCGGGATAACCGGAGCGCTGATCTCCGGGATTCCCTGAGCGCTGTTCTCCTGGATTCCCTGAGCGCTGATCTCCGGGATTCCCTGAGCGCTATTCCCCGGGATTCCCTGAGCGCTGTTCTCCTGGATAACCGGAGCGCTGTTCTCCTGGATAACCTGAGCGCGGTGCCCGGGATTCCCTGAGCGCTGATCTCCGGGATAACCGGAGCGCTGTTCTCCGGGATTCCCTGAGCACAGTGCCCGGGATTCCCTGAGCGCTGATCTCCGGGATTCCCTGAGCGCTGATCTCCGGGATTCCCTGAGCGCTGTTCTCCGGGATTCCCTGAGCACAGTGCCCGGGATAACCTGAGCGCTGTTCTCCTGGATAACCTGAGCGCAGTGCCCGGGATTCCCTGAGCGCCGTGCCCGGGATTCCCTGAGCGCCGTGCCCGGGATTCCCTGAGCGCTGATCTCCGGGATTCCCTGAGCGCCGTGCCCGGGATTCCCTGAGCGCTGATCTCCGGGATTCCCTGAGCGCGGTGCCCGGGATTCCCTGAGCGCTGTTCTCCTGGATAACCTGAGCGCTGTTCTCCGGGATAACCTGAGCGCGGTGCCCGGGATTCCCTGAGCGCTGTTCTCCTGGATAACCTGAGCGCTGTTCTCCGGGATAACCGGAGCGCAGTGCCCGGGATTCCCTGAGCGCTGTTCTCCGGGATTCCCTGAGCGCTGTTCTGGATTCCCTGCACCCAGTGCCCGGGATTCCCTGAGCTCTGTTCTGGATTCCCTGAGCGCTGTTCTCCGGGATAACCTGAGCGCTGTTCTCCGGGATAACCTGAGCGCTGTTCTCCGGGATAACCTGAGCGCAGTGCCCGGGATTCCCTGCGCTTTGTTCTCCCGGATTCCCTGCGCACCGCTCCCCGGGATTCCCTGAGCACTGTTCTGGATTCCCTGAGCGCTGTTCCCCGGGATTCCCTGAGCGCTGTTCTCCGGGATAACCTGAGCGCAGTGCCCGGGATTCCCTGAACGCTGCTCTCCGGGATTCCCTGAGCGCTATTCCCCGGGATTCCCTGCGCACTGTTCTGGTTTCCCTGAGCGCTGTTCCCCTGGATTCCCTCCGTCCTGCCCGTGCCAAAGGCAGCCCGAGCAGAATTCCCGGCTCTGCTCCCTCTCCCTGCTCCAGAGCTGGGCCGACACTTGTGTCCTTGCAGCAGAACTGTTCCTGGCGGTTTACACCAGCCCTTCGTTATTTGACTCCATTTAACACTCCGAAGTTAAATCCTCTGGCAATGCCCATAGTCTCTCCCCTTTGCTTATCAAATGTTTTCTTTCCTTTACCCAGAAACTTTAGCAGATTTTTTTTTCCCTAAAGGGTTCAGCTTTCCCTTTGATTCTCCCAGTTTTGTAGCTGAATTTTAAATGCTTCTTTTTCACCCCTCTCTGTAGAATTCTGGTTCTTTTATCTTGTTCAGAGACTCAGTGTGCTTGTTCATTAAAATAAACCTTCACTCTTTTTTTTGTCCGTGGTGAACTTCCTAGAGAATTTATTGCATCCATTACAAACAACTATTTCCCAAATTACAGAAAACTGCGGTGGACAGGGGCTGACTCCAGAGGTGAAAATCCAAAGCCTGGGATACAAAAGTTGTATAAAAAAATAACCCACAAACAGTCTGCTGGGCGATGAACCAGCCTTGTTACCCAATCCCTTGGGGTTTGCATCAAACATGACTATAAAATGTTGAGGGAATTGTCATTTCTGCTGGGATCCACCCAAACACAGTAAAACATGACAAGTACAGATCTGTGTAACACTGCAAATACACGTGGGAGGAAACAGGCACGACTTTTGGGGCCAGGCTGAAGACTCCTCAAGAAAAATAATTTATAAAGCTTCCAGAGAGCATCCAAAGGAGGGACACGGGGCTGGGGAAGGGTCTGGAGGGGCCATGGAGGAGCAGCTGAGGAATTGTGCAGCTGGAGGAGACTGAGGGGAGACTTTTTGGGGTCTGCAGGTCCAATCTCAGTGAGGGACAGGACCCAGGGCAGGGCTGGAGCTGTGCCAGGGCAGGTTCAGGTTGGATTTTGGGGAAGGTTCTTCCCCCAGAGGGTGCTGGCACTGCCCAGGCTCCCCAGGGAATGGGCATGAGGCTGCCAGAGCTCCAGGAGAGCTTGGACAGCGCCCCAGGTATGCCCAGGGTGGGATTTTGGGGGTGTGGGCAGGGCCAGGAGCTGCACTGGATGATGACGGAATCATGGAATGGTTCGGGTTGGCAGCACTTTAAATCCCACCCCACAGCCGAGGCTGTTCATGCACGGTGACCCCCGTGTGTCGCTGAGGCTCGGTACATCTGTGACGGTAACTGCGCGCTGCCAGAACACTTGTATTGAATCCCATTGCTCCCGCTGTGTGCTGAGCGAGCCCAGCCTACGAAGGGCAGCACCGGGAGCCCTCAGAGCCCCCAGTGTCCTCAGCGATCCCCGCGGCCGGGCGGCGCCACACTCAACATGGCGGCGGGGCGGGGCCGGAAGCGGAAGTGGCGGCGCGAGGCCGGAAGCGGAAGCGGCGGCGTTGGCGGAAGGGGCCGCGCAGGAAGCGGGGCCGGGGCTCCCCCGCGGCCGAACCGGGGCGAGGGCGGCGAGGGGAGCGAGGGCAGGTGAGGGCAGCGAGCGCCAGGGGAGGGCACTGAGGGGACGGGGATGCGGACGCGGCTGGCTCGGCCCCTCCCGGGGCGGCGGGGCGGCGACCCGGAGGCTGCCGTCAGCTGTCGGCCCCGCGGGCTCGGGCCGGCCCCGCTGTCACAGGCCCCTCCGTGAGTGAACTGCGGTGGTGGGGCAGTGGGGAAAGCTGCGTTTCCTTCGCTTATCTCGGCACGAATCACCGCGTCCTCACCTTTCCCCCTCCGCTTCGGGAGCGCCTCTCTGCAGCCGGCGCTTGCCAGGCCGTCCCTGGCTGCTGTCGCTGCGTTTTTCCTCATTTTTCGTTTCTGCGGAGTCTCCCCATGGTTTTTAAAGCATTTTAAGGCCCGTGGGGTATTTACTCATCAAGAATAGAGCCTGTCGAGCTGTTGTTTCATGCGGCGTTCGCTGCCCGGAATTAATTGAGGTGAGGGCCGCAAAGTCCCATTTGCTTTATTGAATATATAAAGCTCTTCTTGCTGTGGAGATTCGTGTTTTATTTTTAAACGGGGTCAGCTCGCTAATGTGGAACGAGGTGTTAAAACTGTGCTCATTAGCTCAGAATAACCCCAGGAGGAGCTTTTATTGTGCAGAAAGTGCAGACTCATAGAGAGAAATCCTTCTTTCCCCCTTTCGTGGCAGGGGCGGGTTGTGCTCCTTGGAACTGTGTCTTACAGGATTTTTCCTGCTTTGGTTGTTGATATTCTTATTTCTCTTGCTTTTTGTTCCAGTCCTTTTGCTGTTCTCTTTCCTGCTGGACTGTGCCCAGCTCTGCCAGTCTGGAAGTTTTTAGGTTGTGTCACATCTTCTGTTCGAGTTGAGTTATCCCAGGTGACTGGGAATCGATGTTTTTCTTGGAATTCAGTCTGTACATAGTTAAATTTGGGCTTAATGAGGTTGATCACCCCAAACTGAGCCTTTCCAGCCTGCCCCAAAAAGAACAATAAGTGCAAGGTCCTCACTCCTGGCTGGAGAATTCCCCCAGTGCAGAGGAGCAGGGATCCATTTCCTGCTGGTCACAGGCACAAGGTGGGGATTTATTGTTTGAATTTCCCCCTCTAAGGTCAAATCATGGCAACGTGCAGTTAGTAACTTAAAATGCACCCCAAATGTGTGCCACCAGGTGCTTTGCTGTAATTAGATCACAGTGAAGCTGTGAATATTCCAACTTTTGGCATCACGGGGAGGCTGCAATGGAGGCTGCAATGGAGGCCTTGCTGGAAGCTTTTCCAAAATCTGCCCTTTTTTTAATCAGTTGTTTTCCCTCAGTCCACTGAATTTTGGCATCCAGCCTGTTAAACTCTGGTTCACTGAGCTGGTGCTGCTTTGCCCTCCTCATTCTTGTTTTTGTCTTAAGATAGAATAAATCTTTGCCAGATGCAGATCTCTCAGCATCTGTGGAAGGTGGTTTTCTGATAGCATTGAGTTCACCTTTATTTTTGCTGCCTATTTGTGGCTTCTCATGGTGACTGTGGGTGTTTTTACCTGAGGCACTGTGGGAATCCCAGTGCCTGTGTGTGCTGCAGTGAGGATGGACAGCTCAGGAAGGAGCAGAGGATCCTCACGCTGCTTTCAGACAATGACTCCCAGTCTTCCTGAGGCTTTGATCATTAACTCAGCAGCCTGAATATTTTCCTTGGTGTTCTCCCCTTGAAGAGGCTTTTAATGGGGCTTTTTTGGGGAGTATTCACCAGGAGCCCATTTGTTTTGTTTTGTTTTGTTTTTCCAAAAAGAAAAATCGTTTTTCTGCTGGGCAGACTTTGGACTTTCATTTTGTGCTGGAAGGTTGCAGTTGGTGCTGAGCTGGTGATCTCTGCACAGCTCCCCTGTGCCTGTCGTGATCTCAGGGCACGATCTCTGAAGATTTTTTTTTATTATTATTCATAAAAAGATTTTTTTTTTTTGTTCTGCTTCAACCTGAGGTGATTTTTCTCCCTCAACTGAGAGGATCTGTCCGATTTGTCTGACCATCCTCAGGTTTTGTCTGAGCTCTTCTGTCTAATCAATCCACAACTTGGTTGTTTTTGGTTTTTTTTGCAGCTGAGCTGCTGCTCCCTCCTCTGCTCTGTCCCTTTTGTGTTTCAGTGCCCTGGATTTCATAACCCTGTGCCTGTTTCCTCCCTCAGGACTCGGTGCAGAGATGGGGCCCCGGCGGAAAACTGTGAAAGCCAGCGCAGTGAGCAGGGAAGGGGCAGAGTCTACCAAAGCTGAGGAGCCAAAAGATTACATGAACCAACTCTCTCATGAAGTGCTTTGCCACATCTTTAGGTGAGCAGCCTGGCAGAAATCAATTTAGTGTTTATTGGTTTAGAGTTCTTTATTTTCTCTCCGACTTCACCTGTTTGTGACACAGTAAACGCTGGATAAAGAGGGGTGACAAATGTTTTTTCTCAGTCTCCAAAATTCACTTGGAAACTGAAAATCAATTTATGTGAGTGTCATGAATGTTATGAATGAAGAAAAAAATAAGTGAGTGATTTGATTCTGTTAGAAATGCTGATTTTAGAGCAGAAATACATTTTGGGTAGGGCACAGTTGAGGTGATTGCAGAAAGGATCTGGGGTGAGGATGTGACCTCCCCTACAGCAAAGTCCTTCTCCCTGATGTTTACTCAATCCTCTTACCCAAAACAAATGCCTCACCCAGAAGTTCTTGGGGAACAGCAGCTCTACAGAACATTTGGAAATTCACCTTGCACTGTGTGCTAGGAAACAAAAGTAACTTCATTAAACCTCTTGAGGCAATGGCTTGGTCAGCAGGGTTTGGCTTCGTTTAAATTAACCTTAAGGAAAGGGATTGTTCCCTGTGAGGGTGGCCAGGCTCTCTGGTGTGCCCAGAGCAGCTGTGGCTGCCCCTGGATCCCTGGCAGTGCCCAAGGCCGGGCTGGATATCGGGGCTTGGAGCAGCCTGCGACAGTGGAAGGTGCCCATGGCAGAGGGTGGAAGAGGTGAGTTTTAAGATCTCTTCCAACCCAAACCATTCCGTGATTCTATGATTAACTAGAGAACCAAATCATAACGCATTTAACGTTCTATTTGCATGACTGTTCCATATGCAGTGTCAGAAACTGCTGAGTCACTGAGCTCAGCAAAACTCCACACTTAATTAGTGCGCTGACTGTTCTGTGTGTGAACCACCACGCTGCTGTGCTGGAAATGCCCCCAGCGCTGCAGCCAGGCTGTGCTTGGAGCCAGCTGCAGGCTGCAGCAGTGCAGGGGGCTGCAGCAGTGCTGTCTGTGCTCTCCCAGGTACCTGCCCTTGCAGGACATCATGTGCATGGAGTGCCTGTCGCGGAAGCTGAAGGAGGCGGTGACGCTGTACCTGCGCGTGGTCAAGGTGGTGGATCTGTGTGCGGGGCGTTGGTGGGAGTACATGCCCACAGGTGAGCCCCCTGTGCCCTCCTCCACTCAGCAAACCTGCCATTGCATTGCTGGCCTCTTCCCTGGCCTCTGCCTGGCTGCCTTGAGGAATGGCTCGCCAAGGTTCTGCCTGCTCTAGATACGAATTGTTGCTGTGTTAGCTTGGCCTTGATGGTCTCAAAGGTCTTTTCCAGCCCGGTTCACTCTGTGGTTCTGTGGCTGGGAGTGCTCTGTAGGCACCTGTCAGTGCAGTCTGTGGTTGTCTGATTGTTGGAAGGGAGTTTGGCCAGGGATTATGCCATGAAGAGGCATGCAGGCAGCAAAAAATACAATGGAGTTGAGAGAGCAACTCATCTGCCAGCACTTAACAATGTAAGGATGAGTTTTGATGTCACAGCTCGAGTCGCCTGCAGATCAGCAGATAAATTTGTCAGTCTCATCCTGTGAGTACCAGGATCTGCTGGGTTTCAATTCCACTGCTGGGATTTTGGTGGGGGACACAGCTAAAATGAGGGAATTCTGAAAATGAGAGGAGTTACAAATTGAGATTGGCTATGGCTGGTATTTAGACCTGACCTAAAATTGGTGTAAACACAAGTAACTTACCCAATTAAAATCCTTTTTATGTGCTGTCTTTCACTAGAATAAAATAGATCTTTGCTTTAAGAAACCATCCTGTTTCTGTGAGAAATGTGAGCTGTGGTGAATAGTGAACTGAAATAAGGGATCCAGCTGGAAATTTTTGAGCCATGGAGTTGATAAATGGAATTCCAGGAAAAATAGACCCACAAAGCTTCATGTGAGGAGGGAGAGAACACAGTGAACCCTGCAGCCATGCAGCTCCTCTGAAGGAAACCTGTAGCAAACCTACAAAACTCAAGGCAGAGGAGTATTTAGGTCATGATTTCTAGAATGTGGAAGGAAAAGAAAAACCTATTGCTTCACCACATGCATCTTTCAACATCCCAGAACTTGTACTGCCCACATAAAGGGAGAGAAGTGTGTTTGGCTTTCCCTTCACAGCTGAGTGTCTGCTGCCACACCAATACCAAATGTGTTGTTGTTGTCTTAGGTTTCACTGATTCCAGCTTCCTAACGCTGCTGAGGAAGATGCCAGACATTGAACAACTTTATGGTCTTCATCCCAGGTATCTGGAAAGGCGCCGGGTCCGTGGCCACGAAGCTTTCAGCATCCCTGGAGTTTTAGAGGCTTTGCAGGCCTGTCCAAATCTGCTGGTGAGTGGCTGCACTTGGGAGAGAAACTCCTTCAGCACTGTTAAAAATTGTGACGAGCAGCACTTGGTGCTTCCAGGGCTTTGGTTTAGGCCTGGCTGCACAGGGAGGAGTTAATTGTCACCCTGATTGTTAATGACAGCTATTTTTAGTTGCACCACTGGGAATCTCAGGTGCTCTTTAAGCCCAGCAAGGAATTAAAGCTCTGATCCCTCTGCTTTTCAAAGAGACCAGTCTCGCTAGAAATGAAAAGTGAAATAACCTTGCATTCTGTAGTTTACATGGTTAAGAGGATGATGTTGTTGTTGTTGAACTGGTGTTAGAGCATTTGCTTTGCTTCCTTTTATCCAGGGTGTTGAGACCTCTCATTTAGAGCTGGTGGAAGCTATTTGGACATACATGCCCCAAGTCCACATTTTAGGGAAGTTTCGTAATCGTAATGGTGCTTTTCCAATTCCTCCTGAGAACAAGCTGAAAATTCCTATAGGAGCTAAAATTCAGACTTTGCACTTAGTAGGTGAGTGTGGTCGTGGTGAAGTAGTTGGCTTCAACACAGGTGGATTTAAAGGCTTTGAACTCTGCAGATTTGTAATGCTTTGGAGGAGAGGGAGTTTGGGCTGTGGCATCTTGGAGGTCCTAGTTGGATATTTGATAGCAGGTGCAGAGGGCGAGTTCTAAAGAATTCTTGACAAACCAAGGTGCAGAACTGGTGTTTCAAGTGTTCCCAGCTTTTCTCACGTGCCACAGAGCACAGAAAAGCTTCATTTTGAAAGCCAGGAATTTGTCATGCAGTTGGGTTAGTTTAAAGCTTGTTTAAAATGTTTGTTTGTTTTGTTTATGTATTATTAGGGGTGAATGTCCCTGAGATTCCTTGTATCCCAATGCTGAGGCACCTTTATTTGAAGTGGGTGAGACTCACCAAACCACAGCCTTTTAAAGATTTCCTTTGTATCAGCTTACGTGCTTTTGTCATGAGGAACTGTGCTGGTAAGAGGGATTCTTCCTGTCTGAAGGGGATGGTAGAGCATGGAGGCAATCTGGTTCTCTTAAAGTCTTGGAGCTGCACATTCTGAGAGCAGCCCTTGTTTGATTTGTGGTGTTGGACAGAAATCTCTCCCTGTCCTGTCCCTTAACTTGGTGCTGTGTGCTTCTGTTGACTTCCTGCTCTAGAGGGATTTGTGTGGATGTGTTGTAGTTCTTCCATGGGGTAACTTGAGGGAGAAGTGAACAATCTGCTCTGTCTTTTTGGCCTTGTTGTGTGCAGGACCCACCAACTCCCTGAAGTACGTTCCCCTGGTGACGGGCCTGGCTTCTGCCAGGAATCTGGAGCACTTGGAACTGGTCCGTGTTCCATTTCTTGGAGGACTTATCCAGCACGTGGTAGAAGACAGCTGGAGATCAGGTGGGAAGCTCCCCATCCTTCATACCTAAAGAAAAATAAATCAGTTAATTGAAGCTTTAGCAAATTCTGGAGGGTTTTTTTTTGTCTGTAGCATATCCTTTTTTGAGTGTTTGGAACTGTGGTCGTGGTGCTAAATATGCTCTGTGTTGGGTATCATTTTGATATTCTGACTGCAATTAACTCTAAATGAGATGCATTTGTTGATGAGCAGAGCCAGGATTGAAGGAGTTGGGTGCAGATATTTGGGTTTTTTTTTTTGATTTGCTGAAAAAGGTAAAGACAACTCTGGTGAAAATGTGAAGGCTGTGATGTGAGGCTGGAGTGTAAGAAGAGTGTTCTTTATTTGCCAGGTGGTTTTAGGAATTTGCACACTATAGTTCTGGGAGCTTGCAAGAATGCACTTGAAGTGGATCTTGGCTACCTCATCATAACTGCTGCACGAAGGTACCTCCCTCCAGATCTCTCTTTGCCTCTCCTTTTTCAAATACCTGTCAGAAATGACATCCAAGAGACAGAACGACCATCGAAGTTTAAGGAACACACATACAAACTTTGCATAACAAGAGTGTTCTGTGATTAAAATCACTGCAAATACCCTCAGAGTCCTGCCAGATTCTCTGTTTTGTTAGAACAGAGCACCTTCTTGAGGGTTTTCTGTGTTTTGGCCTGAATTTTGATGGGAGCAATTCTGGATTCCCTGCAGGTTGCACGAAGTGCGGATCCAGCCTTCCTTGACCAAAGATGGTGTTTTTTCTGCTTTGAAGATGGCTGAACTGGAATTCCCACAGTTTGAAACTCTTCACCTAGGCTACGTTGATGAGTTTTTACTACAGTGTATGACACCTTTTATATCCATAAAAAAAGCCCCATCAGGATTACAGAAATTGCTGTGTTTTCAATCATGTTCTCAGCGATGAATAAGAACATTAATGTTGCATGTATTGAGGCTGATCTCATAGAGCCAGATCTGGTTTTCCTCACTCCCTGAAAGTGGGAAAGCTGAGCTTTATTAAAGGAATGATCTGATCTATAAGGAGTTAAAAAATCCTGCTATAAAAGGCAAATTTACTGCTGTGTCTGCTCCTCTCTTTTGTAGGTAAAATGACGAGTACGGACTTGGTGAGGTACGGCTTGGCTGATGTGGTTGAAAACCCAGGAATTATTACAGATATTGGTATGAAAGCTGTAAATGAAGTTTTTTCTTTCATCAAGTATCTGGTCATTTACAACTGCCCACATCTACATAACCCAAATAATTGGATCACAGGTATTGCACACCTTTGAAATTTCAGAGCTATTCTATGAATTTCTGTGCTAAACCAGAATTTCTCTGCTCTAGTACTGCTTGTTCTGTTGTTAGTAAGTACAGTAGATGATGCTTGCTTTGGGGCCATGGTGATGCTGGGAGCAGGATGGAGATCCAGAGGATGCTGCTCTCAGATCTGAAAAGGGGGTTAATAAACAAGGGGTGAGGTGGGAATCCCTGAGGAAAGGCCTGTCTTGTGTTCCCAGACCACTCGAGGTGGACCCGCCTGGTTGACCTGACCCTGGTGAGATGCCACGCCATCAAGCTGGACTCTTTCAGTCAGTTCATCGAGTTACTGCCCAGCTTGGAGTTTATTTCTCTGGACCAGATGTTCAGAGAGCCTCCAAAGGTAAATTGCAGAGAATGGTTTTGGCTTTTTCTCATTGCCAGGATTTTTACTTGTTTCCATTTCGTTGGCAATCCAGTGTGCTCCTGCTGCTGTGCATTCTTCTCCAAGTCATCATTAATTGAAGAGATTGGTAATTAATTACTTTGGTTTGCAGTTGCTTTTAGTATGATATGCTGGGGAGAATGGTGCTGCTTCTGCAGATGGGAGCAGTGGCAAGGAATGAACGTGTGACCAGAAAATAAAATTCATTGATTCTGTCAGAAGTAAAACTCACTGATTCTCTCAAAGTCTCTGCTGATATTTCACCGTGCTGCTGCATTTTATATTGTTTTTTATCCTCTTAGGTCTCTCTTTCCAATACTAAGGGGTTTTTATGATTTTTTGCTGGATGAAATGAGGGTGGTGTTTCCTTTTTGAGGTGCTTTCAAAGCTTAGGAATTTTATTTCTTCACGTTGTCCCCTCCCACCCTGTAACACAACTGCTTGGCAAGCTGCTGGCAGGCAATGAGAATGTAAAACCTGCTTCCTTTGGTCATCAGTGGTACCTGTAGGCTGCTGTGTGCTGGGGAGACTCTGATCTGATTGTGTTCATGTCATGATCCCACAGAAAATTAATAGATTACCACAATTAATAGATTACAGTGAAGCACTTTGAGGACTTTCCCTTTCATTAGGAGTTGAACAGTGTGAGTTCTGGGTTCCCAGCCTGAAGAGGACCTCTGCAGTCAGGAAATCTGAGGGACAGTTTCCCTGTTAGAACTGTGCTATCCCAGACAATTCCAGCACCTTTTTTTTTGTTTTCCTGTTGCCTTTAGGGAATGTGGAAATGACGAGTCCTTGTTTCCAAACCTGAATTTCTGCTCTTTGTTCCCAGGGCTGTGCTCGTGTGGGCCTAAGTGCAGGCACAGGAATTGGGGTCTCCTCTGCCCTGGTGAGCAACCAGAACTCCAACAATGACAATGACAACAACAACAACCACCAGAACAACAACAACAACCCCAACATCCACCACAACAACCACCAGCACCCCAACGAGCAGAACGAGGAGAATGAGCTGCACCAGGAGGGCCCTGCTGAGGAGCAGCAGATTGGGGCTGAGGGTAACCCTGGGGGAGCTTTTGGGGGGATTTGCAGCTGAGGGTAACCCTGGGGGAGCTTTTGGGGGATATTTGCAGCTGAAGATAACCCTGGGGGAGCTTTTGGGGGGATTTGCAGCTGGCAGTAGTCCTGGGGGAGCTTTTTTTTGGGGGATTTTATCTGCATTCCCTCTCACACAGGCTCCTGGTGAAGATAGAACAACAAAATTTCAGTGTATATTCCTTTCAGCTCCTGGTGTGGAGCTTTTGTCTTCTCTGAGTGAACCAAACCCCAAAAGTTAGGCTGGGCTTTGGCTACAGAGATGTGGAACCAAATCTCTGAGAGGCTTTGTGCAACCCAGAGGCTCCCCAAGGGAACCAAGGCAGTTATTATTTGTTTCTTGTGAGTGTTTTGTGGGCCCTGTTGATTCTGTTGCCCATTCCTGACCTCCTGTTCCCCTTGGCAGCCCTGAATGAGATGGAGGAGGTGGCACAGGAGGAAGGGGAGGCTGCAGGGCAGGGCCAGGACGAGCTGCCAGCTCCCAGCCAGGCTGTTCCCATGGAGGTGGATGAGGAGCAAGCAGGTAACTGGCTTTGGGAAGAAATCACCTCTTGGGATCTCCCTGAGGGATTCGTTTGCCACTGTAAGTCTGGTTTGGGGTGTTTTGCTTCAGCTGGGTCGTCTGATTTTGGATAATGATGTTAGCACAGCTTGGTGCTGTGAAGGAATTTATTCTGTGTTACAGCCCAGAGCTGTCTTTGCATATGCAGGGAAATACTTTGACCTTAAAGCCTGATTTTTGTGCTCAGTGTAATAAAAGTCAGAAGGCCAGAATGAACTTGTCCTTTTGCTCTGTTCATGGCCTTAGTTCTTTCACTGCAGCACTTGGGTTGGTTTTGCTTTTTCTCAAGCCAGGACAACTTGTTCCAGTGTTCATTTAATTTGTATTAATGACACAAGGCAGCCTTGATTTCTTTGATTGCCACTTTTTGCTGGACAACAGAATTTTCTCCTGAACATCCCAACAACATGAAGTGACACTCCATTGTGACCCTCCTCCCCTTCCAAACCAGAATGCTTTAATGCTGAAATGCAGTATTTTGCTCTTCTCCTATTTGGATTTTAATGAGGGACCCACGGAATGGGTGCCTAAATTGACTCCAATTAATTCCTTACCAGTTTTTCAAGCAGTGCTAGAAGTTTTTCAGCCCTTTAATTCCGTGCTTGGTTAATTTTTACATAAAATATTGATATTCTCCTTCTCAGGACCAAGTGGAATTCAACCTGTTGTAAAAGCAACTCCTATCACCATCCATGATTCAGACAGTGAGGATGAGGAGGAAAACATGAGCACTTCCAGAGCCTGCATCTCCAACAGCATTGCACAGAGTTACTCAGATGGGGAGGAGAAGAGCAGGGATCCAGTGGAAACCAGAGAACCTTCAGGTGTGCCACATTCCTTCTTAAGCTTCACCCTTTCCCTGTGGTTCAGGTTCGTTTCCAGCTTAGTTTGGAATGGAGAATGAAGGTGCAAGGACATGTTTTGAGCTCCTGTCACAGGTTTTGGACAGGAACACAAATAGTGGTGCTGCACTCATCAGAAACCTGCAGCTCCTCTTTGGGGTTCCCAAGTGGACAGAATTTATCAAGCCTGTGAGCCCATAGTTCTGGTTTCAGAGGGGAAAGAATCTGTGTTAGTAGAGAATTATCATCAACTTTTGTGCTGCCAGTATTGGGGATTTGGGGCTTGGGGTGGTGTAAAGAGCTGAGAGGATTGAGACAGACATTCAGGAGGAATTCTTGTGTGGAAAGAGTGCTCAGGCCTTGGCAGTGCCCAGGGAGGTTTGGATCCCCATCCCTGGAGTGTCCCAGGAAGGGCTGGAGGTGACACTCAGACCTCTGGGCTGGGGACAAGGTGGGATGGGACACAGCTGGGACTCCATGGGCTGGGAGGGCTTTTCCAACCTCTGTGATCCTGGGATTAAGTTCTGTTACGATTTATGTGGGTTTTTATTCACCTGTGAGCTCAGACTGCTGCTACTGCTGGCAGCACTGCCCAGACCCAGGAGGGGGAGCTGAGGATTGCTGCTGAAACCTGAACTTCAGTCCTGTCTCTCTTCCTGTGTGATTCCTCAGATGTATCCCTCCTATTTAAGATAACAGAAGCCTGTCTAGATTAGATATTAGAAAATAAATCCCTCCCTGTGAGGAGACCCTGGATCCCTGGCAGTGCCCAAGGCCAGGCTGGAGCAGCCTGGGACAGTGGAAGGTGTCCCTGCCCATGGCTGGGGTGGGACTGGGTGAGGTTTAAGGTCTTTCCAACCCAAACTGTTCTGTATTCTTTGATTGTTTTTGGTGTCTTTCCTATGGTGGTGCCTGTGTGAGCAGCGAGCTGCTCTGGGACAATTTGGTATTTTTGTGTAGCAAACCCTCCAGCACATCACTCCAAAAAATAGCTGCAAGATGTTACAAAGATGCAGCAACAGCTACAGTTACCAATAATTCCCATTCCTGGGGAGATTGTGGCTGGCCTCTGGGCTGCCCTGTGTAACACTCAGGTTTATTTGAAGTTTCTCATCCTTGTGCCTCCCTTCTCTCCTGCAGTGAGCGGCAAAGGCAAGACTCCCCTGCGGAAGAGATGCAGCAGCAGCCACGGAGGCCAGGCCAAGCAGTTCCCCGTGGAGGAAAGCAGCTGTGAGAAGGGCTGCCAGGTGACCAGCGAGCAGATCAAAGCTGACATGAAAGCAGCCAGCGACATGCCCGAGAGGAGCAAGAGCAAAGATTCCTACGGCAGCTGCGGCACCGCCCCGGGATCCGCGGCAACGCCCAGCTCCTGCAGCGCTGCTTCTCCCGGTGCTGACTGTGCCCAGGCAGCACAGAGCCACTGTGCTGGCAGCAGCCCCGCGGCAGCAGAGGAGTGCAGGCAGTGTGGCTGCTCTCCCTGCAGCAGGGATGGCTCCAGGCAGAGGGAGGCCGAGGAGAGCTCCGTGTGCTCCCGCTGCTCCTCGCGGCGCAGGACGAGCGGGGGGATAGATGGGGAGAGCCCCTCCACCAGTGCAGCCTGCAGGGACGGGCCAGACTTTGCACTGAGGACTCTGCCACACTGCCCTGGGGCTGCAGCACAGCCTCCTCCTGGGCATGACAGGACTAGTGGGAGTGCCTGTGGGGCTGGCAGGCAGGAGCAGAGCACGCAGCCCCCGGGCTGGCAGCTGGACTGCAAGGAGGAGTATCCGAGGAGACCCCTGACCAGGGCCAGGAGCAGGCTGTCCCACGTGCCTCTGGTGTCAGAGCCAGGTAGGATTTACACACAGAGTAACTCCTGAGTACCTGCAGTGCTGCCATCAGACGGCTCTGAGCAGCTGCAGCTCCCACAGGGAGCTCTGATGTGCAGCTTTTCAACCCGAGTGCTTTGAAAGGGTCAGAGCTTGATGGAGCAGAGGTGCCATCACCAGGTAAAATCAGGTTTTTTCTGAAAGTGCCACTGACATTTTCTTGCCTGCAGCTCTTTCTGTTTTTGTTCTCTGTACATCCTAACCAGCATTTGCTTTACCCTTCTGAAAAGCAAATGCCATTTTTTGGTAGCTCTGCCTGCCTGTGAGGGCTGTGATTCATTGAGACAGGAGCTGTCTCTCCACTGAAATGCTCCCTGCAAAGGCAGCAGCTGCACTTAGATCTGAACAAGAAGGCAAAGGTTATAACTGGTGCTTTATCAGCCAATAAAGCCACAATTACAATTGAGCCAGGCTTTTGGACCTGGGTTCTGCTTCTAAGTGTTTTAGGCAGGGTGGTCAAACTTACAGAAAATTGTTCTTTTATTAAACCACCTTCATGCTTCACTTTATTGTTTTGTTCATCTGACATAAAATAAAACCCCTGAAGGGCTGGAATGAAGGGAGAAAACAACAGATGTGAGAGGAGAACTTGCTGTTTCTTTCAAATACACTTGGTTTCCAAAATAATCATCTTGCTCTGGCACAACCTCATATATCCAGGATTCTTTGCTGGGAATATCTGGCAGGTAAAATGAAACTGAAAGATGAAATGTGCTGCTTACACAACTGTGAGTGTTGGAGGTAGGGAAGATTGAGGACAAATTCCTGCCTCTGTTAACATGGAATGATTCAAACACTTCAAATCCTGGTGTTTTTCCAGTTTATTTAATGCTCCCAAGTGTTAACAGAACCTAAATCACCTCAGATGTTGTGCAGGTAGATAAAGCTCAGTTTTCAAGAGGAGATCTTGCTATTAAATTTAAAATGTCTGGTTTCTGCCTTAAGACCAGTAATTAATTGGAAATCTTTGTGCACGTGCCATATGTTTTAATAAAAAAAGCTTAGTTTTAGTAAAATAATTTCTCATTTCGAGCTCTTAATGACAGAATATTATTTCTAGGGCATTTTTTTCCCTCTTCCTGCTGGAAATAATGCTTGTGGTGATTTCTTTTCAAAGACTCATCTGTTAAATCAAGCAGGAATTTGAGGTCCCTGGTGGAGCTTGGGAGCATTAAAGGGTTTTATACCTGGGCATCCTTTGCAATATTAGGAAAACCATAGTGACAGTTACAAAGAACAGATTTCCCAGAAGTTGGAGATAATTTTCTGCTATTTAAACATTAAAGCTATTTTGGGTCTTGTATTTGTCGAGGATGTTCTGTTTCCTGCAGAGATTCAAGTGTAACATAACCATGAATCTTTCTTTTTCCTGGCTCCACGTCTTTCTGTGGTGTAGCTTCAGCATTCCTGGGTTTTCACCTGTAAAGTTATTTATTAGGAATAATTTTGAGCACAAAACTGGGATTTGAGCAAGGAGAGATTTATTTTGAAGCCAGGCAGGTGTTTGGATTTCCCAGTGTGGGAAAAGTTGTCATGGGCTGTTCTCAGCTACCCTGATGTGGAGCAGAGGAAAGATTTTTTTTTTTTCCCCATGTTTTTGTTTCCAGAAGTAGCAAAGCCAAAGCCAAGGCAAACCACCAAGAGGAAAAGGACAGCTGACAAATCCACCAGTACCAGTGACCCTGTGATTGAGGATGATCATGTTCAGGTAAGGGCTTTTCCTTCACTCCCTGCAGCTTTATCACCATAAACACCTGTTGGGAACTGAAGCTGTATTGTGTTAATTAATATCCTCCTGCATCTTGGAAAATTCAATCTGTTTTTCTCTCATTTTTACCCTTTCACACATTATTTTATTTTTTTCCCCCTCAGGTACTGACTTTGAAATCCAAAAACCTCGTAGGAATCACATTGACCAACTGTGGAATAACAGATTTGGTGCTGAAAGACTGCCCCAAAATGATGTTCATCCATGGTATGTGGTTCATGTCAGGGCTGCCTCCTCCCTCTGGCATTATTGGGAATTCCTGAAAGAATTCAAGTCAGGCCACTGCTCATTTTGTATTCATCAGCTGCCTTGCTGATGAATTAGAACTCCTAATATTGCTGCTTCCCACTCTGAATGGCTCTTCTAACAGCTTTAATAAAGATTAATATCTGAAAATCAACAGCTGAAATGATCTGACAATTAGGGAGATGAGATGTTTATTGAAGAGTGCTAATACAGTAATTAGAAGTTGATGAAATGAGTTTGAGTACCTTGTTTTTCTCTCATTTCTTCATTCCCCCCTAGGTTTTTTAGCTGACAGGATGATACTTTTGCTCCTTGACATGATAAAAATCTTGTTTTCAGTGCTGCCACTTGGGTTGCATTAGTTTCACATGCCAGGGTGTGACTGCTCCTGGATTGGGTCATTTATTGTTTTCTGCACCAGCTAAATGAAGACACTTTCTTCTGACGTGAGAAATTGTATTTCTGCTAAGTAGAAAGTAGAAAGGAATTATTTCTTTATTCCAGAATAAAGAACATAGGTTGATTTTGAAGGAAATTTTGATTACATGAGCAGTGTTGCTAGAAAGGAAACAATTTCATTTTCCATCATGTGGCTTCCCAATCCTCTGTGTTTGAGCTGATTTTGGAAGCTCTGGCAGCCCACAGACGATTTCAGTGAAAGGAAACAGAGGGAGAAAAGAAGGTTATTGGATGAAATTTGGCATGACCTTTTAAAAGGCCACTTCTGGCAAGGTCACAGCTGAAAAGTTTGATGATAACGTGGAAAAAAAATGAAGAGCTGGGTTGTGTCTGATATACTTCTGTAATCTTTTGGTACTTTTACTGCTTGTTTGCCTCCTTTTGAACCTGCCAGCCCTGAAATTCTCTGACAAGAGGCTCCTGAAGTCTTTTATTTCCTTTTCTAGCTACAAGGTGCCGTGTGTTGAAACACTTGAAGGTGGAAAATGCCCCTGTTGTGAATCGCTTTGACTACGCCCAGTGCAAGAAGCTGAACATGGATCAGGTCCTGGATCAGATCCTCAGGATGCCCCCAGAGAGGAACAGGATCATTTACCTTCGTCCCATGCAGCAGGTACAGAGCCAGCCTGGATTCCCTGGGAATGCACCTGCAGGGCTTTGCAGTGGGGCAGGAAGTGTTACAACAACACAGCTCTGAAATTCGGTGGTTTAAAGCCCAGCAAAGCTTTTAGTGCACAATTTGCCACTTGGGTTTTAAGATACTCTGACAGATAAAATGTTAACATTCCCTATCTCCAGTATTCATTGCATTAGAGGATCTTGTCAATTAGGATGGAATGTATTTCAAACTGAATACCTCAGACTGTAAGAACCTGGGTGCTCCTTGCAGCTGTGTGTGAGCAGAGTGTGGCACAGGGATCTGAAATCCTTTATAGCCCTTTAACCCATCCTTTAATCCTTGTTCCTGTTGGACTGAGGAACAGCAGAGGCTGGGATACTCCATCCCCTCCTGATGCTGAAGTGTAGCAGGACCCTGGTGGCACTGGGAGCCACCCTCTCCTCCCTCTGTGTAGGAGCTGGAAGCAGGGACATGTTGGGAGTTGTTTAAATCATCTGATGAGCATTTTTGAGGGCTTCATTTAAGATCTGGAAGGTTGGGAATGTTGGATTTGATCCCTCTGTGGTGCTGCTCCTCTCCTGCTTTCCTTTCTTGGTTTGCCAACAAGGGAAGGTTGATTGTACATAAAATCCATAGAATCAGCTTTGCTTTGAAACCTTTAGGTCTCTTAAAGGCCAGCTGTAAAAATATTAGATGGGAATAAAACCCCAGATCACTGATCCCCTCCTTGTAACAAAACTTCTGAGGAATGAATGAATTTAGACCATTCTGTAATTTTATGGAGTTTATTTCCACATAGTTGAGAAATAATTGAGTCTTTCCCAACTCCATCTTTGGAGCTGGGAAAAACATCATAAATTAGACATTTCCCATTCCCTGAAGAGGATAAATTGGCAAAGCTGCCCTGGGGGAGTTTCACCCCCTCAGTCCTGCATTTATTTATGTTAAAATCCTCTCATCTCTCCATTTCCTGGGGAATTTGGTCGATTTGTGTTTGCTCTTGACCCTGCAACCCCACCCCCGTGTCTGTGGTGCTCACAAACCTCTGTGGCCAGGTGGACACGCTGACTCTGGAGCAGAAGATCTTCAGTGGGCCCTACCCCTACCACATCTGCATCATCCACGAGTTCAGCAACCCGCCCAACGTGCGCAACAAGGTGCGAGTGCGCAGCTGGATGGACACCATAGCCAACATCAACCAGTGAGTACTGAGCCCCAGGGAGCCCTGAGCACAGCCAGGGAGCCCTGAGCACATCCCCAGGGAGCCCTGAGCACATCCCCAGGGAGCCCTGAGCACATCCCCAGGGAGCCCTGAGCACATCCCCAGGGAGCCCTGAGCACATCCCCAGGGAGCCCTGAGCACATCCCCAGGGAGCCCTGAGCACATCCCCAGGGAGCCCTGAGCCATCCCCAAGGAGTGAAATTTGGTTTTTTAAAGCCCAGCAAAGCTTTTATTGCAGAATCTGCTACTTGGGTTTTAAGATGCTCTGATAGGGAGTTTTGATATTTAATCTATCCTCCAGTATTGGTTGCATTAGAGGATATTGTAAGCTAGGGATGCACTGAATTAATTTCAGACTGTAAGAACCTGGCTGCTCCTTGTAGCTGTGTGTGATCTGAAATCCCTGTTTGCCCTCCAGGGACTCTGCCAAGCTGTCCTGGAGCAGCTGCAGCTCCAGACTTGCTCTGTTCTGTCACCCAAATTTAAAAAACCAATCCATTTCGTTACTACTGAAGGTTGAATTCTGGGTGGTGCAGTGTAAATCCAGTGTCAGGATGCATTTAATATAAATCAGACTGTAAACCCATATGGAAAATCCTATAAATTCTCCAGCAGTAACCATCACATTCATCCAGCAATAATGCAGTTGTACATGGGAGCAGTTGGAATAGTTGGGGAATACCTTCAAAGCTGAAGACTTTTAAACAAGTTATTTTTGAAAGAGGGATTTGCTTCATGAAATGTGGAAGGTGATGCTCAATCAGTATCAGCTCCTGAAAATGTCCAGCAGCAGGGGCTTGTGTCTCATCCAGCAGTTCTGAACCCATCCCTGTGGGCTGTGGTTGCTCCCCAAAGTGAAGGGGTGGATGTTGAGTTGGTGGGAGGGTCTTGGGGCAGTTTTTCCATGGATTCAGGCTCGTTAAAGGGAAGGTTGTTTATTAGGATTTCTCATTTGGTTTTTCTCCCTCCCACCTCCAATTTCGTGGCTATGACCTCTCCCTCCTCCTCCCCAGAGAGCTGATTAAATACGAGTTCTTCCCTGAGGCCACCAGGACTGAAGAGGACCTGAAGAAATACCCCAAGTACCCCTGGGGCAGGGACATTTACACCCTGGAAGGTGAGAGTTTGTGTGGAGCTCAGGCCTCCTGCTCAGCCCCTTGCTTTTCCTCATCACCATGGCTGTGGGGAAGGAATATTCCCTGTGAGGAAACTCAGCTCGGTGGGGGAGTGAAGTGAGGAGCTGCTTTGTGATGATCAAGGGTTTAAAAAGTGCTGCAGGGCTGGTGTTTTCCTCTCTGGCTGCTCACCCTGTCCCTCTCCCAGGCATTGTGGATGGTGCTCCTTATTCCATGATCACAGACTTCCCCTGGCTGAGGTCCCTGAGGACAGCAGAGCCCAACAGCTACGCCAGATACGACTTTGAGGATGATGAGAGGAGTGAGTAACCTGCCTGATTTCTCTGCTTATTTGCCAGTGCATCCCTTTCTTTTTCAGTTTTCTGCTCCTCAGGCTGCTTTTGGTAGATCTGTTGTTAGGGTAGGCTGGAGAGAAGTGAGAAAACTGACAGAGATCTGCTGTAAAATTAAAAACTGGACCTGTGAACTCTGGAACAGAGTTAGAATTGATGGTAGACGTGGCTCTTTCTATTTAGGAGCTTGTCTGGTGAGATGTGATGGTAGGCAGTGCCTGGGGCTCAGTCAGAACCTTGTTTGGTAGCACAGAAAAATATGCTCTTCCATTACTTAATTAGAAACATCCTGGAATCCTCATTAGAGGTATTTTTAATTGATCCTAGTTTGGATATTCTTACCCAACTCCAGTTTAGCAATCTCAAGAGGATGAGGAAGATTTTGGTTTGGTTTGGTGTTTTTTTGCTATACCTTTTTCTGGTTTTATTTTTTAATTTGTTCTTAAAATGTTGATTTGGACAGATGTAATTTAGTTTTATTCTAGCTTGATGCTTGTAGTTCAATATGAAGGCTGAATTACCAAAAAATTGGTATTTAAGAATCAGGATGTTAAAAGAATCATGGTGTTAAAGCCACGAAAACGAAGGAGAGCTGTGCTGCTTTATCCTTAATTGCTGTTTATAAACCAATTAATTAATGGATAAGCTGGAATTATGTCAGAGAGGCCTCAGGGAGAGGGTTTTTTTAAATGCTCTGGGGTTCATTTAACTCCCAGACATTTGGCCACGAGGGCTGGAGCTATGGGAAGCTTTGAGGAAAGCAGGAGAAAAACCCTCCTTTAAACCAACCGAGGGAGGCTTTTAGCCAAATCTGGATGCAAAACCAGCCTGGCTGGGGAATATCTGGGAGAAAAACATCCCCTTTTCCTTGCTGTGTGCCCCCAGCCACCATCTACGCCCCGAGGAGGAAGGGGCAGCTCTCAGCTGACATCTGCATGGAGACCATCGGCGAGGAGATCTCGGAGCTGCGGCAGGTCAGGAAAGGGGTGTTCCAGAGGGTCGTGGCCATCTTCATCCACTACTGTGATGTCAACGGGGAGCCCGTGGAGGATGATTACATCTGAGGGTTGTCCCCAGCCTGTCCTGCCCTCCCCCTGGCACTGCTGGCCAAGAAAAAGCAGGAATTTTTTTATTTTGTTTTGTTTTGGTTTATTTTTCCCTCCAAAAATGCAAAGCATTTCCCACCAAGGCGCCCTCGGCTCTCCCTGTGGCCAGGAGGATGTAGTTAAATGTAAAATGGAAAGTACAAATTGTATACTAAGAGTTGTACATAGAGGAAACAAACAAACAAAAAAAAAAAACCTTCCTAATACTGAGACTTTATTTCATATGTTTATACAATTAATTTAAGTTCCATTTTAATGAAGGCCAATAATTAGGAACGGGGAAGAAGATTTGAACTTTTCAGCCCATACAATTCATAGCAGTATTTTTTTTTTCCTTACAAACAACAATTCCATTTGCTGTGTTCAAAAGAGTCATCAGAGTCTCTTTTAATCTGTGCCTTTTTCTTGAGCATTTAAGAGTCCAGTCTGAGTAAACCTGTTGAGCACAATCCTGGTGTCTTGTGTGCATTTTTGGAAGGGTCAGAATATTCTCCAGCTGTTGCAAAGGAAAAGAAAAAAAAAAAAAAAGTAGAGAATTTGGTGATCTGTGGTAGTTTCTAGAGGTATTCAACCCATTTTTTGGGGGAAAGGAACCCTCATGTTTAGCACCTTGGAAACAGAATGTTCTCAAGCATTTTGTACTGTTGGATTTCATGTTCACGGCGTATTTGCCTCTGTCCTGTGGAAATCGAGTTGCTGATTGTTGGTTCCACCCTCTCCAAACATCAACCTGCCCATTCTGGCTGGCTGGAAGCTGCTGAGCTTTCCCTGCAGGCAGGAGAGCAGAGGTGGAAATGCCTGGTGGCTCCAGCTGCCACAGCCAGGGAGCTCTGGGGCTGGGTTGTGCTCACTCCTCAATGCACATTTTTCCATCTGGTCAGTAAAAACTGCTGCTATTTGCCCCAAAACGTGTGTTTGTGTGTGTGTGTGTGTGGTGTGTGTTGAAAGGTGCTCCCAGTGCTCACTGGTGTTTGGTGGGGATTTGCTGCCAGTGCAGGTGTAAAATGCACTTTTTCCATGCCAGGGTGCCCAGGGCTGGCAGATCTTACAAGAATTCCCAGCTCTAGCCTGGTCTTTTGTCCATGCTTGTTTAAAAGTGGTGTTACCAGCCTGGAAAACAACACTTCCTGAGGTAAAAGCTGTACAATTCAGACCATTTGATCTGATTTTGCTCATCATCCTGATGGTGATTCTCTGGATTTGGGGTAAACGTGGCTGCTGGGGATTCCTCTGATGTTTAGCTCTGTAAAATTGAGGTGAGGCTGCTCCATGCAGCAATGCCAGTGTTGGTTTTCTCTGCCTCTCTGTGGGAATTCTTGGGATAATGTGAAATTAGAAATACAGTGGGGTAAGAGGAAGAGATTGGTGCCTAAAGGGAGCATTTCCTCAGCCCTGCTCTGTGCTGACTGGAGGTGGAGCACTAAGCACCAGAGAATGTGAATGGTACTAAATTTGCTTTAATGCAGGATCACAGTCAATGGTTTATTATCACTCTTCTATTTAATTAACCATAAATAATGTATTAAATAATATTCAGCCAAAACAATTGTGACCCTTTCTAGAAGTGTTTCAAGCCCTCTGAGTCATTGATTCTGTCAGATTTACCATTTTAGTCCAGAAAATGTTACTGAGTTTCTGAGGTATTGCACCACGTCTCCAGCTGGTATCTCCTCACTCCAGCCTTTTGCAGAAATATTCACACAAATAAAATAAAGTGTTTGTTTATATTCAGTATCTCTGGAAGCTGAACCTTGCGGTAATTTTCACCTCTGAAATGTGACACCCATTTTATACCAGAGCCTGAATCCATCTCCCGAGGGCTGGTGGGGAGGGAGGAGCTGGGATCTGGTGAGGATTTGATTTTTTTGGGGTCTGAACTTCCTCCTCTCTCCATTTTGTGGCTTTTTCGGGCACTTTTATCCAATCCCTGTGGCAAGGGAGGGTTTCCCTGGCTCTGCCCAGTTCAGTTTTCCTTGGAGCATCCCAGATGTTTCTGTGCCAGGCTTCTCTTCCCTTCCTGTGCCTGGTGTGTGACAGGAGGAGCAGCTGCTGTCCCTCCTTCCTGGGGACAGAGATCCTGCTCTTCCCTCCTTGGGGACAGAGATCCTGCCCTTCCCTCCTTCTGAGGACAGAGATCCTGCCCTTCCCTCCTTGGGGACAATGATCCTGCCCTTCCCTCCTTGGGGACAATGATCCTGCTCTTCCCTCCTCGGGGACAGAGATCCTGCCCTTCCCTCCTTCCTGCAGCACAGGGAATTCCAGCTGAGCCTCTCAGCTCTGCCCTGCTCCTGTGGGGACAAACTGGATCCATCCACAGCCCCCTCAAACCAGGATATTTGTTTTTGGGTACCGAAGGCAGCCTGGCAAACATTTAACCTGCAGGGCAAAGGGATGATGGAGGGAAGTGTGATTGCATCACCTCTGTGCCCTCCTTCCCTCCTGGACGTGACTTTGGGAAAACACAGAGCAGGAATTTCTTCCCTGGGTCAGCTCTGACTCAGCACCTCGGGGTGAGTGAGACCTTGGTTGGATTTGTGTCCCTCTGTGCAGGTGCAGAGGGGGCTCCTCTTACAGCCCCCGAGGAGAAATGAGCACTGCCAGGTCCAGGGCAGCTGCAAAAGGCAGGTTGGGATTGCATTAATTGAGATTGCACTAATTAATTGGGAAGTGAGGCTGAGATGAGCTTTTCCCACAGCTCCTGGAAGAGGACACAGAGATCCCAGCTGGGAGAGGCTCAGGTGCCTGGGAAATGTCATCCAAATAGTACAGAGGGTAAACACAGAAAGGCCAGAGTGTGTTTGGGCACAGCAGAGGGGCACAGAGCCTCTGGGGATTGCTCTTCCCTCTCATTTCGGAGGAAGGCAAAGTTGGGTTGTAAAAAGGAGAGGATTTTGGAAGTGTTTTCATTTGAGGAGAAGCCGTAAGGAGTTGATGCAGACAGGGATGTTGGCCCTGCTCTCTCCAGGCTGTGAGGAGCAGCTGCAGCCTCCCTTTGCCCAGGATTTCCACTTTTGGTTCCCAGTGAAGCAATTCCAAGTTAACCTCTTGTCAGGGTGTGACAGGGACACCTGGGCCCTGGGAGCTCCTCAGCAGTCACTGGGTGTTGACAGGAGATAAACTGGGGGTTTATTCAGCAAGATTTATACAAAAACTGAAAGAACTAAAAGCTTTGGTGTATTTTTATGGAGTTTATACTATAAGAAGACAATAGATTTCTTGCCTTTTGGCCTGGGAGTGCTCAGAGATGGCTCAGGAGCTCAAATGTGGGGGAAAAGGGGATCCTAAACTGGGGAAGGGTTCACTCTGCCAGGTAGAGAGTGGAAATGCTCCCCTTGGCTTCAGCACTCCAGAGCTGGGTGGAAATGACTCAGTGTGTGTGGGCTGCCTGCTCCCAGCCCAGCACTTGGCTGGAGCTGCTCCTGCATTTCTTCTGTGCTGGGAGTGAGCTGGACACCATCTGGGCCTCACTGGTCGGTTCTGGGCACGTTTTTAAGTCAGGCTGACACTGAGAAGTGCCTTAAACACCTTCTGAGTGTCCCTCCTCTTGCAGAGCAGAGTGAATTCCACCCTGAGAGGCACAGTCTGGGGCGGAGAGGAGCTTTAGGCTGAGGACACCTGTTAGTAATCCCTGAACTGAGAGGGATTTGGAAATGCAGAAATGGCTTCGATGTAGCTGATAGACTATTGCTGATCGTTCACAGAGCTCGGGATCCCAGCAGGGGACGGGAGGAGCAGATGAGGTAAAATCAAAGCTGTGTTGAGTCAGAGGCAAGGTGAGCATCATTGACCTGTCAGCTCTGCCTCGTGGGCGGGTTTTCAGTGACACTTTCCCTCAAGTGTCCTTCGGTGGAACACACACCCCTGGAGGGGCAGAGTTTGCCTGAAAAGTGTCTCTGGAGCAAGGGATCCACACTGCTCAACATCCAGGTGCCCCTTGGTTTTCATCTCTCACATGAAGCCCTGTGGATGGCTCTGATCCCACCAGCAGCTCCTGGGAATCCTCCAGGTAAGGGGCCAGGACCAGGTGGGGGCAAAGAAATCCTAGCTGGGGATGAAGGAAGCTGAACAGGGCAGAGTTTCTGTGAGCTGGGGACAGTCAGGAGCAGGGCAGGGACTGTCCCCTGTGCTGGCACTGCTCAGGGACCTCCAGGGGTGTCCAGGAGGGACCTGGAGGGGCTGGAGCATGTCCAGGGCAGGAACGGAGCTGGGGAAGGGGCTGGAGCCCCAGGAGGGGCTGAGGGAGCTGGGAAAGGGGCTCAGCCTGGAGCAAAGGAGGCTCAAGAGGGACCTTGTGGCTCTGCACAACTCCCTGAGCAGTTCCAAGGCCTGAGCACCCTTTCCATGGAGAAATTCCTGCTGCTGTCCACCCTGAGCCTCCCCTGGGCCAGCCTGAGGCTTTCCCTGCTGTCACAGTCACCCACCTGGCTGTCCCCTCCTGTCAGGGAGTGGTAGGAAAAGCAAAGAGGGGCAAATTCCCCTTCCCTGGGACAGCTCCTGGGAATCCTGTGGGGCAGCTGGGAGGTGAAACTGCTCCCAGCCTGGGAACTGAGTGCAAACAGCATCAGAAACGAGCCCGAGCTGGAGTTCACTGCCACAGCCAGAGAGGAGTTTTTATTCTGAGGAACAGCCACTGCAGCACACGTCACTGAGCACAGGCAAGGACTGGCACCACCAGCCAAGATGGGCAAAAGCTGAACTGGGAGGCCACAGGAACTCCAGAGTGGGGCCTTTCCACGAGACACCTTCACTTCCAGGGCACCTGTGCCACTGCTGAAGGCACAGAGGCATTGCTGGGTTCACAGCAGCTCTGCTGGGATTATTGATGGATTAAGGAGGAGCTGCCAGGTGGCTCCTTGCTGAGCCCAGGGAGGGACAGGAGGTGACACAGGACACGGACATGTCGTGTTTGGAATTTCATCCCGTTGGAAGGGGAGCCTTTTCCCAGAGAGAGCTGTTGACCATTTTGGCTGGTGAGCCTCTGCTCCCGCTGACAGAGCCTTGGGGATGTTTCCCCTGGGGAATCTTTGAAATTAAAGAGAGATCTTTTCCCAATGCACATCAAAATGAAGGAGAAAACAAGGCCTTAAGGACAAAGCAGAACCAAAGATCCCCTCCCTGTGGCTTCCCTGTGCTGCTGGTTCCATCTCAGGGCAGGAAATTTCACACCAACATTTTGATGCCCTTCAAAGGGGACAGAGAAAAGCTTTATTTTAGGGTTTCTTTTAAGAAATTTGACACTGGAGGTGAAACCAAGCCAAGGTGTTCTGCAGCCTCATGTGCCCAAATCCCAACAAATCCCCTGTGGGCACTTCACAGACGGGGAGGATCAAGACTGAGGCAGCCCTGGATGGATTTTGTCCAAACTTTCACCAATGGCTTTTTTGACTCACTGTTCTGGTGTCAAGAGTAAAGTGGAATTAATTTTTTTTTTAAATAAACCCTTCTAAAAACAGATCATTGCCAACCAGGTCCCAGTGATGAACCAGGAGCACCTTCCACCACAAACATCAATAATTTCTGTCCTTCCAGCAATTTTCTACCTTGGTCTTCCAATTTGGGCTCTTTGTGCCCAGTGTCCTTCTGAATCCTAAAGGAAAAGGCTGTGAAGCTTTGTCAGTGACTTTGCTGTGGAAGAAGAATTTGAAGAAGTCAGACACCGTGGCCAGGAAGCCACTTGTTCTTTTCATGCACAATATTTCTCCTACTGAGCAACGTTTTTGTTTGTTCCGAGCAGGATTTGTCTGTTTACAGTAAATACCTGTCACATAGCAACAGAAATATTACTAAATAATAATAATACATAGAATGTTAAGCTCCTTGGTCTAGAAGCTTTTAATGAAAAAAACCCCACATGTTCCTGATAAAAAATAATAAATAATGTCAGCTTTTCTTTGTACATTAAAAAGATCTGTACATGGTTACACAATATGACAAAGTACAACGTTATTTTCTAGGCTCAGGGTGGCATCTCTGGGGGTGGATCTTCACCTAAAAAGGGTCGAGGCTCGTGGTCTTGATCCTGCATGAAAATCCTTTTCCCAAATTTGGGGATTTAGAGCCTCACCCACCCTTTCCATGCAAAGGGGGAAGCAGCCCACGAGGACCGTGGTGACATCGACATGCAGGGAGCAGCTGAGGACTGACACCTTTGCAAATGGTGAGACTGGAAAGTCTGGAACAAAACTTCTTTTGCCTCAACTGGAAGAGACCAGCAACGAATAGAAAAATAAAGGTGGCGAAGGTAAGTGGAAGTCTCTCTTCCGAAGGTAGCTAGAAAAGGGTTTGGATGGTTTGTTTTCCAAGGTGGCACTTAGTGATCCATTACAGGCTGCCTCAGGGTGCCCAAAGTTTGCCCAGGGGAGGGCTGGCAGCAGCTCTGGGCTCCAGGGTCCTGTCCCATCCCCTGGGAATGGCAGAGCAGGGCCGTGGCTCTGGGCTGGCCCCACTGCAGCTCCCTGCACACCCTTGGGATCCTCCTGGGCCAGGAAACCCAAGCTGAGCCTTTCCAGGGCTCTGCAGGGGGGGTGAAACAGCAGCTGGGGCTGGTCTGGCCCAGGGGCCGCAGCCAAAGGGCAGCAAACGTTTCCTCTTGTTTTCCTGGAGAAAACGTGGAGCTGCTCCTGCCCTGGCAGGGGCTGGGCTCCAGGCAGGAGCCAGCAGGGATGGAGCAGCTCAGACCCACCCTGCTGGGCTTCAGCCACGCCTTGTGACCCCCAGGACAGGGGCTGAGCCCAGCAGAGGCCAGCTGGAAAGGAAAGGAAAGGAGCAGCAGGAGTCCCTGCACGGGTTGGTTTGGAGCTGGTTGGTGTCCTGATGGGCAGGAATTCCTCACTCCTGGAGCAGGGCTCTGGCACAGCTGTGCTCCAGCTGCTCCTGCAGGGACAGGGACAGCAGTCCTGACCCTCCCCATGCTCCCACCCAGCTCCCACTGCTGAGCATTCCTGGGAATTCACTGCAGGAGGCACCACCACGATGCAGAGGGATGGATTTTCGAGTCCTGCTGTCGGTGAATCCTTGGGATATCCTAAAAGGCCTCTCTGATCTTCCTCTCCTGGGCCCAGGACTAGAAACAGGACTCTTGGGATTCAGGGTCGGTGTGGATGGGAAGCTTCTCTTGTTCCTGGTGGTGCCCGTTGTGTAAAACCGTGTACCTGGGAGGGGAAACACAAACCTTTGTTAGTGAAGGCTCAAAAGCCAAACCTAAAACAAGACCTTGCAAAGCCCAAAGTATATTTAAGAGAGCGATTCTTCCACATATCCAGATCCCACAGTAAAACATTTGAATCCCTGCTTTGCCCTGGGACAGGGAATGAAATCTTCAGTTTGGAGCAGTCAGAGCAATCCATGAAAACCAAACCCTGTTGGCTTTCAGGTGTCTGAGGTGAGTGTGCTGGGGCTGGTGGATGCTCCTGCAGGGACTGCCCAGGCTGGACGCTGGCACCCAGCACTGAACGTGCAGCTCTTTCCCTCAAACATCCCTTGGAACTTCAAATGACGATCAGGAATTTTAACAAACGTGCTCCCGAGGAGTTAGTGACAGGCTGGACATCAGGAACGAGGAGAGACATTTGGCACCTGACACTGAACAGACTCCGACGAGAGACACGAAGTGACAACAGACCAAGGCAGACAGGGACAGTGTGTGGGACACAATCCCACATTCCCGGGAGATCTCAGCGATGCCAAAGGCTCTGCCACAGGCGGGACACAGAGAGGAGAGCCCCGGCTCCATCCCGGGAGCGGCTGGACAATGGACAGGGACATCCAAAGATCCAAACCTTCCTCCGCGTCCTGCCGCCGTCCCGCAGCCGAGCAAGAGCAGCAAGAGCAGGCGGTGCCCAATTTGTTAGAGGTTCATTAATTCTAAAGAGGAGTCATTAAAGAGGTGTCCCGGGATGTCGTGTGGCACAAAGGGTCTGTCCTCTGGCAGTGAGTTCAACACTTCCAGCTGTTGACCCTGTGAGGAAAGAGGACTGGTAGGACACGGGGAAGGAGCACTCCTGACACGGGGAGTGACAGCTCGTGGCTTGCTCAGGGACGGGAAAATCATCCCTAAAATATCCCCAGGAACCTGTTCAGGGCCTCCTCTGCTGCCAGGCTTCTGTGTTCCACGGGGTTTTCTCCATATCCTGCGGCTTTTCCCTTCAAATACAAGTTCAGAGGCAGTTGTAGGGCACGGATTTAGGGTTGGGTAAAAGCTGGGATTTTACAGCCCTGCTTTTGTTCTCTCCCCCCGGCGCCTTCACTGATCTCTCTCTGAAAATACCCTTCGTTTCTCAGCTGTTGGTACCTGTGGGGAGCGAATTTCAGAGAAAAGGCTCATCTGCGCCCCAAATGCAGCTGCAGGAACACACCTGGTGTGCCTCACTTCCCACCCCATGGGTTTGCCAAGGATTTATCCTACAATAAAGGAGGATTTATCCTCCTGCAAGGAGGGAACAGCGCTGGAGGTGTCCCTGTGTGGGCTCAAGGCTTCAAGAGAAAGCAGCCAGGTAAGTCTGAGAAATGAACACGTCTGGGGGAGCTGCAATATGTGTGCAAGGGGAAAAAAAACCCCACCACATTAAAAGGGTTAAATGCATTAAGTGAATTATCTAGGGAAAATTAATTGCACCGTTTTCCCACCTCTGATGGGCTCCTCCACCAGAGAGAATCCCGGGCTGTCCCTGCCCTCTGCATCCTCCCAAAGTGGGGACACCTTTGAGGGAGCTTTTCCCACATCGCACCCACCCCCCAAAATAAATCCCAATAGCGGGAGGTGCTGCCCCTCCGGGGACCTGCTGCAAACCCTCCCCGTGGCCTTGGAATTGTGCTGATTGGGGATTTGCTGATTTGGTTCCTGCCAGCCTCTGGAATCACACCTTGGATCAGCACAGGAGAGGAGCTGGGGGCTTTTACCCTCCCAAGGAGCTCCAAATTATTCTGGGAATTTGATAAATCCCAGGGAGAAGGCTCCAATGCAGGGGATGGATGCAGGGGATGCAATGTTCCCACTCTGACTCCCTGCAGAGCTGTCCCCCAACACCAACCTGGACAATAGATTAGGAAAGCAAAGCCCCAGGGAATGGGCAGGTTTTGGTTCCCCCAGCTGGAATAAAAACCAGTGAGCCTTTCCCAGAGCCCGAGGTGCTGCTCAGGCCCCGGGATCAGCCCTGACCTCTCAGGGACAAGAACTGAGACAGTTGGGATGACATTAATCATAAATAAAACGCTGGAGAGAGGGCAAAGCAGCCTGGGGGAGGGATTTGTGTGACTGCACCTCCTGCATTTCCCATCCTCCCAAACCCACCGAGGTGTGCAGATGCCTCTGCTCTCTGTTCAATAACCCCTTCCCTCTTTACAGCTGGGGTTTTTATTAATTGCTGCTATTTTTGGAGGTGGTTCCTGTTGTCCTGCCCCTTTCCCTGGGCTCTCAGGGGAGGTTCTGCAGCAGGGAGGGACCAGAGCTGCTAATTCCGGGCTCCTCAGGACTTCTGCCACTAAATCCACTCCCCTCTGCTAAAAAAAAGGGAAAATATCAGGCAGAGAGGAGATTTTGCACAGAAATGGGGATGGGTGGGGGGATTCTTGGTGTATCTGATGCTTTTAGCAGTATCTGATTTTGGAGTATCAGATGTTTTTGGTGTATCTGGCACTGCCAGTTGTGCTGGGTTTGGGTTGATTGAAGAAAACTGTGCCAAAAAATCAGAATAGAATAGAATAGAATAGAATAGAATAGAATAGAATAGAATAGAAACTTCACAACTACAAATTTCCCAGACGCCCTGTTTAAATAAACTAATAAAAAACCTATTTTATAAGTAATAGAAGTAAGTCGGTTTTATAAATAAATGAGTTGTAAACTAATCTAAAGTTCCAAGTTTTGTTTCTACACGTTATCTGTGGAAAAAAACAAACCCGAAACTTGTAGAGAGAAAAAAGTATCTTAAATATTTTATTCTATTTCTTTTTTTTCTCTTGTAATTATATTAATAACCCTATCTTTATATGTTTTAAAATCTAGATCTACTTTACTTCTCTCCCAATCCTAGCTCACAACAATGACAAAATAATTCTAGTAAACTCTCAAACCACTCCCCTAATTAAACCCCCCCCCAAAATCTCAGGTCTCTCTGGGTGCTCAAATAACTGAAGTTTAGACATGAATTACACAAAAAGCTCCTCAGCACTGATTTTCCTTCTCTATTTACAAATCCCTTGTAATTTTTTGTATTACAGATGCAAAATAGTTCCTGGCAATCCCCTGAGAATGCCAGAACAGGAGAGGAAATCCCAGGTATTAAATTCACTGCAATGTTGCTCTTCTGAGCTCTTCGCTTTGTTTGCTTTTCTCATTCTCCAAACTTTTTCACTTTCAGACATTTTCCCCATTTTTTTTGGTGTGGAGAAAGTCTTCAACCCCTCGTGAGATTAAAAAAAAAAGAAGAAAAAAGCAGAAAAGGGCTGACTCCAACTGATGTTCAACTCCTTTTGCTGCTTTTATCACTGCAATATTGACACTTTTGGGAGTGAACATTCACTGTCTGCATCTTCTATTTCTCCTTTTCCACTTGCTGAAGCCCAACTCCAAAGGAAACACTTCAAAATGCTTTTTGTCCTTCCTACAGAAGCAGAAACTGTCCCCAGGAGCCAGCCAGCATCCCACCTGGAATAGACGTCCAAGGAGAAGGCACGCAGGTCAGGATGGCTCCCACTGGGTCACAAATCTTTTGTTATTTGCAGCAGAACCCAGGGAAGATTTGCCAGGACCAGACTAAAACAAGATGTATTTATGTAAAAGGGAAGATTTGCATTTGGCTTGAGCAGAATTCCACTTTTCAATAGTATTTTTATATAATTTTTTCTCCTAAACCATCTAAAATGCTGGAATGTAGAAGAGGCTTTGAGGTAAAAGTTGGCTGGAGCCTCATTTTCAATGGAACTGAGCTTCCAAATTGAATGAAGGGTTTCAGCTTTTCTGAGATCTGACAATTGTGTTGCTCCACAATTTTTCTTTCCCTGCGTTTTCCTTTCTCTCCCAAAGTGATTTCCCTGTGGAATATTTGCAGCAACTTCTTCACCCTCGATATTGTGTCCATTCCTCACACCTCTGCTGCTTCCAGAGGGAAGGAGCAAGAACTTGCAAGAGCAAGAACAAATAATGGCTGTGACGTGAGGGTTGTGGTGAACAATCACTTGGCAGAGGTTCTTTTAATGAACACATCACTGGAATCAGCCTTGCACCATCTGCCTGGTTCCAGAATTATAAATTCTGAATTAGAAAACAACAGAATTCATACACCACTCTGAAAGTGAGGGGAGGAGAGAGCAGCTTCAGCTGATTTTGTTGGGGGTTTTTGGTGATTTTTCCCAGCCTGTGCTGGATCTGCTCTGCTCCATTCCTGTGTCAGGAACGGGTGGAAAATAACAATCTCTTTTAAAAATTTTATTTCTGTGTTTTATGGCAGCCACAAAGCCCCAGGAACCAACCCAGGGAAGTGCAGGATGGGTCTGGGTGGCACCATGAATTCTCCAAGGTTGGAAGCACCAGGAAAGATCCCCCAGATGGAATTCAGTGGGAATAAAATCTGTGTTCTCCAGGAACATCAGGAAGGTTCCCCCCTCTATGGTCTCCTTGGAAAGGTATTTCTGATGTTTTTGGGAAATTGAGAGATGCTGGGAAGTAGAGAACTGAGAAGAGTATGACACAAAATGCAAGAATCTCTGGAAATTCCCTATTTTAATCTGCAATATTTTCCCACTTTGAGAGAGTGGGAAGGTTTTGAAAGAGCAAAATCCTCAAATCTGAACTACACCAAATTGTCAGAACGAACTGGGGACAAAACTCATTGTTCCACTTCCATCTTATGCTGAAAAAAACGAATGCACAGGGGCCAAATCAAATGGAATTTCACAAAACATTTGCTTTTCGTGCAGCTGCCTCTGAAACCTCCACAAATGAGAGCAGAATTATCCCTCTCTCGGCATCCCCAGACAGCACAAAATGAAAAACTCTGTAACCTCTGGGCTCAATTTGTCCTGTTCCCCTCACTGCAGTCAAGTTCTGCACTCGACCATCAGCATAAATTCATTAGGGCAGGGTAAGAATAAATTGAATTATCCCATTAGAGCCCAATGGTGGGAAGCCAGATCCTGGGAAAACGTTGGGATTGCTGAATTATTTACACGGCTCTGACAGCAATGTTGATTTTAGAGTCCTTTGTAGTCAAATCTAAGCACAAATCTCTCTCTGTCTCGTGACAAGGGTTTATTTTCCCACTCCTCAGCAGTTAAGGTGAATCTCTTCATTATCTTTAAATCAAATAATGCTGTTCCAACCTTGGGAGCTGAACTCAGCCCTCATTGTTCTTTGCTAAATATCAGGCAGAGGTTTATAAAACACCTGTCTCCAGCTTTCAGTGCATTTTGTGGGATTTCTGCAGGAACACAGATTGGAAATTAGCAGCTTTCAGGTAAGCAAAGCCCTTGAAAAAGAGAAACATTAAAAAAAAAAACCGATAAAAAGAGAATTTATTTTGCCCCTGACAAATCTCAGGAAACAAAAGAAGCATCTCCCAATGTGTTTGTGTCTCTCTTTTTTTCCCTCCATTGCTCCATCATCCCTTCTTTTATTTTTTTCCTGGCAAACCAAGACCAAACCCCCTGCAGCCCTTTTATTTTGGTGTTTGCAGGAGCTGTGGATCTTTTTTTCAAGGAGGATGTTTAGAAGTGCAGGCAAATAAGAACCTGAAATAGGATCTTGAAATGAGATGTCCAAACGCTTCAGCCTCTTGTTTCCTCTTGGTTTTTCTCCTGCTGAATTTAACCCAAATTTTGTTTCCCTGGGATGCAGGTGCTCATTTCCATCTTCCTTTTCTTTTAATCCTCTTTATTGCCAGGCTCTATTAATGAATTTCTCTGTAGTTCTTCCCAATCCCCCTCACCACCACTGCTGCATTTGATCATTTTTTCTTCCTATTTCCCACTCTCCCTCTGCTTTCAGCTGCTCCACCTGGATAGTGTTTATAATTTCCCCCTATTTTCCACTGCAGGATGTTTTGCTCAACTTCAGCTCAAACCTTTGGGTATTTTGAGCAGGAATTTCTGATGGAAATCAAGGGATCCACGCAGCAGCCACCAGCGTGGGGATGACCCAGAGCTGCTGAGTTCTTCTCCTGCAGGTTTGGGATGTTTTAATGCGGCAGAAACCACATTTCCACAGATATTTCCACAGCAGAAACGGCGATCTGGGCACCCGAGGATAGAAATGAAGCAAATTCCCAAATCCACCAGGAGCTCCTTGCTTGCAGCGAGTGAAATGCATTTGCTAATTACAAACCAGGGTAAGCAAGTAAACAAATGAGAGAGGCCACTCAGGGGCACTGGGGAAGAGGAGCCCTTTCCCCTTTTTCTCCCATTAACTCCCTCTTTCCATTTCTCTCTCGTTAATGTGAAGCTTGGCACTCCATTAGAGGCTCTAATTAGCTCCAGATTTTTGGCCTCCAGTTCTGTTTTTTGCACCGTAATTAATGCAACAGTCATAAGAGCCCCCAAATCTGATAATGAGGAGAGCACTTGGAAGTGCTCAGACACATCAGAAACACGGAACAGCCCATTAAGAGCTGCTCACAGCCACCCCCAGATGGGCTGGCTCAGACTGGGCTGCTGCCTTTAAGTGTTTCAATTAATGAAACGAAAGCAGGATCAATTAATAATAATATTCAAATGGCAGCTAACGATGAGTTTGGTTTTTTAAATGGAGGTCTCACCATTGGTGTAATTAAATCTTTTCACTGCTGAAGGGGGAAAAAAATCCCAACGTTTGTTAAAGCTGTGGAGTGAAACAGTGGCAAAAGTGGAGTTTGTCAGGTTTCAGATGTGCCAGAGTGAGAGAATTCCAGAATTTCAGGTCGGAAAAATCCCTCCCAGCCCACGGAGTCCAAACTGTGCCCAATCCCCACCTTGTCCCCAGCCCAGAGCTCTGAGTGCCACCTCCAGGAATTCCTGGGACACCTCCAGGGATGGGGATCCAAACCTCTTCTCCAGTATTTCCCAACCCTCTCCCTCTGGGAATGGGTGGCTTTTCCCCACTGAAATATCCAGAGGGAAATGGAATTACAGCTCGCTGAAATCTGGGAAAAAAACCTCCCTCTCCTTCCCTCCTTTGTGTGTGAAGAGCAGAGCTTTTTTGGGTTTTTTTTTTTTTAGGTGTCAAAAGCAGATTTTCTCCCCAGCATCACGTGTTTGATAACAAAAGTCAGGCGTGTGCACATTGTTCCTTTGGGTTCCTCTCTCAGGAGCAAATGCCACCAACTCCCTCAGAGCAGCTGAGTGTTCCTCCCACCCTGCAGGCTGAGGGAAGAGTTCTGCTCCCCAGGGAATGGCTCAGCCAGCCCCTGCTGCCTTCTGTCCGGGAAAAACCCACAGTTTTGTGTCCTGGGAACTCCTGGACAGCCCCGAGGTGGTGTTAGGAAGCTGTGCTTACCTTGAGGTATCTTATTTAAGGGCTGAAAATTGTATTTTCTGGTAATGGGAGTAATGGTATAAAAATGAAATAACAATATGCCAGTTAAATAATAGTCAATTTAAAACCTGTTAAATTTAATAAGGAAAGAACCCATTTAAAATTAATAATAAATATCCTTGTGATGCCTTTAACATCTCAACTAGAACCTATTGTAGATTAAGCTTGATAAATCTTATGAACTTTAATTGAAGTTTATTTGGCTGCCTTTCCTCAGGTCTCCATCCTGCTGGGAGAGCAAACCCCAAGTTCCACTGTGTCGTGCTCAGGGTGAGTTTCTTCTCCCCTCTCCTTCTTTATCCAGATTGGCCAATTAATGTTTCTATGATGTGA
This sequence comes from Sylvia borin, assembly GCA_014839755.1. NCBI lineage: Eukaryota > Metazoa > Chordata > Aves > Passeriformes > Sylviidae > Sylvia > Sylvia borin. The sequence continues at coordinate 16,958,831 of CM025970.1, read as the reverse complement.
TTAAAGCAGCACATTCCTGCCTTTGGATTGTCTCCCTTGCAACCCACTGGGTGTGAATTTGGAAAGTTTCATCGGTGACACTGTGAACAGTATTAATGAATTGTCAGCTGTGCTCCCCACTCCTCATCCTTGGTGAGCCTTTTATCGGGAGGAAATGTCACACCACAGATGGGGACATTGGCAGTGGGTGCTCCATTTGAACAAAAATCTCCAGATCCTCCCTGCCGAGCCTTGCTTGGCTCCGTGCAGGCTGGGATTTCAGAGCCCCTGTGCTCCCTGCACTCAGCCACCAGCACAATTCATCCCCTGCCTCACTTTGCTGGGCACTTTCTCCTGGTTCTCAGCTCGTTCAGAGATTCCCAGCCAAGGAGCACATATTGCTTGTGTTCCTTCCCCTGTTCCTCAGGAAGGATGATGCTCCCCTTGCTCATCCCCTTCCCTGCCAAGAGCTGTCTCCCAGCAGGGGCAGATCCTCCTCAGGAGTGGGGACAGGAGCTGCTGCTTCTTTTTGCTGTGATTCAGAGGCTGCTCAGTCCCCGAGTTGTGTCACTCTGTGCCCAAACCTCCCGTGCTGGTGCTGCTTTCCCACCTCAGCCCCTCCAGGAGCAGCTCCTGGGCATCTGCCCGTGAGGATCTGTGCAGGGGATGCCAGGCCCTGCTCCCTCTGGGATTTCAGGCACCTTCTGAACTCGTCTGGGAACAAAGACCTGAGGAAAACCTTTTTTTTTTTTTTTCCCTGTGAGCATCGTAAGGAGCAGAGCCTCAAACCTCCTGAAGGTGCCCAAAAGGAAAAATGCCAAGCTCAACACTTGAATGTGCTGTGCCCAGGGTGATGAGAGGCAGAAATCTGAATATAAGGCACAGCTTGTTTTGTAGGCTGGATGAGGGGAACCCAAAAAACAGGGGACCATGATACAGCAGATATTTACTTATTCTCTCACGGGTTTGGTTTATTTTGGTTTTTTTACTCAAAGTAAAACCAGCTCTCAGCAACTCCTTTTGGGATCACTCCTCAGAGAAATTCCCTGCAGACTGAGACATGAAGAGTTCCAGTGATCAATGAATTGATTTTGAGCACAGGAGGAGGTAACCAAGGCCATCAAAATACCTGTGTGTGTGTAAACCCTTGATTTCCATATCCCTGCTGTTAACACGAGGTTATTTCTGTCATTTTCTGCTTCCTTCTGCTCTTCCTGCACATCTGAGTGTCTTTCAGGGCCACCTGTGAGACTCTACCTTTATCCATTGCCTTCAAATTTGCTGTCAGAGCAAACAAATCAGTTCAAACTCCTGAAGGTTGTGCCATCCCTTGGTTGCCCCTGGGCCTGGCTATTTTCTGCTCCAGAGGAGATGACACAGTCCATAAATCTCTGCTCTAGTCCCTGCTTTGGTAAATAAAATCTGCTCAGATTTATGTCTGTTCCTTCTTGAGGAAAAGCAAAGCAGTGATACATGTGGCAAATGGAACAGAAAATTGCTTTTCAGCCATCAGGTTTCCAATGTAACTGACTAAAGCCTGGGCTCAGCTACAGCAATAACTGGCCTCACAAAATAAATTCAATTTTGTACCACGCTTCTTTGTGTTTTGTTGGGGCAAGCAAA